>LNAC01000953.1:383696-484826 GCA_002007465.1 Ailurus styani | reverse complement strand
ATTCACAGACCTGTACCCCTTGGGCAAAGAATAAAAATAAAATTAAAAAAAATTTTAAAAAGTCTTCAGTTTTTGTTCGAGGTCTCCTCTCTCCCCAGTTCATGGGGTTCTTGGGGAATACCATCCCTTCCACCTCAGGGGTGGGGCCAGTGATCTGCCCCAATCCCCTTATCCTATCCCCTCAGCGCCAGAAAGAGATGCTGTACACAATGCATGATTTGTAAATTGTTAGTGTGTGGTCCAGGCCAGGGCTTCCAATAGTAACAGAATTCAAACCACACATGAAATTGAAAATGTTCAAGTAGCCACATTTAAAATGTAAAGAGAAATGGGTGAAATTAATTTTATGAATGTTGTTATTTAACCCAAAAGATTCAAAATATTATCATTTAAATGGGTAAGCAATATAAAAATTGTTAGTGAGATGTTTTTCGTTCTTTGTTCATGCTAAGTCCTTGGATCTGGCATGTGCTTCCAACTTACGGAAAATCCTGGTTGGGAGCAGACACATTTGCAGCACTCAGTACAACCTGGGACTCATGACACTACTGTGGACAGAGCAGATTCAGCCCTGACACTTACCACCTACTCCCAATGCTTTCCCAGATGCACCATGACCTGGTTCCTGCTGGGCCTTTGCACGTGCTATTTCCTTTGCCTAGACCACTCTTCCCCACTGTACACATTCAGAACATCTAGTGGTTCTAAAGTTTTATCAAAGTTTGGGATTATATGTGGTTTCCAGTGGCCCAGTGTAGCCCTCACAACAATGGTATCATTATTCTTATCTCACCACAAAGATGGAAGTGGTAGTGCTGGGATTTGAACCATGGCCAGTCTGGCTCCAAGAGGTAGCCTGAGAGAGCAGCAGGAGGAGGTTGAAGCAGGTTGGAGGCAGACTGGAAGAGTGGGTGTCAAGTTGACTGGAGCAACAGGTGTGGTCTTTGTACCTCAGAAGCTGTAGCTGTGTCTTCCCACCCTTGGGAAGGATCATCAGGTCACAAAGAGCATTATCCCTGATGTCCTGAGATGTCTTGGACAACCCCACGTTCATCTGACAGACGGTAAAACTAAGGTCTAGAGAATGGAAAGCTTGGCCAAGGTCACACAGAAGCAATTGGCAGAGCTTCCCAGAACAGCAAGTCAGCCATTTCCTTTGAGAAAGGAACCCTCAGCTGCTGCTGGAGAACCCCCCACCTCACTCCTGGACTGGGTGTACTTCTGAAGTGTGAAAATCAAATTTCTCCAACTCAAATTCTATTTTAATTATATTAGAAGAATTTACAACTCTTCAAGTTGGCAGGAGGTGGAGGGAGTGGGGAGTTGGGGGGGGAGGGGTTCTGCTGCTAATTGCTTTAAAAAAAATAAAGACTTTTTCCACAATGTAGTTATTCAACATGTTTGAATATTCTTAACAACAGAGATTAAAGTAAACATTAAAGCCTATTGTAGACTGAATTGTGTCCTCCCCAAGTTCGTCTGTCAAAGCTTATCCCCCAATGTAACTGTATTTAGGGATAGGGCCTTTAAGAAGGTAATTAAGGTTAAATGAAGTCAAAGAGGTACAGCTGCAATCCGGTAGGATTGGAAGAGGAAGACACCAGAGCGCTTTCTCTCTCTCTCTCTCTCTCTCTCTCTCTCTCTCTCTCTCTCTCTGGTGTGTGTATGTGCAACGAAGGAAGACCATGGATGGGAGAAGGTGGCTGTCTGCAAGTCAGAGAGGTCTCACCAGACACTAACCCTGCTGGCACCTCGATATTGGACTTCTAGTCTCTAAGACTGTGAGAAAATACATGTCTGTTGTTTAAGTTGCCCAGTATGTGTTATGGGATTTTGTTATGGCATGGTTTTTCGGAGACGACTAAGAGCCCCTTTGAAGTCAGACAGACCTGGGTTCTCATCCCTACTCTACATTCCATGAGCTACATAGGCTTGGGGAAGTCACTTAACCTCTCTGAGCATCAGTTTCTTTATCTGTTGAACAGGGCAGTGTCACTGAGCTGTTGCGAAGATGGAATGTAACATGGCTCAGGAGCCTGAATAGTGCCCAGCACAGAGTAGCACAGACAGATAATATGTCAGGAATAAGCACAGTACGGTTCCATGCCTTATTCAGGAATCACTAGGACCCACTGAAGGGATCACTGATGAATCAGATTATCACCCTCTTTCCAAGGAACTTGCAATCTTAGAAGACAGAACAGGCCCACAATTGCAACCGAGAATAATATGCCTCCAGGAGTTATCTTTATAAACTCTGCTTGAAGTTAGTTATGTTCCCCGTGGGACACTGGGACTAGTGCATCCCAGGAGTGTATGTCTTTGTGAAATAAGCCTGGCTTTGCCTTACAACTTGTGCTCCTCATGCTCCAAGATGGTGCCAAGTTCTAATGTTTGTGATTACTGAAAGTCCTTGCAATTTGAATTTTGAGACTGTGTGTGTCCTCTCTCCAGCCTAAAAGCCTATCTCTACTCTTTAAAAAACAAGGCTAGCCACCCTTCTATGACTCAGATAGTTGGAAGTCTTGGTTTCAGGAGCCCTTGATGGCTGGGGGTTGCTGCCCCCATTCAGCAGTGTGGATCCAGCAGCCAGAAGGAGACAATGGCTACTTTGTGGCTTTGCTGGCAGAAGAAGAATATTTGGGATATCTTCTTATCAAAAAGGAATTTCCGCCATCTGACTTTCCTGGGTTTGGGCTGGAATTTAGGGTGGGTTGGGATGGGGGCTCTCCTCTGGTCTACTCCAGCCCCCAAGGTTCACTTGTCCTACATGCACCACCCCTGTTGCCTGGAGGCCAGTGCCCCCCACCCCAACTCCAGCACAGGGCAGGGTCTCAGCATTTTCTTCCATCCCCCACAGATCCATCTCTTAGCCATTGCAATGCAGCAGGCATTTATATATCTGTTGAGCTGAGAGAAGACGGTGCAGAGACCGAAGTGGAGATCGGGCCCAGTATTTGATTTCCATCCACTCTGAGTAAGCTCCCTGCAACTGTTGCAGTGAGACAACAAAAGAGACATCACTTTGTCAAGGCATTTAAGCCCGAAATATAAGTGAGGAATTACTGAGCAAGTGTGGCCACCAGCCCAGGCCCAGAGCTTAGCCAAACTCATTTTCTTTAGGTAATATAATCTGTCTTGTTCCTCGTATTCCCTTGTCTCTGATTTTTTCCTTGTGGGCCCTCATCGCTTCTCACTGGATGACTTGATTTAGCCTTTAGTAACTCCTCAGATAAACCCCAGAAGGAGTAGATGCAATTCTTACCAGCCTGAAGGTCGACATCCTGAGGCAGCAGCTCCTCCCAGCCTGCATGTAGAGAGAAAGCAGAATATCAGTACTCATGGCCCTGCCTTGGAGCCCCCAGAGGGCAGGGGCCATGTGTGTACCTCAGCATGTCTCTGAGCACTGGGCATGGGCCCTGGCTCAAGAAGTGACTCTTGAATACATGGATGAATAAGTGACAGTCCCATCCAGGTGTGGGAAGGTGCTTTTTCAGTTTCTCCCATCTTATCTCATCTTTATTGGTCATTTATTTTGCACTCAGTACTGGGCTTGACATAGGGAGTGTGGGTGGTTTTGAACATACTTAAGACACAGTCCCTGTCCTCTGGAAGCACAAATTTTATCTGCTCAGACGTCTGTGAAAACCAGTCATCACCCACACACGACGGGGATTGCCGAGGTAAGCAGCTGGCGAAGCTAGAGACATGTGATGGACTTTATCTAAACCTCATAGCACCCCCAAACACAGGTGTTGCCCCATTTCTTACATGGGACCCCACAGAGGACAGGTGACCCTGTCAGCAGCACAGCTGGGAATCCAACCTTGAACTGCCTCCTTTCAAACATGCCCCCAGGACCTGACTGCCCCCTCCCCCTGGGGGCAGGGGGCTTTGGGAGCACTCTAGCAGGCCTGCTTAGCTGCAGCAGGCCAGGGAGGGAGACTGGGGAGCCCTGTCTGCTGCTATCCTGACCTGTAGCACAGGCACTTCACCCTCCTCCTTAGTGAGCAGCGCAAGGCATGCTGGCTCTGTTTTGTTCATCACTGCGCTCCCTGCATCTGGCACACACTGCCCCCAGGAAATACTTGTTCAATGAAACTGTGAATGATGCCCTTGGAGAGGCTTTGACACTGACTTTAAATGATAGGTAAGAACTCACAATGGAAGGAAGGGAAGACCTTCCCCAAGGATGGTGCATGCAACTTTTGCAAGGTCAGAGGGAAAAGTGCAAATGATGTTGGGGTCAGCATGTTTGGGTTGAGCAGAGTGAGAGGGGAGGTAAGAGGAAAGTAGGGGTGTAGGCAGCAGGTGAATGTGACAAAGAGCTTTTCGCTACTCTGTTTTGGTGGACAAAGAATTTTCTAATTTCAATTTGAATTTAGTGTACGGGCATTTATATGTTTAATGACTATCTAAATCTTCCAGATTTATTGAGCATCTACAGTGCAAAAGGCAAAATCAGATTGTAGATTTCTTTTTAAAGTATGAGCTTACATTTTTCTCTCTAACCCCAAAGGAACATGGTACCTCCTCTCCTGGTCCTGTCCCCGTTCTCCTGCGCTGGGATGTTTGGGGGTAGACAGAGGCTGAGAATCTAGGAAAGGTGTCCTAGGGAACACTGCAGCCCAACCTTCCCACTGATGCTCAGGGCCCTCAGGGGGAGGTGGTGGGTGAAGGGAAGGGTTTGTGGTAGTGGAAAGTTTGGCTCTGCCATCTACCAGCTGCATGAGCTGGAGGAAGTCCTGCAAGTGATTTAGCATGCTCCACCCTGAAAAAGAAATGGCCGGATTTTTGCAGGGTCTCTGTAAGGTCAGAGACACACAGGGAGCACTCATGAAATGTTTGTTTGTGCCTCCAGCCCTTCTCTGGGATACTCTTCCCAGGGATGCCCTGTCCCCCTTCCCTGCGCAGCACTCCTGAGGCTCCTGAGGGATTACGGTGCCCAGGCATGAGGCTGCTGACACTTTCCACTCCTTTCTCTTGGAGAAGTAGGCCTAGGTGAGCACCCATCCCTGGGACTCCTGCAGGTAAGGTGGAGCCAGCCAGGCACGGCTTTGGAATCTGTTTATTCCCCTTTAGGTGGTAGGAGCCTTGACATCGCAGCAACTAACAGCTGCCCTCAGGGGCGGACTTCCCAGGGAGCAGACACCGCTCTAGGAGGAGATGCAACTATCCCTGTTTAATGGGTGGAACAACAGAGGTCAAGAAATAAAACTTTGCCCAAACTATTCAACTGCTCAGAGGAAAAGGGGATTCTTCTGCCCAACTCCAAAATCCATACGCTTTGCCCTACTGCCTCTGCTTTGGGAAAGTTCAGGGGTCTGTATAAAAGTGCAAGGCTCTCACCTGAATCCTGGCTCCCAGCAGTTCTCCCAAGGGAGGCTGGTCCATCTCCCAGCCTCATATAACCAGTGAGAGATGGGTGGGAAAGACACAGAGGGGCACTGCCCTGCCTCTGGCTCCCCACTGCTTGCTCTAGCTCCTTGATTCCCCACCCCAGGTAGAAACTTTAGGCCCACCCAAGGTCTCTGGCTCTGTCACCCTCTGCCCCCTCACTCATGGCATCTGACCTCCATGTACATCACAGCATTCCTCTCCAGACACCAGGATGTGCCTCCTAGGTACCCCCCTGCCCTTCCTGGACTCCCAGTGCTCCGACTCCCAGACTCCTGTGACGTCCACTCCCCTGCCACTGGCCCTGGTCTTCCCATGTCCCAGAATCGCTCCACCTCAGAAACCATGTCCTCCAGTCACATCCCAGTCCAGCATCATGCCTTTCCCCCACGAGGAACTGTTCCTTTGTTTCATTATGACCCTTTGGCCCCTTTGTTTCTTCAGGTCTGTCAGCCTGCATCCTAGCTTCATTTCCTTCCCAGCCAGCCTGGACAGTGCCTTACATCATTTTTTTTTTTGAAAAAAGTGGTTTTATAATACCCATAAATGTAATACAAATGTAAAGTACAATAAACTGCATGACATGTGGACCCCTCTGGTCTACCATACTCTGGTCAGGTAGGACTCCTGCTCTCACCTTGCAAAGTCCCAGCCCTGAGCCAAGCACACCAGATGTCACACCATCTTGAAGACAGATCAGGGCAGATGCATGGCCTGTACCTCTTCTAGGACTTTAGAAATGCCTGAGACCCTCCTATGGATCCTGGTCAGCTCCTTCTGCAAAAAAACCCCAAAACCAAAACAAGACAAAGACCAAAAAAAAAAAAAAAACCCTATTTCAAAGCTCCTTCCTACTACTTAGTCTGCAGAAAACCTTGATCTGCATCCCTGAAAAAAAGAGAAATGACCCTCAGCCTCCAGCTCTGCCTACCCCTTGCCAGCTCCTGCCTACTCCTTTCCTTCTACCTGTGAGCACTTAAGGGACTGCCCAGGGGAAGGGATGCCCTGATGGCCCCCATTAACCCTTCCAGCCCTGTCCTCTCTGGCCTCTTACATTGGGGCTTTTGCTTTATCAATTACTGTAGTGGTTAATATATGTCCACAAATTCTTTGACACTCTTCCCTTCAAAAGATGGAGACTCGGGACTCCTTGGTGGCTCGGTCAGTTAAGTAGTCTGCCTTCGGCTCAGGTCATGATCCCAGAGCCCTGGCATTGAGTCCTACATCGGGCTCCTTGCTCTGTGGGGAGCCTGCTTCTCCCTCTGCCTGCTGCTCCCCCTGCTTGTGCTCTCTCTCTCTCTGACAAATAAATAAAAATGTCTAAAAAAAAAAAAAGATGGAGACTCATTCTCCTGTCCTTGAGTGTGGATTTAGTGATTCACTTCTAACAAATAGAATAAGGTGAAGGGATGGGGTGTAGCTTCCGAGACTAGTTCATAAATGGCTTTGTGGCTTCTCCCCGCTCTCTCTAAGATCACTCAGCTCAGCTCCGGGAACCTTGCTGCCATGTCATGCAGGCCATCCCTGGGGAATGGGCCCATGTGGGGAGCAACTTGGTCTCCAGTCAATAGGCAGTAATCTTGGATGCAGATCTTCCAGCCCTGGTCAAATTTGTAGATGCCCACAGCTCCACCCAACATCCTGACTGTTACAGACTAAATTGTGCACCCCGCCCCCCCGCAATCCATATGCTGAAGTCCTAACCCCCAGTCCCTCAGAATGGAACTGTATTTGAAGAGGAGGCCTTTAAAGTGGCGATGAAGGTAAATCAAAGCTATTAGGGTGGGGCCTAATCCAACAAGACTGACGTCCTTGTAGAAAGAGGGAGAGACACCAGAGGTGTGCTTGAGTAGAGGGATGACCATATGAAGACAAAGTAGCGAGAGGGTGGCTGTCTGTTAGCCAAGGAGAGAGGCCTTGGAAAAAACCAACCTTGCCATAAATATCTGTTGTTTAAGCTGCTTGGTCTGTGACATTTTGTTATGGCAGTCCTAGAAAATGAATGCAAATCTCAAGACAGTCCTTGGCAAAGAACTGCCCAGCTAAGCAGCTTTTGGATTTCTGACACTTGGAAAGTGCATGAGATAATAAATACTTTTCGTTTTAAGCTACAGGATTTGGGAATTGTTTGCTGTGTAGCAATAGATAACTAATACAATTACCCTTCATTCTTACATTTACACCCATTCTCACTGTTCTGGGCTTTCCTCTCTCCCTAGAGAAAAACTCAGGTCTCACTTAAAAATGAATTTTCTTGGCCTCATGACCCCCTCCCCTCCAGCTGTTGCCCTCCTTCTGCTTTTGCTCCTCTGCAGAACTCCTTGAAGGAGTTGTCCCTCCACATCCACGCTTCCTGTACTCTCTCACCCTTCATGCCCTTCCCCACCTTCCCTTTGGCTCTGGGGGCACCCTCGATCTCCTGCCAGGACCCTTTCCCTCTCACCTTGACCTCTTCCTGTCTGAGGGAGATGCTGATTGTTTTTGTCTGCTTGAAATGCCTTCCTCTGTTCCCTTTTGGGGAAATTCTCCTTCCTTTGTCCATACTGTGTTCTAATAGGGACTGTAAAAGACATAAATCACAGTAACCCAGAGTCAGCCTGTGACCCAAGCAAGGACCAGCCACAGGCTTTCCCTGAGATGTTTTTATTGGAACTGGGGATTGGCTTTCCTCTCTAGCCATAAAGTTTTGAAATGTGATTCCAGAACTGCCAGAGGCTTTTGTCCCAGTCTCCTGAAAATAGATGATTTGAGAAAATAAAGCTGGTAGCTTGAAGGGAAGGAGACAAAAGACAGAAATTCTGTCTCTGTCTTTTTGCACTTTGATTATTTGAGCTAAGCCATTTGGATTCTATCACTGAAACCCGAAGAATTCTCACTGATCTGGCAGCCCTCATTCTCCTCTCTTTCAGCCTGTATGCTCCCCTTGCACATTCCCACCCTCTCCCAGGGCCACCATCAGGATCAAAGCACTTCCAAGTCCAAAATCAATGTTTCCAACCCCCATTTCCATCTTGAACTCCAGATCCACCAAGGCTCTATTTTCTGGAGATGTCCAGCACATAGGTGGACACATTAAACTCAGCATGACTACAGCAACTCATCTCCTCTGTTTCCACACCTGTTCTTTCCATGCGTTCTTTATCTCAGTGAATGAAACTAGCAACTATGAAGAAAATGCTTGAGTCACCCTATTAACCCCATCTCTAAATGATCACTAGGATCTGAAGATTTCATCTGTTAAAACGTAAGCCTCCCAACTATATGTTGTCTACAAGAAAGTCACTTTAAAAATAAAGACACATATTAAAAGTAAAGAGATAAAGAAAGATATATCATGCTAACACTAATCAAAAGAAAGCTGGGGTAGATGAAGTCATTTCAGACAGAGCAGACTCCAGAGCAAGGAAAGTAAGAGGGCAAGGAGGAATAAAGAGGGACATTACATAATAATAAACAACAATAAATTGGCCCTGAGGGCCAGTTCTCTCAGAGAAGACATGACATTACTTAACACATATGCACCTAACAACAGAGCATCAAAATATATGAGGCAAAAATTGGTAGAACTACAAGGAGAAAAAGATGAATCTACTATTATAGTCGGAGACTTTAACACTCCTCTGTCAGCAACTGACAGTCTGATAGGCAGAAAATCAGTAAAAAACATCGTCAAATTCAATAGTGTCATTAATTAATTGAATATAGTTTACATTGGTAGAATACTTCATCCAACAACTGCAGAATATATATTCTTCTCAAGTTCACATGGAACATTTACCAAGATAGACCCACATTCTGAGCCATAAACATACCTGAACAAATTTAAAATACAAATCATACCATGTCTTCTCTCAGACTATTATGAAGTTAAACTAAAAATCAAAATAGCAGGAAAATTCCAAAATATTTGGAGATCAAGAAATATATTTCTAATTAACACATGAATCCAAGAAGCCTCAAGAAAAAAAATTTAAATGTTTTTGACTAAATGAAAATGAAAACACAACTTACCGAAATCTGTGGAATGTAGTGAAAGATGTGCTTAGAAGGAAATTTAGAATACTCAAAGACTATATTAAAGAAGAAGAAAGATCTAAGGAGTGCCCGTCAGGTTCAGTCAGTAGAGCATGTGACTCTTGATCTTGGGATTGTGAGTTTGAGCCCCACTTGGGGTATAGAGATTACTTAAAAATAAAATCTTTAAGGGGTGCCCAGGTGGCTCAGTCAGTTAAATGTCTGCCTTTGGCTCAGGTCCTAATCCCAGGGTCTTGCGTTAGAGCCCTGCATTGACCTCCCTGCTCAGTGGGGAGCTTGCTTCTCCCTCTCCTTCTGCCCCTCCCCCTGCTCTGATCTCTTCTCTCTTTCTCTCTCTCAAATAAATAAATAAAAATCTTTAAAAAATAAAATATTTTAAAAAATAAAAAAGAAGAAAGATCTAAAATTAATAATCTAAGCTTCCACCCTAGGAAACTGGAGAAAAAAGAGCAATATAACCGTAAAGCAAGAAGAAGAAAAGAAGCAATAAAAATTACAGCAGAGATCACAAATTTGAAAACAGGAAATCAATAGAGAAAATCAATGAAACCAAAATCTGGTTCTTTGAAAACATCAATAAAACTGATAAAACTCTAGCCAAGTTAATCAATAAAAAAAGAGAGAAGATGCAAATTTATAATATCAGAAATGAAAGAGGAACATCTCAAGAATAATTAACTTGATCTCAGGACATTAAAATGATAAAATATGAATATCATGAACAACTAGACCCCTACAAATTTGGTAACTTAGATGAAACAGACCAATTCCTTGAAAGACAAAAACTGCAAAAACTCACACAAGAAGAAATAGACAATCTGAATAAGAACTACACCTATTAAAGAAATTGAATCAATACTTAACGACCTGTCAAAAAAGAAAGCACCAGCCCTAGATGGTTTCACCAATGAATTCCACCAAACATCTAAGGAAGAAATGAGACCCATTCTCTACAATATCTCCCAGAAAACAGAAGCAGAAAAAACACTTCCTAACTCATACTATGAGACCAGCATTACCCTACTACCACAGCCAGATAAAAGACACTGAAAGAAAGGAAAAACTAGAGGCTCTCTCCTGTCCTGCCCATCCCTTAGTCCCCTATCATGCTTCCCTCGGGAGACTGGAAGCTTTGCAGGTAGACTTGCTGCTTCTGGTCTTTCTAAAAATTATTCTTCATTCCACCAACTAAGTGATCTTTAAAAGCTGCAAATAATTGGCACATCAGGCCTCTCCACAATTAGGATCGTGCCTCATCTTTTTTTGGCTTGTTTTTAAGTAGGCTCCACACTGTTTCAGGCTGCAACGTGGAACCCAGGAGCCTGAGATCAAGACCTGAGCTGAAATCAAGAGTCAGTTGCTTAAGTGACTGAGCCACCAAGTGCCCTGGAGTGTGCTATATCTTCAGGTCCTTCAGGATCATGGCCCACCTAGCTTTTCAGCCTTGTATCTCACCTCTTCTCCCACAGGGTGCCCTAAATTTCATGCAGTTCTGGAAATAGCCCACATTCTCTCTCACTCAGGTGTCTGTGCACTTGATCTGATGTGAGTTTAGCAGGAACATGTATGCACGCATGTCCACACACAGGCACAGGCACCCTCTCATGGTGCAGCTGAAATTTCCTCTCTCAGCGCTTATTCCTGTTTTTATGTGTCAGTGTGTGTGTCTCTCCCACACTGGTAAGAATCTTAAAAACAGAACTGTGCCCTACTCATTCCAGTAGGGGCTCACAATATGCTTGTTGAATGAATGGAAGCAAGGATGAGTGGGTCGGTGGGTAGATGGATGGATGGCCACAGGGAAGATGGAAACATCTTCCCGTCCCAGGAAAGCAGGGTACGGCATTGTCCCTGAGAGAAAGCCCTGGGGTATTCATAAGTTCCTGCCTCTTGTTAGTGAGATGCTGCCTTCTTAGCTCAGGTGCCCTTGTCCAGCCCTGAGGCAGATCAGCGTATTGCTGAGCCCATTGGGGTCAGTGTCCTGCACTGGTCTCAGGGTCTACCTAACTTCAGGTAACAGATTAGGGGTGATAATCACCTGAAGGGAGAAGGGTGAGCTGATGGTTCCCAAAGTCCATCTCAGAGCTGCAGGATGTCTAAAGCTACACATACCACTGTAATGCGCTTCTGGGCATCATTGAAGTTGAGCATGGAGGAAGAGGTAAGAAAATGCTGAAAGGTGAGTGGGGAGGGAATCCAAATGTTGCTGGGACCAGAAAGGACTGTGTGCAAGGTGGTGTGTGGGACATACAGGAGGAGCTGGAGTCTGAGAAGCAAAACCCACGCTGAGACTCTGGTCTATGGGAAGCTAGTCTAGAAAGGGCTGCTACCCTGGAGGGCTGACAAAGCATTGCCCAGGGAAGTAATGCAGAAAGGGTGTCTGGGGCTGGGGCTGGGGGAGGGACTGAGAGGCTTAGAAGTTACCCAATGTCACCAACCAACTCCTCCAGAGTCTGCGGATGTGGAATCTGTCGCCCCAAGGGGAACAAAGGCTGCACGGTTGGGCACAGGTGAGAAGGGCTACCACTCAGTGGAAGACAGCCCAGCCCAGCAGGTGATAGGGGCCGTGGCTAGACCATCCCACTGCAAACACTCAAGATAGTCAAATATTGGTGGTTTCAGATGGTTTGATCTAATATATGTGCTGACACATGAGTATGTAATAAAAACAAGTTACATTTTATAGTAGCATCCATTTTTGTGTAAACATATAGAAGGTGCATATATATAAAGATAGAAATACATCTTTTTTAGAGGTAATTATATCGAATCATTACCAGTGGTTTTTTTTGGGAGCTGAGGACTGGGGTGGGGAGTAGAGGGATGGAGGTGAGGGAAAACTTTTCCTTCATAATTTGCTCCTTTCAGTCATGTTTGGCATTTCCATATCCATATATTTTTAATATTTATTTTGTTGTCTATGGCTTTTTCTGGCTGCCTGAAATCCCACCCCTTCCTCAAAGGGACGACCACCTGCAATGATCAGCTACCAAGTTCGGTGACAGGGAGGATTGGGAGGGGCCGACTGCAGCACTACTGAGGTGGGAGCTCTCTGGGCTTGGCAGCCCAAGCTGGGACAGGGCCTGTCAACCTGGATTCTGAGCCCCTCCATGTGTCCTGATCCAGCCAGGATGACTCAGCCCCTCTCTCTGCAGCCCAGGGCCCAGAGGGACACACGCTCCATTGAAAGGGAGTCCCACCCCACAGAGCACTGCTTGGAATTTGGGATGATATCTGTTGGGTGCCATTTCCATGGATACCATGTGACTGGCAATTCAGGAGATAGATGTCCCGGAGAGGTACCCCCTGGTCCAGAGACGTGATGCTCCTGGGTCCTCACCAGGGCTCCCTTCTCTTTCACCCAGGTAAGTCCAGGTTGAGGATATGAAGCTATAGTCCTCCATCCCATCCTCCCCTAGTGGGCACAGGGCCTGGCTATCCCCACTGCCAAAAACCATGCAGTGTGTGCTGACGTAGTGCTGAGAGACCCTACTTCCTTAGAGCCTGGCTCCTAGAGCCTCCTGGGGAAGTCAGTGATGGCAGGATGGCCTTGCTGAAGAGGCTCTAGTGGGAGAACTCTTCCTTCTAGTAGGGCTCTGCTCCCCCTCCAGAGGGGCAGTGCAGCTGCAGGGAATTCAGCTGGGGTGCTGGTCCTCCACAATGTGGAATGATGAGCACCTTAAACTAAGTTTATCCCTCTCCCACTCACACCTAACACACACACTTGGATTCAGGTGCTCTAGGGCTCCCTACAGGTACAGGTGAAGTGCCCGCTTCTACAATCTCATCTCTGGCCCCCTCAGACCTGGCTTAAGTGTCCCCTTGCAGCCTCCCTGACTCTGTCTTCACCCATCCTAGCTAATGTCTGCCCTCTCTCGTCCCAGAAGACCCTGGCCAGTCCTCGGGAAGGTCACTCATGTCCTGTACTGAAACTCATGGTTTACCTTCACCCAGAGACTAGCTTCTCCCAAGCTTTGGTTTGGCAGAGGGCCCTCGGCCTGCCCAGAGACAGCTTGGAAGAGAGGGCCCTTGAAAAGCCTTCTCGACTCTACTATTTTTGCCAATGGTTTTTCCTTGCTTGGTTCCCTTTACGACATCCCATCAGGAAAGATGGGCTATTTCTCAGAAACTAGCTTGTTCTTAACAAGGGCGTGTTTGAACTTGTCACTGCTTGTATTTTGTTTTTGCATTGCCCACCAGGAATCTCAGAGTAAACTTGGTGGCTACGTTTAACAAATACACTGGGCCTTCCTTTACTAACTTTTCTCTAGCTGAATTGTACTTTCCTACCTTATTTTCCCTTTATCTCGCTTTCTCATTTATTTTACTTTTGATTCTGTTGCATTATAGGTATCTCTGAAAGCTGCCTCAAATGACTCTCTTTTGTTTACTTTTTGTATAAGGCAGGTGATCTATGAGAGAGAGATTTACAGATACATGTACCTGGGCATATCAGTCTGTTCCACAGCGCTATGGTTCCTTTGCCTACCATGAACACGCTGTCCTTAGGCCGCAGAACAAAGTAGGGCCTCAGACTGTACTCGGGCTCCATGCTGAGAGTTTTCTAATAGTAGTTCATTAATTAATTAATTAATTTTAATTTTTTTTAAAGATTTTATTTTTTTTATTTATTTGACAGAGAGAGAGATTACAGGTAGGCATAGAGGCAAGCAGAGAGAGGAGGAAGCACGCTCCCTGCAGAGCAGAGAGTCTGATGCAGGCCTCGATCCCAGGACCCTGAGATCATGACCTGAGCCAAAGGCAGAGGCTTTAACCCACTGAGCTATCCAGGCGCCCAGTAGTTCATTAATTTAATCTGTACGACAATGCTGCAAGGTGAGTGATACGGTCCCATTTGACATATGAAGAAGCTGATCCTTCAGGTCCGACACCTGGTAGGTGACTGAGTTGGGATGTGAACCTATGCTTGTCTGGCTTGGAAATTCTTGTTTATTCCACTTCACCCCCTCCTTAGTCTGACATGATATACTCTCTAGGACTGGATTGTCCAACATAGTTGCCACTAGATATATGTAGCTACTTACGTTTAAATTCATTTTAGTTAAAATTAAAAATTCAGGGGGCACCTGGATGGCTCAGTTGGTTAAGCATCTGCCTTTGGCTCAGGCCATGATCCCAGGGTCCTGGGATCGAGAACTTCGTCGGGATCCCTGCTCAGTGGGAGTCCACTTCTCCCTCTCCTCCCTGCTCCTGCTCTCTTTCGCTATCTCTGTCTGTCTCTCTCTCTCTCTCAAATAAGTAAATAAAATCTTTTTTAAAAATTAAAAATTCAGTTCCTTGGTCATCCCAGCCACACTTCAAGTGCTCAGTAGCCACATGTGTGGCTAGTGGCTACTGTATTGGACAATGCAGAAGAGAACATCTCTATCAACACAGAAGGAGAATCTATTGCTTCTCTAGTCCCACACTCCCACATTTGGTTTCTGCTAGGAGGCAGCAGTGCCCAAGCTGGACTTGTAGTTTCTTTCCTCTGCAACTTTGTGATGCCCTTTCCTTAGCCTGGAACATCCCAACTCTCCACCTTGTCATTGAACCACCCTTTCCTACACAGCCCACCTGTCCCTCCACCTCCTTCTCTGTTACTCTTCCTCCTTCCCACTGTCTCCTTGACACCAGCAATCTCTGACTCTAACTCTTGATGCCTATGAGGTCCGCGTTTCTGGTTGGATCACTTTTCCTTTGCACAGTGTTACCTTACCAGCCCAACTGATAGGAACATGGTACACACTGCTTGATTAATTGAGGAGATAGACAAGAGAGTCTAAATGGCATTGGATAGAAAACCTGACTTCATTCCTAGCTTTACTTGCCACTACCTATTCCATTCCTTCATTCGACATATCTTCCCCAAGTCCCTCTTCTCTGCCATGCCCCATGTGGGTGTGGGGGACAGAGAAATCCTGAGGAGATCCAGCCAGTGCCCTCAACCTGCTCATAGCCAGTGGCCTGAGGCTAAGAATTTCACCCTCCTTTATCTCCATGTCCTCTTTAATGAAAAACATACAAATCTTGCTCTTCTTCCCTGCAGCTTGTGCCCTGAGTGACAACATGGAAGCAAGAGCCTTTGTGGAAGACATGAACAGCATACAGTGATATGAATACATCTAGGTAACTGGGAACGTTCGTCCTGTCGAGTCACCTCCTCACAGAGCGGCACACTCTGAATGCCTGGCCCCATGCCCAAGTGAGAATGCAGCAGGGCCCAAGACACACTTGGACAGGTCCTCTGGGAAGAGGTACCCGAAGGCTTGGGCAATGGAGAAGGATTCCTATTGGGAGTGCTATTTAGCTGAATGGTTCTTAACAGATCGACTGGGGCTTGTGCTCCAGACCTGGAGGGTCACACGCAGAGGTGTTTTGTTTCTTTTTTTAACTAAAATCTTGGGCAGAATTAAGGAATTTTATGGATTAGAACAAAATTCAAGTCCAGAGTTACAGAATTGGCCTTAGGGGGAAGCCTGGTCATGGGGAAATAAACACACACAATTTAGGAGATTTAGGATGGGGCCCCATACCTGTTAGCTGCTAGACCCTCCCAATCCTGCATCTCAAATTTCCTCATCTGTGAAATGGGGATGGATGCCCACAATGCTGGCAGCTCAAGTGAGGTGGCTCATGGAAACCGACAGCAGAGTCCTTCCCCCAGACACCCTGTTCCCACAACCCCACACCTCCACTCCAGGAGGCTTTGAGGCCAGGGACAAAGAGTGCTGCCTCACCAGGGGCCAGGACTTTCAGAGGTGATTGACACAATTGTCTGCAGTTGGCCAAGAAGGTACACAGGTGAGACAGAGGAGCCTGGGCTTTGGAGTCCAGTCTCGACTCTGCTTCTTTCTGTGGCACCCCAACTTCCACAGTCCTCAGTCTCCTTGTCCATACATTGGAGGAAATACTACCAGTGTGCTGTGAGGATGCAGGGAGATGGCACATATGGTGTAGCTGACATCTGCCAGGTGCCAGATCATCGGCACCCAGACTGTCCCTCATGCCCCATGATTCCTTGGTGAGTCCTTATGCTACGAGAAGCCTGCCGGCTAGAGTAGTGCCAGCCCTCCATCCCCCCTGCCAGTGAGTCTGCCTTCCTACAGCAGACGGCCAGGGCAGCTTCTCCTCCTCCTCCTCCTCGGGCCCCCAGGCCTGCCCTGTGCTGAAGGAAAAGTTTCTGGACTGGGGTTCCTCGTTTCCCAGCTCCTGAAAGCAATCTCTGGCTCTCTACTTCACAGGCGTTTCCCACCTTGATTCCAGATGAGCCCTGCAGCGCTTCCCCAGATCTGTGCCTCCCACCTTCCGTCCAGCCACCCCCTTCCTGAGAGGTGACTCCCTCGTTCTATCCCAAAGGCCCGGGTGCATCTGGCAGGCAGAGAAGCCTCTGGGGCTCCCTTACCTTCTCAGGACAGACGTCTCGCTGACTCCCTTCTCCACCCCAGGCACTCTGAAAGAGCAGGGAAAGGAGGCAGTGCCAGGGTTCCGGCCGTGTCAGAGAGTAAGCGAGAGGAGGAAGAGGCAGAAGGGCCCCAGGAGGAAATGGCCCAGCAGTCTGGTCCCACGTAATTTATTACAGGACTTTGTCCTTGGGCTCCAGACACATCCACTCCCACATGGCTGCTGCAGCCCTAGCTAGCAGAGCCTCACAGCGGCCTGATCTTTAACCCTGGCCTCTTCCGCAGCGAGTCCCCACAGGCCATCGGAGTCTGCTCTCTGCGCACCTGTTGCTGGCCGCCAGCCAAGCCCCATGGTGACAGTCAGCTGATCATCAGGGAGTTCAGCATATTCCCAGGTAGCACGGGGCCTCCAAGGAAGCCCATGCAGGACCGCTGCTCCCAAACACCCCATGTCCTAATTGAGGCGCACACACAGATGATGCTGGGAAGCCTGTATCAGAGCTAAAGGCCACTGGGGCAACTGGATTTTCAGTAGGGTCCCTGGAAGCAGAGGCAGCTGGTTCTGGCTGGGACTCGAATGAAGGGGAGTTTCTTCAATGAGGCAAATACAGACCCTTCAGGTGGTGGACCCTAGGAGAGGCCCTGCTGGAAGGGACAGGCAGTCCCTGGAGGTATGAGGGTGATGGCTCTGAAGCCAGGTGGAACATAAGTCCACAGGAGGTAGCTGTTCAGCTGTAGCCATATCCTTGGGTGAAGAGAGACCTTGCTCCGTGGTGCTCACGGTTGGCCCAACTAGAGCCAGTTAGGTTTCTTCCTGGGCCCAGGGCTTGGGAGGCACCTGGGAAATGCAGGCTGAGGTGTGGAAAGCAGCTGTCATCTTTTAGATAGAATTGGGGCTCCAGCAAGGCAGCAACCCTGACCTTGGCCTCTTTTGGGGATAGGAACCAAGTGCTCGTGGGAGAGAGGAGGGTAAAGTAGAGCAGCTGCAGAGCTGGAGATGGTCCCACATGGAGGCAGAGACCACCATTGTCTGATAGCCTCCCGTGCTTCTGCGAGGGTTCCTTGCAGTCCCAGCTTCCTTCTGCTGAAAGAGCTGAAGGAGTTTCTTTCTTACAATGCCAGAGGTAGGGAATGAGCTAGGGGATGACTTATCGAAGGGCCATTTGGAGGAAGCCTGTACTCTGAGAGTCTCAACCAGCCACCCCTACCCACTTCCCGTGATTGCTGTGTCCAAGCCCTACCTTGGTACCAGGTGGCCTCTCACTCCCTAAAATCTCAGCCAGTTTCTGGGCCAGCACTTGTTTTGGGGGGCTTCATGTGGCACGTGGTTTCTCTGGTTTGGAAAGATACCATCTTACTCTCAGAGGATTGGCACAGCTACTCCTGGCAGCTCCCAGAAATGGTGAGCCCCTTGCTCTGGGACCCCTGGCACCAGGCTGGGTCCTCAACAGCCCTCTTCCTCTGCCCTTGAGCAAGAAAAAAAAATAGCAGAATAGAATATGTATGCAAATTAAAACAATTTATAAGATATCTCAAGCCAGAGCCTGTCTTAAACAAAATTGGACAGAAACACATTTTGGATATCTACAAACAAACTTGTTTCCTGCTTTGTTATTTACATTTGACATTTATATCATAAGCCTTTCCTTACCCTGTACCAAACTCTAACCACCAGCCTTTAGAGATAGCATTCTAGTCCCTCCTACAAATACCCCATCATTTGTGTAATCATCCTCCCTGGAGGGACATCAGGAGGCCCCCTATCCTCTGCTATTATCCACAACACTGCAATGAACAAATCTGTGCTCATAACTCTGTTTGCATTATGACACTACAGGAAAGTTCCAGAAGGGAACTTATAGAAGCCAGAGGCATGAGTGTTTTATTGCTAACCTCTCTCAAGTGGCATGTCAAGTCCTCCCTGCCAGCAAAGGGCGTGCATGTTGTTACTGCAAGGGCCTGGCCTGGCTGCTGAGTGAGTTGGCAGGACTCACAGGGGGACACCCTGAGGGACACTTCTGGAGCCTCAGAAGTGCCATTGCTGAGGTACCCCAAGCCCCGGAAATCAAGGAGAGGGGCTGAGGAGAGTCAGGGAAGGCTCTTCCCTGTCACACTGGTGCCAAACTTGGCTTTCCTGCAGCCTCATGTGACTGCCACAATTCTCCTCAAGATGCAAATATTTTGTGAACTTTTAAAAATGTGTTTCTGAGGGGCATCTGGGTGGCTCAGTAGCTTAAGTATCTGACTTTGGCTCAGGTCATGATCTCGGGTGCTGAGATTGAGCCCTGCTGTTGGTCTCCGTGCTTGGAGGGAAGCCTGCTTCTCCTTCTCTCCCTGCCCCTGCCCACTGCTTGTGTGTGCTCTCTCTCTCTATCTCAAATAAATAAAAATCTGAGAAAAAAAATGTTTCTGAGCTGAGCCAAAATGCCTCCATAGGACAACTTATGTGTCATTCCATTTCTGCCCAACCACCCAGCCCATTGTAGTATCACCATAGCAATGAAAACAGAGGCTCTTCATTTCACCTCTACCAACACAACCTAGAGCAACCTGAAGTTGCTTGTTTCCTGGTGGCTCTAATCTTCCCCTCTGGCCTACAGCAGCCAAGTTATCCATTAACACTGTAAATGGCACAGCTGGCAGCAAAGGGCTCTGTGACTGAGCCACTCCTCAGCGAGTTTAAGAATATCCAGGTTTAGAGAACTAGCATTTAACTAGTGTTTGTAGGTGCTGGGCTCTTTGCAGGTGCCATCTCACATCTTCATCAAAACCCACAAAGTAGGGGTGCTTATCCTCATTTCATAGTGAGGAAGTTCAAACCAAAGAGGTTAAGAAACTTGTTTATGTCACACAGACATGGCAGGGATGAGATTTGAATGGAGGTTGACCTGACTCCGAGGCCTGGGCTCATCCTACTTTATACCACATCTGCCCTCACACAAAACTGGACTCCCTCCTCCCCTATCCCCCAGGAATGGATGAGACATCATGTTTTTAGTAATTTGCAGGGAAGGTGCTTCCCCAACTTGCTCACCCTTGCCCAGGATCAGAAAGAAGGGCCTTTCACTTCCGAGGTTAGAGGCCTCTGAGGTTCCAAGGGCAGAGGAGTATCAGGGAAGGGGCGGAGCTTAAATGCCTTCCTGCAAACACAGTTATGCACAGGTCAGGAATGTATATCACAGGACACATTTTACTGGCGTAGTCCAGGGTTTCTCAATTTTGGTACTAACTGACATTTTGGGCTGGCTTATTCTTTGACTGGAGTTTGGGAAGAGCTGTCCTATGCACTGTAGGATGTTTAGCAGCAACACTGGCCTCTAACCATTAGATGCACTCCCCCAGTGGTGCCATCAAAATGTATCCAAATATTGCCAAATATCTCCTGGGGGACAAAGCCATTCCCAGTTGAGAACCAATGTATAGCTCATTGGTCCAGGTACAGCTGAGGCTGAAAGAGAACATCAAAGGCCAGAAGGGGTATCCTCTTGGAAGAGGTGACACTGCACTTGGCCTCCCTGAATGGCAGGAAGATGTGCTCAGAAGATATGGAGGGTTCAGAGAAGGGGCTATCGGACTGGTGTCCCCAGGGGACATGCTAAGGAAATGACTATTTTTGGTCCAGCCCATGTACTTCATCCACCTTGGATCAGCAACTACGAGATAGACATTGCTAGATCAGGCAGAGCTCAGATCCAAAGTCCTGATGAGCCAGGGAGGCATTCACCATCTCAGTCCTGGAGGAAATGACTCATTTCTGATTGTGCTTTATCACCATAACCTATCTGAGGGATCCACCCAGACATTTAGCCAAGGCAGCAGGAGGGGCAAAGCAGGGACACAAAATGGAAGAGTGCCTTTCTCCCCTCTGGAGGGCTGTGGGAAATCCAAGGGATAAATCTTAGTCTTGGGTCCTGGCATTTAAACCTGGACCACTGGTCATAAACATGGGGCCTCTGCCCCATGACCAGGGTCAATGGCATCCTGGTGACTAATTTGATTACCCTGGGGAGGTTGAGGTAATTGGAGGAGAAGGCAAAACTTGATTATGTGGCAGTTCAATAAACCGGAGAACCGGGAAAATGATGTTGATGATGATAATTATGATGATGGTAATGATATCTTGTCTAACTCTTGGAAGAGGTTCAAGGTGAGGGGTGCCTTGTGAAGGGCTTCCTTTCTGAGAAGAGAAACATCAGGATAGAGTTCTTACCCTTGACTGGAATGTTCTGTGTGCAGCAAGACCAGTTTCTTTTCCTTCTGGTCCCATAGCTGAGATACTCTTTCCAACCTCACTCACAGGTGTGGCCACAGAATGAAGGTTAAGTAAGTACTATGCTCCACTTCCAGGCCCTGTGATGTCCTGTGCTCTCTTCTTCCCTCTGCTGGTGACATGCAGAGCATGCAACAGTGGATTCTGAGGCCCTAAGGAAGGGTGAAGACACGATACAGAAAGAGCCTGGGTTCCTGGATGACCCTTGGGAGCAGAGTACCATCTCCAGGCCACCACTGACCTCACTGACCCCATTTACAAAAGCAAGAAATAAATTTTTGTGTCGAGCCGCTGAAAGTTGTTGTTAAAATAGTTTTTTTTTTAATTTTATTCATTTGAGAGAGAGATAGAGAGCACAAGCAGGGGGAAGGGCAGAGGGAGAGGGAGAAGCAGACTCCCTGCTGAGCCAGAAGCCCAATGTGGAGCTTGATCTCAGGACCCAGAGATCACAACCCAAGCAAAAGGCAGACACTTAACCATCTGAGCCACCCAGCCACCCCTGTTGTTATAAGAGTTAACCTACCATGGTTAAAACAGGATCCCTCTCCCATCCAAAGCTGCTGTTGTATTTTAAATACCAGCTCAAATACTCTTCTTCCAGGAAGTTGACCCTGGCAGTTTTAGTTCACTCTAGCCTTTAATCCCTGTGGCACTTGTTACTCAAATCATATAATTTACCTCTTAGCATGTATTTTTTTTGAAGTAGGACTTTCTGATGGACTGTAAGCTGCTCAAGATAAGAATCATATGTTAGATTTCTTTGCATCTTCACAATGCCTAATAGAAATAGTAGCTATCATATATATTATTTCCCTGGAACCATTATTTATATATAAACACATTTAATCTTCATAACAATTCTATGAGATAAATACTACTGCTATCCCCAACTCATAGATGAAGACTTTGAAGCACAGAGAGGTTAAGTAATTTGTCCAAGGTCACACAGCTAGAAAGGGATGGAGCCAGGACTCAAACCCATAAACTAGGGGCACCTGGGTGGCTTAGTCAGTTAAGGTCCTGGGATCAGTGGAGAGAGCCTGCTTCTTCCTCTCCCTCTTCCCCTCCCCCCACTTGTGTGCTCTCTCTCTCAAATAAATGTCTAAAATCTTTAAAAAAAAAAAACCCATGAACCTGAGTAATGAATGAGCTTCCAGTAGTTACACCATCTTAACCGTAATTGTTCCAGGAATGTTAGCTTGTATGTCTATTTGAAACTGCTGCCTCATTTGGGCAGAGAGCAGTGGTGTCAATCCCATCTGTTCTAGTATCTGAAGCTGGCTAGATGCAGAGGAGCTGTCACCCACACCTGCTGACCGAGGGAACTGCAGCCCAGCTGGAAACAAATTGTGCAGGTAGGGCAGGGCAAGATTCGCTCCTGTTGTTGGTATGTGTTCACCGCCTAGAGCCTTGGAAAAAATGTCAAACAGTCAACTTTTTTCTTTCTTTCTTTCTTTCTTTCTTTCTTTCTTTCTTTCTTTCTTTCTTTCTTTCTTTCTTTCTTTCTTTCTTTCTGCCTTCCTTCCTTCCTTCCTTCCTTCCTTCCTTCCTTCCTTCCTTCCTTCCTTCCTTTCTTTCTTTCTTTCTTTCTTTCTTTCTTTCTTTCTTTCTTTCTTTCTTTCTTTCTTTTTTTTTTTTGCCTAGTCCCTAAAACTAGAGTTTACAACCCCTAGAAACAAAATTTCTCCTGAATTTGCTCTTGATATAATTATCTTTCCAGGAGTGCCTGGATAGCTCCATTGGTTCAATGTCTGACTTGGGCTCAGGTCATGATCTTGGGGTCCTGGGCTCGAGCCCCGCATCAGTCTCCATGCTCAGTGGGGAATCTGCTTCTCCCTCTCCCTCTGTCCCTCTCCCCACTCATGCACTCTCTGTCTCAAATAAAAAAATAAAATCTTTAAAAAATTATTTTTCCAGCTCTTCATTTCCTGTTAAACCTAGACCCAAGAATATCAATTATCTTCAGAGTTTGGAGCCAAAAGGAAGCCAGGATCTCAAGGCAGTCTGTTATGCAACTCTCTCCCTGACACAGTCACTGAGTCACTTGCTTAGTGGTTGTTGACTGAGGACCTGCTCTGCAGCAAATCATTCTGGGTTTTAGGGCACGGGGGACTCACACAGCCCCCATGCTACAGACACAGGACATATAGAAGGAACTTGCCAGGAAATCTTCTGTTTTCTTGTTCATTTTTAATAAAAGAATTCCACACATCTTCCCTGTGAGATGGACTTAGTGACTTGCTTTCAAAGAATAAAAAATGGAAAAAGAGAAATAGTAACTTACATTAGAGAGATCTAGAAGATACTACCCTAACTAACCCCAAGTGTTACAGACTGAAAGGTGTGTCAAATTTCATATGTTGAAGTTCTATCCTCCCAGTACCTCACAATGTGCTGTATTTGGACATATGACCTTTAAAGAGATAATTAAGGTGAAATGAGGTCATTTGGGTGGGTCCTAATCCAATCTGATCAATGTCCTTATAAGAAAAGTTGAGGTCACAGATATGCACAAAGGAAAAACCATGTGAAGAGGGAGGGAGAAGGGAGACTCTACAAACCTCTACAAACCAGGGAGAGACTCCTTAGGAGAAACCACCCCTGCGGCCACACTGATCATGGACTTCTAGCTTCCAGAACTATGAGGAAACAAATCCCTGTTGGTTAAGCTGCCCAGTATGTGGTATTCATTACAGCAGCCCTAGCAGACTGTTCTTCATCCATGAAGTGACAAAGTTTAACACCTCCTGCAATAAGTTATATCCCTAGGCAGTGGTCAGGAGAGTGCTTTACTCTGGAGTATTCTTGCCCAAAGCCACAACCCCAGTCTAATCATGAGAAAAACATCAGGCAAACCAAACTGAGGGACATTCCTCCAAATATCTGATAAGGATGCCTCAGAACTGTCAAGATCATGAAAGACAAGGGAAGTTTGAGAAACTGTCACAGACCAGAAGAAACTAAGGAGATGTGATAGTTAAATGCAGTGTGGCATTCAAGATGGGGTCCTGGGACAGAGAAGGGGCATTTGTGGAAAGATAGTTGAAATCTAAATAAAGTCTACAGTTTTGTTAATAGTAAGTGCCAGTGTTGGTTTCTTGATTTTGACAAATGTGATGACAACTGGCAATATAAGATGTTAATATCAGGGATACTGGGTGAGGGATGTATGAAACTGCACTACCTTTGCAAAATTTTCCATAATTCTAAAATTATTCCAAAATTTAAAGGTGTTTTAAAAAACAAAGGCTCCATTTAAGCCCCCATTTCCAGTTCGTTGGGATGTATATCAAAGAGTGAAATTGTTGGGTCATATGGTAATCCTATGTTTAACTTTTTGAGGAACTGCCAAATGCTTTCCCAGTGTCTGCACAATTTTACATTCCCACCAGCAACTATATGATTGCAGCCTCACTGGGTCCCCAACACTTGTTAGTTTTTGTTGTTTTGATTATGGGCATTACAGTTGATTTGAAGTGGTGTCCTGTTGTAGTTTTGATTTGAGCTTTTTTTAAATGACTGATGATGCTGAGCATCTTTTTGTATGCTTAGTAGCCATTTGTAGATCTTTGGAAAAATGTCTATTCAAGTCTTTGCCCATATTTAAAATTGGGTTGTTTTCCCTCTTGTTACTACTGAGTTGTAGGAGTCCTTAATGTATTCGAGAAGCCCTTATCAGATATGTGATTTGCAAAAAGTGTTCTTCCATTCTGTAGGTTGTCTTTTCACTTTTTTTGGGAAAAGATTTATTTGAGTGAGGAGAGAGAGGGTGTGAGCAGGTTGTTTGATGAACAGAGGGAGAAGAGAAGCAGACTCCCCACTGAGCGCAGAGCCATGCAGGGCTTGACATGGGGCCTCCATCTCAGGACCATGAGATCATGACCTGAGTTGAAATCACGAATTGGACGTTTAACCAACTGAGCCAGCCAAGATCCCCTCTTTTCACTCTTGATAGTGATCTTTTGTTGCACGAAAGGTTTTAGTTTGAAGGAAGTCCACTTTCTCTATTTTTTCTTTTGTTACCTATACTTTTGGTGTCATATTGAAGAAACCATTGCTAACTACAGGATCATGTAGAGTTGCTTCTATGTTTTCTTTTGAAAGTTTTATGGCTTTAGCTCTTATATTTAGGTCTCTAATCCTTTTAAAGTTAATTTTTGGTAGTGTAAGATAAGGGACCAGCTTAATTTTTTTTTTTTGTACGTGGATATCCAGTTTCCCAGCACCATTTATTAGAGACTGTTCTTTTCCCATTGAATGGTCTTGGCGCCCTTGTCAAAAAAAATCTGTTGACCATAGTCGTGAAGGTTTATTTCTGGACTCTCAATTCTGTTCTATTGGTATATATGTCTATCCTTATGCCAATGCTGCACTGTTTTGATTAATGTAGTTTTGTAGTAAATTTTGAAATTAAGAAGTGTGAGTCCTCCATCTTTGTTCTTATTCAAGATTACTTAGACTCTTCAGGAATTCCTTGAAATTCCCTATGAATTTTTGGATGGGTTTTTCTATTTCTGCAAAATAAAAATGCCATTGGGATTCTGATAGAATTGCATTGAGTCTGAAGATCATCTTGGGTAGTATTACCCATCTTAACAATATTAAGTCTTCTGATCCAATAACATGAGATATCTTTTCATTTATTTATATCTTCTTTAATCGTTTTTGGTGATGTTTTATAGTTTTCAGTGCACAAGTCTTGAACTTCTTTGGTTAAATTTATTCTTAAGTAATTAATTTATTGTAATACTATATTTATTCATATTTGATGCTATTGTAAATGGGATTGTTGTCTTAATTTTCTTTTCAGGTTTTTCATTACTAGTTTACATAAATAAAATAATATTTGTGTGCTGATTTTATCTCCTGCAACTTTGCTATCCATAGCAGCATTATTCACAGTAGCCAAAAGATGGAAACTTTTCAAGTGTCCATCAAAAGAAGAATGGATTTTTTAAAGTGTGATATAGACATACGATGGAATATTATTTAGCTGTAATAAAGAATGAAGTCCTAACACATGCTACAATGCTGAAGAACACTGAAAATATGCTAAGTGAAATAAATCAGTTACAAAGGGAAAAATATTATACGCTTCCATGTATATGGAATATCTAGAATAACCAAATTCACTGAGAAGAAAGGTTAGAAGCTACAAGGGCCTGTGGGAGAAGGGAAATGGAGGAATTATTGCTTAACGGTTACAGAGTTTCTGTTTGGGGTGAGGAAAATTTAGAAATAGATAGGGGTGATGGTTGCATAACATTCTGAATGTAATTAATACCACTAAATCAAGCACTTAAAAATAACTAGAAAAGCAAGTTTTATGTTATATGTATTTTGCCGTAATTTTTAAAAATAGTTAAAAAAAAAAGTCTGTGAAAGTCACTTGGTGCAACCATGGCTCCAAAGCTGAATTCCTTTCTGACACACTGGCAGTCTCTGCTTACACATTTGCACTGTGGCGCTCATCACAAAAAAACCCAGACCCCAAAACCAAACCAAACCAAACTAAAACAAAACAAAGAATTCTTTTGTAACTTGAATAATTATTCAACCACACACACATAATTACATATTGAAGTAGGGCTTTGCTCAGGGCAGGGCTCACATCTATGGTTTCTATACAAGGTGAAACCAGAGTGAGTCCACAAAAACATCTTTGCTTGGATCATTGGAATGGAAATGAAGCCTGATCATAGCAAATTCACCTAGGTACCCACACCATAGGCAAGTGAAGGCTGGTACTTCCAGTTTTCAAATTGTGGGCTACCTATTCATGGGCTGTGTTTCATTTGACATGATATGACAACATTAAATAGAATTAGATAGACGTTATCTTGTGGACCAAGAGTAAGGACTATGTGTTATAGGAAAACTTAATGGCTTATTCCCATCCTCTCCCTCCTTCCCCCAACAGACAACGAATACATTTTTTATACTATTTTTCAAAATTTTTAAAATGAAATCTTTATTTTATTTTTTTTAAAGATTTCATTTATTTATTTGACTGAGAGAGAGACATCGAGAGAGAGAACACAAGCAGGGGGAATGGGAGAGGGAGAAGCAGGATTCCTGCTGAGCAGGGAGCCTGATGTGGGACTCGATCCCAGGACCCCGAGATCATGACCTAAGCCTAGTTGCAAGCAACAACAAATGTATGTTATCCTCCTCTTGTCAAGGTGGGATACCAGGGGAAGGGGGGATGGGTGAGCCTGGTGGTGACTATTAAGTAGGGCACATATTTCATGGAGCACTAGGTGTGGTGCATAAACAATGAATCTTGGATCCATGAAGTAAAAAAGATGGGATACTCTAACACTGTTCTGCATTTTGCATTTTTTCACTGAATCCAGCTTAGATATCGTTTTGTATAAGAGAGTTTCCTCATTTTTTGTTAGAGCTACATAACATTCCATTGTACAAATGTATCATAATTCTGTGATTTCTGTTTGGATAATTTCGGTTATTTCCAATATTTTGCAAGTAGTGCTGCAATGAATAATTTTGTAGACAGGTAATTTGTACATGGCCAAGTATATTTGTAGTATACATCTGCTGAAGTGAAATTGACCCATGTGCTGGGCCAAAGAGCATATGCATTTGTAATTTTTATAAACATTTCTAAATTGCATTCTGTAGAGGACTGTACCAATATACCACCATAGCACTTTATGAGAGGGTCTCTTTATGGCCTTACCCATAGAATGTTATCGGATTTTTGCAATCTGAGCCATGAAAAATAATATCTCAATATGATTTTTATTTTTTATTTTCTTTTAGAGTGAATGAATACCTTTCCATGTATCTTAGAGCTATTAATATTTTCTGTTTTGTGAATAGTCGTACTAGTTACCCATTTTTCTGTTATTAGTTTTCTTTTTTTTTTTTTTAAGATTTTATGTATTTATTTGACAGAGAGTGAAAGAATGCGGACGCAAGCCTAGAGCAGAAGTTGGGGGAGGGGCAGAGGGTGAGGCAGAAGCAGGCTTCCCGCTGAGCAGGGAGCCCTATGCAGGGCTAAACCCCAGGACTCTGAAATCATGACCTTAGCTGAAGGCAGTCGCTTAACCAAATGAGCCACCCAGGGGCCTGAGTTATTAGTCTTCTTATTGATTTCTTCTCTAGGGAGAGTAGTCCTTGATCTGTAATATGAGTAAAAAAAAATTTCTTTTCCTAATCATTTATATTTTGGTTGGGCTTATAACGTATTGATTTTGCCATGCACACATTTAAGTTTTCATTTCATTACTTTTTTATGTTTTTATTTTAATCTCAAATGTTTCATTTTTTTATGGCTTTTGGCTTTTCAATCTTTGTTAGAAAGTCCTTTTCTCACCATATTTACTAAGGAATTATTAGGTTGGGTTTTTGTATGCTGTTTTAGTTGTTCATGTAAATAAAGCTATACCATATAGTATCCCATATTTTTTTCACTTAATCTGGATATCCATGTGAGAGCTAAAGATCCACATCAATTATATTAATGTTCTATGCCATGATACTGTTGCTTAGTGATTGATTGTCCACAATTAATGGCTTTCAAATGAGTCTCAGTTTTCAGTATTACAAACAACCAGGCAGGACAAATCTTTCATGTGTCCCAGTAAGTTGTGAGGCTGGGGTGTGTGAGAAAGAGCACAGAGGTGCAGTTTTAGGATGTACTTGTTCCATTTGTTTTCTCACTAGCAGGGCCCCCTAGTGGTTCAATCGTAGGAAGGAGGGTCAGACTTGGGAGCCTGGGCTTCTCTGATACAGAATAATGAAACTAAGGGGCCTTCAAATCTTCTGATTCAACTCTCTCATTTGACATACAGGGAAACTGAGACTCATATAGGAGGCCAGTAGCTCGTCCCAGCCCAGCAAGCACAATAAGCCCAGATGTTGGCCCAGAACCTAAATCTCTGAGCCCCAGGTTGCAGTTCTGCCAGTGCCAGGCTGCTCCTTGTATGGTGTGACGTCTCATTCCTGGACACATATTTGGCAAGGTACAGTCTCTCAAAAGGTTGGCTGAAAAAATCTTGCATTCACTTAGGGAACCATCTTTGGGTTATCAGTTAAGAGAAAAAGTGAACTGCTGCAAGCCCTCCCTTCATCCCTTCTCTGTCCTTAGTATCTTTTGTGGGAAAAACAGCCTCCCTTCTGGGTGCCTCTCCACTACCACCAGCATGGACCAACTGTGCTGGGGCTGGAGTGGGGCATGGAGATTGGAGAGACGCCAGTCCTTAAAATGCAAGGCAGCTAATGGGGCACCTGGGTGGCTCAGTTGGTTAAGCAACTGCCTTTGACTCAGGTCATGATCTTGGAGTCCCAGGATTGAGGCCCCCATTGGGTTCCCTGCTGAGCATATGCTTCTCCCTCTGACCGCCCTTGTGCTCTCATTCTCTCTCTCTTTCAAATAAATAAATAAAATCTTTTTAAAAACGTAAGGCAGCTGAGACTTAGAAAGGCACATTTGTGCTACTCTAGCATTTCTCTGTTGGGGGCCCTAAGGGACAGCCAGTTGGTGAAAAGGCTCTGGGGAACTCTCCAGGACCTGTATTTGCATCGACAAGCATACTGCTTTAACTAAGACTGTTTATTTAATTTAAAAGGTGTGTCCTGTCTCTCTAACTACATTGTTGGCTTCCTGAGTACAAAAACTAGATCTGATGCTTCTTTGCAGCCTTCTGGGTCTCAGCACATTGCTGCATGTTCAGTTGGTTTCTCTCTCTCCATTCTTTAAACCACTGGAACAGTTAGAATTTTTATGTTAAAATTCAGTAATTATCCTCTTGCAATTGCATTGTTTAGCCCAATCACTTTCATGACTGTTGGTCTTGTACCTCCTGTGAAATTACAAGCTCTTTGTGGCAGAATTTGCACTGGGTTCCCATTCACTGAACCTCTTCATGGACTTCTCCCCTACTCATCTTGCCTTATTTACACAGATATACTTTCACCCACTCTCTTTAGAAGAGAGCTTAGATCCTAGGGTCTCCTCTATCAAATGAAGGAAGTTACTATTTTATTTTTACACCTTTGGTTTCAGCTACTATTAATTCCTTGTTCTTAGGATTCTTGTAACAGCCTGAGAAGATGTCATTCCCACAGTAGGGGGCAGGCTTAGATTTCAAAGCTGTTTCTATTACATGGGGAAGGAGTGAACCCTCTTACAAGAAAACAAGAATTTCTGGAGAGAAACCACCCCTCTCTCTTCCTTCCCTTCCCCTGCCCATTTCTGGATCCTAGACCTGGGTTCTGCCAGCATATTCTGACTGGCTAACAAAGGGTTCAAGGAATATCAAAGCAGGGATGTGTGTTGACTAAGGGCGCTTTGAGAATTTATAGCAGAGATGGTATCAGAGAATCCACATCTCTCAAGCCCAAGGTAGGAGGTGGACTTTCCAGAGCACCAAATGAGGCCTTACAAGAAATCCAGTCTATGTTTTGTTAACAAAAGGCCCAATGCATGCAGGTCTACACATCTTGGGGAATCTTTGCTTACCTCTACTGGCCCTCCCCTAATCAAAAGGCAAGAACATTCTCCTTTTGTCTGAGACAAATGAAAACAAAAAAGGAAATGGATTTTATTTAGATTGTAATAGGGAGAGCACTCCAGATATGAAGACTGGCACTCTGGGCCTACCCAGGTTGTTTTTGCCTTAGACTTTCATAGGGAGGAAAATGGGATGATTTGCAATTAGAAGTTTCAGTCAGTCAGGTGAACAGAAAATGTTTAACTGTGTGTCTAGCTAGTTTCAGTGTGGAGGGCGGACTTCTAATCTCAGCCAATCATTCATGAAACAAAGAACAGGAAGTTGCAGGGTCTGAGTGGCCCTTAGAAGCAGGCTCCCACACAACGGAAAAGGTCTTCTTTGCCTGGCCTTGTTGCAGGCTAACAAAAGGATCATGAAAGATGGAGAGTGAGTTTTATTTATGTCATAGACAGAAGGGTGGTTCGTTACAGAAAGCCCTTCAAAGATAACTGATGGGTCAGGTTGTTTCTTAACCATTGCTCTTCACCAGGGGCATAGGGCTCAAGTAAAGTTTAATAATATCTTTCATCAGGGAGCTCTTCTGGAAGTAGAAACTTGTACTTCGTATTATTGACCAAATGGCTTCTTAAGATGGGAATTAAGTCGTTATTATTTTTTTAAGTATGCTCCTTTCTGGGGCTTGAACTCACAACCCTGCAAGACCTGAGGTGAAACAGTCTAACGCTTAACGCACTGATCCACCCAGGAGCTTCAAGCTGTTACTTTAAGAAGATAAAAAAGGAAGAAAAGTGCTGCAAAGGTGGCCCTTTCAATCAAACCACGCCAGTTAGTAATGCGCCACAGTTGTCGAAACTTCGAACTACAAGTCCCAGAGAGCAGTGCACCACTTCCGCCCCGTACTAAGGGCGGGAATCAAAGCGCCTCGCTGTGTGACGAGAAGCACACTTAATTTGCCTTATAATGAAAATGTAGTTGTAGGGGGGCTTCATTTTCCAGAAGCATAACTCAACAATATTCTTAAACAAGGCGCCTGGGGGCGCCTGGGTGGCTCAGTGGGTTAAAGCCTCTGACTTCAGCTCAGATCATGATCTCAGGGTCCTGGGATCGAGGCCCGCATCGGGCTCCCTGCTCAGCGGGGAGCCTGCTTCCTCCTGCCTCTCTGCCTACTTGTGATCTCTCTCTCTCTCTCCCCGTGTCAAATAAATAAAGTCTTTAAAAGAACAACAACAAAAAACAAGGCGCATGGGCAGAGAACCAATCAATTAACGTTATCATTTCCGTGGGGAGCATAACCGGCTCTTCCAAAGGAAGGTGTTTAACCGAAGCTGGAGCTCCCGCTCAATTTACCCAGATTCTTTTCCGGCCACGCTGTGCGTCATTACCGTTGAGTATTCTCATTGGCCAGATGACAGGGCACGGCGCCTGCGCGCTGCATTCCTTTGAGGGTCGTGGGCAGACGCCATTTTGGCCCCAGAGGTGCTTCTGGGAAGTAGAGCGCGGATCTACACGCCTGCCCGCCCGTCCGGTACAGCCTCTAGTGTCGGGGCTTTTAGGTCGAAGTGTTTGTGCCTGCCGCTGCTGCTGTTTTTCCCTACGCGCCCTCGAAACCCTCTAGTCGAGCGGGAGCCTCTGAGCATCGGGCCGCGCCATCGGGGGTCACATCGCCAGGAAGGAGGTGACGGGGGCGGCGCGGGGCGCGGACACTCCCCGCCGAGAGCCCGCCTGCCATGGATTCGGAATATTACAGCGGCGACCAGTCAGGTGGGGCAGGAACTTGGGGGACAGGGCTTGGGGGGTGGAGCAGGTATTCAGTGGGACTTGGCTTCTCACCCTCGCCGGGTAGAGGAAGGAGGCCCCGGAGACGTTCCCTTCCCCGACTTGGCCCGCCGCGGACGGTGAAGCGTAGCGCGGAGAGCCAGCCGACCCGCTGAGGCCCCAAGTTAGAACCTTGGAGAGGGGATTCTAGACGGAGAGCCGTCTTCTGAATCGGCGAAATGTTTTGCTGAAACTGGGAAGCCACTTCCACACATTAAGCGCTTCTATGTGCAACATCTCTAGGGAAGGTCTCTATTAGGGATTTTCCCCCCCCTGGAGTTGCGAGTCTTTTGCGAGAATTCAAGGGAGCCCTTCAGTAGGGGGTGCGGGATCTTTCCTAGACTTTTCACACGGAGTTAGGGCTGGTTTAATGCCGCCTGCAACAGTGGTTTCCTAGTAAAGAAAACGTAGGACCCTTGTTTGAGTTGTATAACTATTTTAGAGTAAGGCGTGTACCTCTCGCACTTACTGGTGATTTTGTGCCTTTCCTTCACCTTGAGACCTTTCCTCTTTCTCCTCACTGAAGTTTGATCTTCTTTGTTTCCGGTTTATTCAGTAAACCCTGGGCGCCCCCTTTGCTAACACTGTACTAGGCACCGTAGAGAAAGGACGAATAAGGCATGTCCTAGTGGGGAAGACCTTTCCGTTTCCTTTCACTTTGTGTCCTAGTCCCGTGAAGTATTATCTGTCAGGAGTGCCTCAGTGTCTGAATGTTAATCTCTTTTCTGTTTTGAGTTCACTTCGATTCGCTATATGATAGTGAATAGTGATGACTACAAAACGCGTTTCCAGGCATGCACTGCTGTTTTGCCTAGAATGTCTCCCTGATATTTTCAAAATAGTTTTCAGTTCTTTCTAAATTATTAAATTATTTTTCAAGTAAGTAATTATATGTAATACATGTCTATGGATTAAGTGCTGGAAGACTTGAAAAAAATAACAGTTCCCTGACTTTTCATTCTTTTAGCCGTTTTTTGATGTTTACTTTCATATTCTTAATTTACCCTCTTTCTTGTTGCAACATTTTTAGGCATTCCATAATGATTCCCTTTGTGCTAGGACAGGATTTTAGCCTTTTATGTGCCCTTTTCTCTCCAATACTCTTACTGTTGCAGCATAATTATTTTTTGTAATTTGTATAAGTATTCTTTACTTCTCAGCTAAGTAGAGTAGCTCGTTAGTATGATAGTGATTTCATTCTTATGCAACTTTTTGGTTTTCCTGTAGTTGACTGCTTCATTTTTAAAATTTCTTTTTTTTTTTAAACTTCTAAGTCTTCCCATATCCTCCAACAGCTCTAAATCCCTCTTACAATGTAACTTTACTTTATATTTTTAAAGTATTGGTTAAAGATAGGTAGTAATTTACTTTTACCATTTTGTAACAGTACAGTATATGCTTTACTTTAAGGAGTTTATACTATTTCTGTACTGGAGTTCCTTGTGCTCTGCATTCATAAACAAATATTTACTGTGCTGTACCAGGCAGTGTTCTGGGCTCCAGGGAATCAGCAGTGAACCAAAATCCTTGCTCTTTTGGCCCTTTCATTCAAGTGAGCAAAGACCCATATTAAACAAAATAACTTGGTAAGTCATGTAGTACATAAGGAGGTGGTAAGTAAGTGCTATGGAGAGAATAGACTCAGGTTTTAACATAAGGTTGAAATAGTTAAAGAACACACTATTATTTAGAGGTTGTTGACTTGGTCCTAAGTAATGTTTCTTAAGCTTCACATTTCTTTTATGAAGTATTTTTTTGCTGCCACATATGTCACAATAACGTGTTCTGATTGTTGGTATTTATATTTGAGCATTATACTGTTGTCTTATTCACAACATTAGCATCATTAGTCATGCTTCATCAGTGGTAACCTTTGCTCTTACATTATTCTTGATTCATTGTGTTCATTTCAGTTGTAGGTGTCATCCATCTTACACCTTAAGTGGGTTTTTGTTTTATTTTTAAGCAGATGATGGTGGCGCTACCCCAGTACAGGATGAACGGGATTCAGGGTCAGACGTTGAGGATGATGTAAATGAGCAACACTCTGGATCAGACACTGGAAGTGTAGAACGTCATTCAGAGGTATTGGCTAAACAACATCTTTGGGGAGGCTTTTCCCTTGCATTCTGTGAGACATGTTTTTATTTAGGAGTTGTAGAGATCCTGTCACATGGTGTAGGCTTCAAAACCTGGGAGTAAAGGATTTTTAATTAATAGAGAAGTGCTTTAAAAATAAACAGGGATAGCCTGGTTTCTTAGGAAATCACAGGAAAAGGATTTCAGATTGGGTCCCTCTTCAGACAGTAGGCAGTTTTTAAATGTTCATATTGATTCAGAAAATGGGCCAGGTCTTTTGATATTTGAGTAGGCCTCTCCATTCCCAAAATAATGTCTGGAAGAGGCAATGAGCATTTGCAAGCTGAAGAAATAGCAATTGGGATAGAAAGTTACGGGGATTATCACCTATCAGAATTCTTATCAGGATTTGGCTTTCTCAATCTGAACTGTCCAGTATATAATGTATGTAATGACAGCAAATAGAATTTAAAAAGCTGTTTTTGATTAATAATACAGAGTAGTGTTGGATCTTGTGTACAGCATTTCAGCTATTTGGGCTAATAAACATTTTAAAAACTATTTAATTTGCTTCCCTGGTTACACAGTCTGTACTACACAGTGTTAACAAAATAAAATTGGGACATTTTTCAATAATTCAGCTATATGTTTTTGATAAACAACTGAAACCCATAGGAATGATAAAGATGATGAAATTTTAAGAAATTCATGTGCCATGTATTTTGTTTGATTACACAAGTACAGAAAATTGTCCAATTTTAAGTAGGAGATACAATTATTAGAGATTGTATTATTGATTTTGTCCTTTGATTTGTCATGAGTGTACTTAGATATCCAACAAGTATTTATTGAGCATCTGCTATTGAGTCAGGTTCTTTTGAACTATCCAGGACTAAATGAGGTCTCACCAACACCAAAATGTTTCTCTTCTTGGATTTTTATTTTCTGTAAGGGGGAGAAAGACATTAAACAGTATTTTTAAAAAATTGTGTAGTTTGTTAGGAGATGATAAGTGCTGTGGAGAAAGAAGAAAGTTAGAGAAGGATGAAGGTTGACAGAATAGAGGGCAGGCTCTGTTAAATAGGGAGGTACGTATAGTCCTTACTAAGAAAGTGACTTTCGATCAAGACGTGAAGGGAGGTAAAGGAATAGCCATGTGGATGTGTAGAGGAACACACACACACACACACACACACACACACACACACACCATCCCAGGAGAAAACCCTGAGGTGTGAGTGTGCTTGGTGTGTTCAAGGAACACCAAGGAGTGTGGCAAGAGGGGAGTAAGTAGGGGGCTTACATGAAATTGGAAGCTAAATGAGCAGCTTATCTTTTTGTTATTTTGATGTCACTCAGTTTTTTATATGCTCTTGAGTATTTAAACTAAATTCTGATAATAATCAATAGGTAGAAATTACCTCATGATGTAAACATTGTTACAACTTATTAGTGTGTAGGGCTTTATTAAAATTTCCACTTTGGAAAGTAGCATGAGGTGATTGACTCAGGGCTTCATGATTCAATTGTAAATGTAATGTAAGCTTACCTTTAGGCATCTTCAACTACTTTTTTGTAATGAGGTGGATTCTAAATAAATGTGCATGCTGAAAATTTGGAAACCATTAAAAGCTTAAAGAAGAAAATTAAAATCAGCATACTCTTATCACAGAAATGACTTTTAACTTTTTACATTATTTGCCCTGTATTTTTATTTTCTCATATATATAATGTGTACATTTTAAGTTACTTGAGATTTTACTGTATATATTTTGTATCTTTAATACTTTTTATCTGTTCACTTAAGATCGTACCTAAGAATTTCCTTATGTCGTTAAAGATTCTCATTAAGCATAATTTTTAAGGCTTACATGATATCTCGTAAAATGGGTGCACCATTAATTATTCAACACTTCCCTGACTTTTGACCTTTAGAGAGTTTAGGTATTAAAAATGAAGTCTGCTGTGAATGTATTTTTGTCCTTTCCATAGATAATCTGTTCCAGGAGGATTATCCTAATTTTTTAAACTACCAGGGTATAATTTGGGAGTGCCAGTTTTACCCTTATTAAGTGTTGAGTTCTGCATTTACGCTCTTTTGGGTCTTTAAAGTGGCTTCTCAAGAGAAATTTTGGATTGTTTTCCTGTGAAAAATATTTTCTAGAAGGTAGTGGGATGTTAAAAGACTACCGTTTTATTGAACAGTGGAGACGACAAGCCCATAACCTAAAATAATGTGTATTAGTTTCCTATTGCTGCCATAACAATTTGACGCGAATCTGGTGGCTTAAAACAAAAGAGATTTATAATTCTGGAGATCAGAAGGCGAAAATGGGTCTCGGGGTTAATGGATTAAAATCAAGGTATTACCAGGGCCATATTCCTTCTCTAAGGGAGAATCCATTTCCTTGCCTTCTCCAGCTCTGTAGATCAGTTGTATTCATTCGCTTGTGGTTCCTTCATCATCAAAGTCAGCACCATAGCATCTTCAAATCTCTCTGACTTCTGCGGTCAGAACTCCATCTCTTACTCTGACTCTCCTGCCTCCCTCTTCTAAGGACCCTTGTAGTTATTTATATTGGGCCTACTCAGATAATTCAGGAAAACCTCCTTATTTCAGGTTCCTTAATTATATCTGCACAGCTCCTCTTGCATGTAAAGTTAACAAGCACAAGTTCTGGGGATTAGGATGTGGACATCTTTTGGAGAGGCATTATTTTGCCTGCCCCAAGATGGTACTCAAAACATGGTTCTCCAATAATACAAAAAGGTTTTTCCCATTTGCATTTTAGGTTTTAGGCTGGTTTTTGAAAAAATTCATTTCACTATGGTATTCACTCTACATGTATTTGTTTAGATCTCTAAGGAAAGTTTTGAAAAAACTCAAGATAATATTTTTAAAATTGAAGTTAACTGAAAAATATAAGGTACTGAATGTCAAGATAAGTAACAGTGCTTTGCTGGTCCATACTGGAGCCTGAAACAAAAGGAAAAATCGGTAATACCATATTTTTAAAATCTTGAGATTTTGTTCATTATGGATTTTTCTACATCATCTTATCTTGAAAATTATCACTTGTCTTTTTTTTAAAAAACTGCTTTATTGAGATAAACTTACATACCTTACAATTTGCCATTTAAAATGTGCAGTTCAGTTGTCTTTAGTATATTCACAGCAGTGCAACCGTCACCATAGTGAATTTTAGAATATTTTTGTCACTTCAGAAAGAAACCTTTTAGCTCTTACCTGCTGATCACTCACACCCTCCTCCCTTCCCATCCTTCTGCACATTCTTTATGAATGGAATTACTATAATATGTGGTCACTTGTGACTGGTTCTTTCACTTTATGTTTTCAAGGTTTATTCATTGTAAACCATGTATGTTGGATATATGTATACACCATACCCATATATGGTGTAGCATATATCAGTACTTATTTTTTTTTGTGGTAATACTCCACCGTATGTATAAACTACATTTGTTTATACATTTGTTGGTTGACAAACATAAGTTTTTACCTTTTGGATGTTATAAGAAATGCTTCTGTAAACATTTACATAGAAGTTTTTGTGCGGACATGTTATTTCTCTTGCGTATGTGCCTAGGAGTGGAATTACTCGGAGAAGTCATATGGTAACTATTCTTAAATGTTTTAGGAACTCTTAGGCTGTTTTCCACAGTGGCTGTACCATTTTACATTCCCACTAGTAGTGTATGAAGGTTCTGATTTCTTTATATCCTTAGCAACTCTTGTTATTACCTAACTCTTTGATCATAGACATAGTAGTAGCTCATTACGGTTTTGTTTTGTGTTTTCCTGATGAGTAATGATGTTTGTTACACTTATGTGGGTATTGGCCATTTGTGTAAACTTCTTGGGGAGAAATGTCCATTCAGATCCTTTGTTCATTTTTTAATTGGGCGATTTGTCTTTCTTATTGTTGAGTTCTAAGAGTTCTTTAAGTAGTATGGATACAAGTCCCTTATTAGATGACTGATTTGCAAATATTTTCTCCTATTACATGAGTTATCTTTTCACTTTAGTGACTTTTTGACACAAAAAGTTTCTAATTTTAATGAAGTTCAATATATGTTTTTTTTCTTTTGTTGTTTGTACTTTTACTGGCATGTCTAAGAATTCTTTGCCAAATCCAAGGTCGTGAAGATTTACCCCTGTGTTTTAAGAGTTTTATGATTTTAGCTTTTATATTTAGATCTTTGGTTCATTTGGGGTTAATTTTTGTATATTCTGTGAGGTAAGGGTCCAGTTCCATTCTTTTGTTTGTGGATATCTAGTCGTGTCAGCATCATTTGTTGAAGAGATTGTTCTTTCCTCATTGAATGGCCTTGGCCCCTTGTCAAAAATCAATTGGCCATAGATGTAACGGTTTATTTCTGTATCCTCGGTTCTAATTGATTCATATCTGTGTCAGTATTTACACCAGTGCCATAATATCTTGAGTAAGTTTTGATATCAAGGAGTGTGAGAGCTACTTTGTTCTTTTCAAACATTGTTTTACCTCTTCTGGGTCCCTTGCAACCGCATACATATTTTAGAATCATCTTGTCCACTTCTACAAGGAAGTTAGCTAGTAGGGATTGCAGTGAATCTATAGATGAGTTTGGGTAGTGTCATCATCTTAACAATGCAAAGATACTGATCCATGCATATAGGGTATTTATTCATTTATTTAGGTCTTCAGTTTCTTTTAACCATGCTTTGTAATATTCAGTGTACAAATGCTGCATTTATATTTAATTAATTTATTTTAAGATTTTATTTATTTATTTGTCAGACAGCGAGAGAGCACAAGCAGGCAGAGCGGCAAGCAGAGGCAGAGGGAGAAGCAGGCTTCCTGCTGAGGAAGGAGCCCGATGCGGGACTCAATCCCAGGACCCTGGGATCATGACCTGAGCCGAAGGCAGCTGCTTAACCAACTGAGCCACCCAGGCGTCCCTGCATTTGTATTTTAAACTTATTCCTGTGTTTTTCTCTTTGATGCTTAGTGAGTGGAATTGTCTTATTAATTTCATATTCAGCTTGTTACCATTTTTCCTATTCTAATTAATTGCATTATGGTCTGAGAATATGCTTTGTATAATATCTGTTGTTTTAAATTTATTGAGGTTTATTTTAGGGCCTAGTGTATGGTCAGTCCTGAAGAATGTTTCATGTGCACTTGAGAAGAATATATAATCTGCCTTTGAAGCCACAGTGTGTCTCTTGTAGTCAACATATCATTGGATATATATTGTTTTAATCTGATTTCTGTCTCTTTCTGAGTGGGGAGAGGCAGAGGGAAAAGGAGAGAGAGACTCTTAAGCAGGCTCCAGGCACAGTGCAGAGCCCGATGGAGGGCTCAGTCTCACAACCCTGAGATCATGACCTGAACTGAAATCAAGAGTTGGATGTTTAACTGACTGAGCTATCCAGGAGCCCCTCTGGTTTCTGTCTCTTGACTGACTTGTTTAATCCATTCACAATCTAATGTTTTTGATAAGAGTTGTAGTCTGCCATTTTAATGGGTGTTTTCTATAGTCTTATTTCTTATTCCAGTGTTTGGTTTAAAATCTAATTTGTCTGATGTAAGGAATGCCAACCCAGCTTTCTTTTTATGACCATAGGCACGATAAATTGTTTTCCACCCCCTCACTTTAAATCTGGTGGTGTCTTGGGTCTAAAACGAGTCTCTTGCAGGTAGCATATAGATGAGTCTTGCTTTTTTATTGAATCTGATACCCTGTGTCTTTTGATTGGGACATTTAGTCCATTTTACATTCAGAGTAACTATTTAAAGATATGAATTTAGTGCCATTGTATTACCTGTAAAGTCACTGTTTCTGTATATTGTTTCTGTTCCTTTCTGGTCTATATTACTTTGGGGCACTCTCTTCCCTTAAAGGATGCCTTTTAATATTACTTGCAGGGCTGGCTTAGTGACCACAAATTCCTTTAGGATCTGTTTGTCCTAGAACTTTTTATCTCTCCTATTTTGAATGAAATCCTTGCTGGATAAAGTATTCTTGGCTGCATATTTTTCTTATTTAATACTCTGAATATATCATGCCAGTCCTTTCTGGCCTGTCAAGTCTCTGGTCTAAGTCTGCTGCCAGTGTAATGTTTCTAGCCTTGTAGATTACGGACCTCTTGTTCTGAGCTGCTTTCAGGATTTTCTCTTTGTCTCAGATTTGCAAGTTTCACTATTATATGTCAAGGTACTGACCAGTTTTTATTGATTTTTGGGTGGAGGGGGTTCTCTGTGCTTCCTGGACTTGAATGCCTGTTTCCTTCCCCAGATTAGGGAAGTTCTCTGCTATAATTTGTTCCAATACAACTTCTTCCCGTATGTTTCTTTCCTCTTCTTCTGGGATCCCAATTATTCTAATATTATTTAGCTTTATGGCATCGCTTATCTCTAGAATTCTCCCCTCGTCATGATCCAGCAGTGTATCTCTCTTTTTCTCAGCTTCTTTATTCTCCATCATTTGGTCTTCTGTATCACTAATTGTGATTTTTCTGCCTCATTTATCTTAGCAGTGAGAGCCTCCATTTTTTATTACATCTCACTAATAGCCTTTATTTCAACTTGATTAGATATTTGTTCTTTTATTTCTCCAGAAAGGGATTCTCTAGTGTCTTCTGTGCTTTTTTTCAAGCCCAGCTAGTATCTTTGTAATCGTTCTGAACTCTAGTTCCAACATCTTACTTATATCTAGACTGATTAGGTCCCTGGCAGTCTGTACTGCCTATTATTCTCTTTTTTGAGGTGAGTGTTCCTGTCTTGTTATTCTGTCCGGAGAAGACTTGATGAACAAGAGAACAAAATCCAGAAGTGGCAACAACAACCGCAGAGAAATATACCCTAAACAAATCAGAAGAGACCTGAAACTGGAAATAAATAAATGAATGAATAAATCATTAAAAGAGAGAATATAATCAGGCAAGTGAACAGAATAGAGCAATACACTGGATCCTGTGTGTATTTTGGTCTGTTAGAAAACTAGATCCCAGGGGCACCTGGGTGGCTCAGTCATTAATTAAGTGTCTGCCTTCGGCGCAGGTCATGATCCCAGGGTCCTGGGATCGAGCACCACATTGGGCTACCCCCTCTGTGGGGAGCCTGCTTCTCCTTCTCCCCCCTGCTTGTGTTCCCTCTCTTGCCGTGTCCTTTTCTGTTAAATAAATAAATAAAACCTTTAAAAAAAAAAGAATAGAAAACTAGATCCCAAAATTGTAAAGAAAGAAAAACTTACATATGTACAAAAATAAAGTTAAATACAATGAAAGGATAGACTGTAACTGTAAAAATGAAAATTAAAAGAAGAAAAGAGGGAGAAAAACAAGGAATATAAACAGGTGAACAGAACAATACACTGTATTCTGAGTGTATTTTGGTCGGTTTGTTAGAAGAAACTACATCAAAATTGTAAAGAAAGAAAAGTTTATATATATGAAACTAAAATACATTGAAAGGATAGAATGTAACTGTAAAGATGAAAATTTAGAAAGACTTTAACAAAGAAAAAAAAGGGAGAGTATGATCAGACAGGTGAAGAGAACAGAGCCATACACTAGATTCTGGGTGTATTTTGGTCTTTTAGGAGAAATTGCATCCCAAAATGTAAAGAAAGAAAAATACACACATATGCACACACACAAGAAAATTAAATACAACAAAAAGATAGACTGTAGCTGTAAAAGTAAAAATTAAAAATATTTTTTAAAAAGTTGATAAAATAAGAAATTGGCTGAAAAAGGAAAGAGAAAAAAAATTGAAAGACTAAAGAATCATGGGGGAAAACCCATGAATTCTATATACTATTTTCTGCTAGTGCTGGAATTTTGCAGTTCTCTGTGATCCGGAAACTTGGTTTTAGTTGGATTTCTTGTTGATTTTCTGGGGGAGGGACCTGTTCTGTGGATTCTCAAGTGGCTTTGCCCTGGCCAGGGGGCCAGGCTAAATAAGCAGCTCTAGATTGCTTTATGTGACTTTTGTACCCTTAAGGCTTTCTGTGCTGCTTTAGAGGATGAGAATGAAAATGGTGGCCTCCCAATTTCCAGCCCTGTAGCTGAAAGCTCAAGATCCCACTTCTCAGTGTCCCCTCAGGGAAAAGCAGTCAGTGACTCCTGTCTCCCTTCTGGACTCCATGCTCACCTAGCCTATGACTTTTTCTATCAGGCATATGATGTTGTTTGGAATCTCCAAACCCTATAGACTCCTGTGGCACACACTCACTCCACTCCTCCCCAGGGAGGAAGGGGGGGGGTCTTGGGGGTTCTGCCACTTGGCTGGGCCCCTGCTTGGAGAGCAGTTGCCTGACTGTGCCTAGGTTTGTGATTTATGGCAACCCCAAGCTGAGAGCCCACTTCTGGGCTCACTGATTATAGCCGGCACTCAGGCACCTCTGGTATTCCTGTGACCCCAAGGATCCTAAGACCACACTGTCCCACCAAGGATTCCAACCCTCATCACCATCTGAACACCTTTCAGGCAGAGAAGTCCCTCACCAGAGCAGACTTAAAAAGTTCTAATTTTGCGCTCCACTGCTACTTCCAGTAGCCAGCTTACAGGCCCCGCCCCCCTGCAGTTTATCTTCCCATATATCGCCTAGGATTCACTTTTCTGCACCTCCTACCTTGCAGAAAGCGGTTGCTTTTCTATTTGTAGAGTTGCAGCTATTCTTTTCTTAGATCTCCAGTTGAGTTCACAGGAATTTGGAGTGATTTGATAGCTATCTAACTAAATTCCTGGGACCAGATGAAACTAAGGTCTCCTACTCTTACACCATCTTGGACTAGTTCTCTTTCACCTCTTTGGTTAAGTTTATTCCTAGGTATTTTATTCTTTTTGATATTAATGAGATTATTTTCTTATTTTCTTTTTTTGAAGTTTTATTGTTAGTGTATAAAAATGCAACAGATTTTTGTATGTTGATTTTGTATCCTGAAACTGCTGAACTCATTGATTAGTTCTAACAGTTTTTGGTGGTCTTCTTATATGACATATCTGCAAATAATGACAGTTTTACTTTTTGCTCCCTGATTTTTTTTGCCTTTTATTTCTTTTTCTTGCCTAATTGGTATGGCCAGGACTGCCACCACTGTGTTGAATTAAAGTGTTGAGAATGGGGATCCTTGTCTTGTTCCTGATCTTAGAGGAAAAGCTTTCAGCTCTCCCCCTATGATATCATCTACGGGCTTGTCATATATGGCCTTTATTCTGTTGAGATATGTTCCCTCTTTACCAGTTTGTTGAGAGATTTTTTTTTTTATCATAAATGGCTGTTGGATTGTGTCAGATGCTTTTTCTGAATCTGTTGAGATGATCATATGATTTTTAGCCTTCATTTTGTTAATGTGGTGTAACACATTGATTTGTTGAGCTAACCTTACATTACTGGAATAAATACCATGTAGTCTTGGTGTACTGTTGAATTTGGTTTAATAATGTTTTGTTGGGGATTTTTGGATCTTTGTTCATCAGGGATATTGCCCAGTAATTTTCTTTTCTTATTGTATCTTTGTCTGGTTTTGTTATCTGGGTAATGATTGCTTCATAAAATGAGTTTGGAAGTGTTCCCTCAGCCTCCTCTTCTACTTTTGAAGAGTTTGAGAAGGATTGGTATTAATTCTTCTTTAAATATTTGATAGAATTCACCTACGACTTACTAACATTTTTTTTACTAGGTTCCTGAAAGGGGTATACATATATACATATAAACATCAGTGGGATTTTCATGAAATGTATTTGTTCTTTGTAGAGCATGTTGAAAACTCAGAATCTTCACATAACTTTTGTGGTCAGGCAGATAGTGAAAAGGGGAAAGTTTTTTTTTTATTTTCTTTTTTTTTTTTAATCTTTTTCAGTAGATAGCACCAAAACCACACATTTTATTTATTTATTTATTTATTTATTTATTTATTTATTTGACAAAGAGAGAGGGAGATCAGATCACAAGTAGGCTGAGAGGCAGGCAGAGAGAGGAGGAAGCAGGCTCCCCACTGAGCAGGGAGCCCGATGCGGGCCTCAATCCCAGGACCCTGAGATCATGACCTGGGCCGAAGGCAGAGGCTTTAACCCACTGAGCCACCCAGGCGCCCAACCACACATTTTTAATAAAGGAATTTGAGTATAAATGTGATCTGGTTATTACTAGTTGCCAGTTCTAATTTTTGTTGCTTTACTTGAATATTTTCTTGGACAGCATGAAATTGGCTTTGTGGTTTATGGTCAGCTGGCTTTTGTTTCATGGAAAATATATTGAAGGAAACGTGTATTTTAAAATCCAGAAGCCTGTAGATTTCATCTGCGTAGAAGATAGAAGAGGGTCTCACACAAAAAATAGTATGTGGGACTATTGACGTAGAAGTTGTTTGGAAATGGAGCCTGGCTTCTCATTGTTTTCTAACTGTAGGCAAAGCATTGTGGGCCCACATCCATCTACTGTTGAAATCCCTTTAGCCCAGCCTCATTTTGAATTGCATAAAGATGGCAGGCTGCTCTTGTTTGGATCTTTCCACAAAGAAGTTGTCCTAATACAAGGAAAGTATTCCTGTGGAGAGTACATCAGAGCAGCTAGAATATTCTTTTTGGCACTGCTGTCCTTGTTTACCCTATTTCTTACCAGTTCTTCGGTTCCATCTACACTTCCTTTTCTTTGTGTTAGATTTCAGGCTTTGTCATTGTGTCTACCAAATTGAGAAAAACATTATTTTGTGTTTGTTCTTTTCTGTTAAGCATTGTCTTATAGGATTCTATTTTATTTTGGTGAATTTAAGTGTCTTCTGTATACTAAAGGTAAAAGATACATTTTCTTAAAAATGGTCCCTGATCTCAAGGTCAGTGTATTTCACTTAAGGATAGTGAAACATCATCTTTCAGTGAGGTAGAGGTACAAGATGCTATGGTGGTGTATGAAGGAAGAAATGGTTAATCAGCCCAGCCTTTTCAGATGATGTGTTTGAGTTGAGTCTTGAAGGGTTAATGTTTTGTAATTAATAATAAGACATTTTGTTATGAATGGCTAATAGCATTTACTGAGTGATCACAGGCAATGTGCTAGCTACTTTTCGTACATTTGATCCTCAAAACATCCCTCTAAGGTATTGGTGCTATCTAATTCCATGAAATTGAGAACACTGAGGCTTAAGAGAAGTTAAGAAAATTTTCCTAGATGACAGAATAGAAGGTGGCTGAGCCAGGGTTAGGACCCAAGATCTTTCCAATTCTAGAGTCTGCGTTGTTAACTGTTAATGTTATGTTGCACACAATCCATTCTATCTAGAGAGGAAAATGGAAGAGGCTTCAGGAAGAGGCTATTTTTGCCCAGTTTTGAGGTTTGAAAAGGACAAGGTGGGGGAAAGATACTCGAGGCAAAAGGAACAGCATTTGTAAAGGCATGGAGGTAATGAAGTAAGTAGTTCTGTGTGTCTGCGGTAGAATTTTAATGTGTAGTTAGAATCACTTGGATTAGATGTCAAAATGCAGATTCTGTGACCTCTTCTTCAGACTTACTGGATTAATATCTGGAGCTTTTTCACCAATAGCTCCCCAGATGATTCTAATGCACATAGAAGTTTGGGAACTGCTGGTGCATTGCACAGGGTGGATATTGGAGAGAGGACAGAAGGGAGTCTGGAGATGTAGTAGGCAGGAGTAGGAGTTTGATTCATCATTATGAACTCTATTTATTTATTTAAAGATTTTATTTATTTATTTGAGAGAGAGAGAGAAGGAGAGCAAGCATCAGAGGGAGAAGCAGACCCTTGCTGAGCAGGAAGCCTGATGCGGGACTCGATCCAGGGACTCCAGGATCATGACCTGAGTTGAAGGCAGTTGCTAAACCAACTGAGCCACCCACACACCCTGTTATGAGCTCTTAAGCTTTGTGTGCAATTTGCTTTTTCTACTACTCCTCAGGAGTGCTTTTGTTTTTGACTGATTTTAAGGTCAACCAGCTTTTGACAATGGATGCTTGTATATAACTTCATTTTATTATGTGTATGCTTGCTGTAAAATTAGAGTTTCTCAAAGTCCACTCCAGGAACTAGACCGGATAAGCAGCATTGTGTATAATAGCATTGTGTAATTCTGTTGCTGGCTTTCTTAGATTCTTTCATGTGCTAGTAAAGATGATATGTATTGACAACTCCCAAGATAAGGTTTTCAGATACCTCTTCTGGAACTAAGGTCCAGTGAAACATGTTTTTGAAAAATTTGTATAGAAATTTCTTCATGGAATTTAACTTTGTGTCTTGGTATTGAATGTTTTACCAATTTGTAATGGTAGGTTAGTATGCAAGTTCAACAGTTTTGTTTGACTCCTCTAATGGATAAGGAAGAAACAAGTAATCCTGAGTTTGGTTCTTTACAAGGATTTCTATTTGACATTTATTGCTTTATGTCAGTTTTATTATTTACTTTGTAATATTTAGATGTTAGTCATCTCTGTGCACGGGTATTGTGGCCCTGGTCCATATGGAGTGTGGTTTCTGTTTGTATGCTGAGCCAAACGACCAGATGATTCATTATGGGTAACCAGTATTTATTTGTATCTACAATGTGAATGATTATGAGAGGGAGCGGGAGGTATGAGGCATTACAGACATTTTAAAAAATTTTAAGTAACCTCAGAGTGGTCAATTTCTTTGACAGTTAACAATTAGGGGACTTTTTAAATGGCATTTAAATGACAGTTTCTACAATTGATCTGTTATACTTATATCTGACTTTTTTAAAAATTGTATTTTGGAGTTTTTAAATTTGTAATTTAAACCAGTTGTTGAAACCAGCCTAAAACTTTTGAATATTGTTTTGGTAACTTTTAAGTGTAACTGTATGATTTCTAATATACTCCTTTCCTAAATTCTGTGATGTCACTGCCTAAGTGCATTCTCCAACTTGAGTCTGTTGACTAGTACTTTCTTACTGCAGTGTTTTTCACCTTTTTGTCTTCACCATATCACACATAATGCATGGATACCCAGTTTTAATGAAACTTCAAAAATTGATGAGAATTCCTAAGTTTCACAATCCTGACCATATGTAATAATGTCTTTGTCATGGTTGCTTGTTTTATTTACTTATTTATTTTTAAAGATTTATTTATTTATTTGAGAGAGAGAGCAGGAACCGGGTTGCAGGGGAGGAGAGGCAAAGGGAGAGGGAGAAGCAGACTCCCTGCTGAGCAAGGAGCCTGACAAGGGACTTGATCCCAGGATCCTGGGATCATGACCTGAGCTGAAGGCAGACACTTAACCTACTGAGCTGCCCAGGCGCCCCATGGTTGCTTCTTGTTTTAAAATGTATACACCATTTGTCTAGAAATCCAGGGTAGAGTGTAGCAGGTAAGTTTTGGAATGACCGTCTAGTTCATGATATCTCTTCCTCTGTGGCAGTGGCTCCCAGTACTCTGTCTATGCTCTGGCTGTATAACCCAGTGAATACTGAGTCATGACATCAGATGTTGCTGTGGCCAATTAGATCATCTGTCCTGGGAGTTTAAAATTTTTGATCCTAGACACAGAAATTTAGCATGGTTAAGTGAGTCATGGTATTGATAGTGCTCTAGTAGAAAGATCCTTTGAATTGCCTTTTCTAATAAGCTCTCTGAGCTGACTTGGTTCCTGCCTTTTCTGAGTCTAGTCGTTCATTCCACTTTGATTTTGGGAATATTGTTCTTATCTCTGAAGAGAGCCAGAGATGGCTTCTGTTGTTTGCAGTGAAAATAAATTGAGCCACACACGAACATGCTGTTAGAATTATGTTATGGGTATGTCATGTAAAGCATTCCAAAAGCCAGTTATATTTTTTCCTTTTGCCTCCTGCTTTAGTTCTCTGCTGGCGCTTATATGTCCCACCTTCCCTCCTCAATAATCTTGTTAATTTTTTTTTACTCTGTTATCACAGACTAGTTGCAAATACCTGTTGTCTACACACCTTTTATAGCTCAGTCTCATATAGATAACTTTCTGTAGGCCTTCAAAATAACATGCATACCTTCATGATAGTGCATATTAGTTGACATTGTTATGATACGTTTGGTTGACTTATTAGAAAGCAGCTTCATAGGATCAGGCATTGAAACATGTTCAGCCTTGACTCCCAGCACTTGCACATAGCTTGTTGAGTTAATTATTCCTCACTTTAATTTATAGTCGGCCCTTGAACAATATGGGTTTGAACTGCGCAGGCCTACTTATATTTGGATTTTTTTTCAATAAATACAGTACTGTAAATGTATTTTCTCTTCCTTATGACTTTCTTAAAGCACTTTTCTCTAGCTTTATTGTAAGAATACAGTAAGAATATAGTATATACGTTATAAGAATATCTTACTATATTGAAGAATATAGTATAGTATAATAAAGTATACTTTATTGTAAGAATATAGTATATAAGAATATAGTATAATATACAAAATATGTATTAATTGACATTTTATGTCATTGGGTCATTGGTAAGGCTTCCAGTCAACAGGAGGCTAATTAGTAGTTAAGTTTTTGGGAAGTTAGTAGTTATACATGACTTTCAACTGTCGGCAGGGGGCGGTATTAGTTCCCCTAAAGATCCTCCGCCATGTTGTTGAAGGGTCAACTGTAGTTTCCCAAAAACCTAAACTTTTGTCTCAGGGTTATTAGATGTATGACTGCGACTGCTCCAAGCCTCAGTTTTGTTATCATGAAAAGTACTGTTATGAGGAGTAAATGAACTAACAGGAGAGAGCCTGTCACGGCATTAGGCTCATAATAGGTACTTAGTACGTGTGAGGTATCCCTCTCCTTGTTTAGATTTGCCTGGGAGAACATGTCCTGTATATCATTTGGCCTTAAAATAAAATTTTTTCCTTAAAATAATTTTAACTTTATAAAAACCCAAGAATGTTTCTTTTGAAAAGAACTTGGGTACCTGTTTGTTTATATTTCTTTGAAAAATATATTTAGGAACTAGAATTATGTGAGAACATTAGAGTTTTGTTTTTTGGTTTGTTTTTTTTAAAGTCTAGCTCTTTAAGATGTAAGTCTCCTATATAACTATCTGCGGGTATACTTTACAGATTTATTTTGGTGAAGATTGGTTATCTTTTCCCATTTTGGAATCCAGATCATGTTAGCCATTTTACAGGTAGATGATGATCTTTAAGGTGGGGTGTTCTTCCATGTAAGTGTAGAACAACAATTCTATATTGAAGTGTACACATTCCTTTGTTTTAAAAATTGTTGAGAAGTTTTAAGATTTCACTACCATTGTTTTGCATTCTGCTAATTTTTTTCACCCTTGATTTTTCAGAATGAACCTAGTGATCGAGAGGATGGTCTCAACAAAAGACACCATGTGACAGATTCTGAGAATGATGACCCCTCAAATCTTAATGCCAGTGACTCTGAAAGTGAGGAGCTTCAAAGGCAAAAGGACAGTGACTCTGAATCTGAAGAGCACGCAGAGCCTCCTGCAAGTGATTCTGAAAATGAGGACACTAATCATCATGGGAGCGACTCTGAGAGTGAGACCAGGAAGTTACCTGTCAGTGACTCTGAAAATGAGGAACTTCTTAATGGGCATGCAAGTGACTCAGAAAATGAAGATGTTAGAAAGCATCCTGCCAGTGATTCAGAAATGGAAGAGCTCCCCAAAAGTCCTGCCAGTGACTCTGAAACAGAGGATGCTCTAAAACCTCAAATCAGTGACTCTGAAAGTGAGGAACCTCCACGGCACCAAGCCAGTGATTCTGAAAATGAGGAGCTTCCCAAACCTCGGATTAGTGATTCTGAAAGTGAGGAGCTTCCTAAGCCTCAGGTCAGTGATTCGGAAAGTGAGGAGCCTCAGAGGACTCAGGCCAGTGACTCAGAAAATGAGGAGCTTCCCAAACCCCGTATCAGTGACTCAGAAAGTGAGGACCCACCAAGGCATCAAGCCAGTGACTCAGAAAATGAGGAGCTTCCCAAACCCCGTATAAGTGACTCAGAAAGTGAGGGTCCCCCAAGGCATCAAGCCAGTGACTCGGAAAATGAGGAGCTTCCCAAACCCCGGATTAGCGATTCAGAAAGTGAGGACCCCCCAAGGAACCAGGCCAGTGATTCAGAAAATGAGGAGCTTCCGAAGCCCCGTGTTAGTGACTCTGAGAGTGAGGAGCCTCAGAAGGGACCTGCCAGTGATTCTGAAACTGAGGATGCCTCCAGACACAAACAGAAGCCAGAGTCAGATGATGACAGTGATGGGGAGAATAAGGGAGAGGATACAGAAATGCAGAATGACTCCTTTCATTCAGATAGCCATGTAGACAGAAAAAGGATCCAGAGTTCTGACAGCGAGGAGGAAGAACCGAAAAGGCCAAAAATTGACAGTGATGAAGATGAAGAAAAAGTTGGAGAGGAGGAGAAAGTAGCAAAGCGAAAAGCTGCTGTGCTTTCTGATAGTGAAGATGAAGAGAAAGCATGTAAGGAATTGTTTTGGACTGTTTGTGCATAGTTTTAATTATTGTCTAAGCTTGTAACTGTGAAGCACTGTGTTTCTGAAATGTTAGGTCTATATTCTCTCATTCAACTTGATCTTCTAAAATATTACTAGGATACCAGTTTCGCTTGGTTTTCAGTGGCTGATCTTAGTATTAAATTTGCTTTGAGTTCTAGGAGTATTAAGATCTAACTAGTTCAAAATAGTAAACTAATGGGAGTTTCAACGGGAACATGAAAAACTTATTTTTTTGTGGGGGAAGGGTAATGTTTCAAAGAAGTATGTTTACATGAAAACCCAGCTGTATCCAGAATTAACTGCAGGTGTGACAGACAGTACACTAGTTTCCGTCTAGATAGTGACTGAGTTTCCAAGTCTTTCGGTACCTGTCTTTTGTGAAACATGGTTGAATACCCAAATATGAGGAAGTTTGTGAGGGGGACTATATTTAGAGACTCTATGTCTCTGTAGCATATTCTAGTCTTTGTTACCTGGGATCCTGTTTTCATGGATAATAATTTTTACTTGAATACTTTTTTATGAAACTTCTTTGGTAGGGTGGGCAGGCCTTTTCCCTTATAATCTGACAGTTGTTACAGGAGAAGGAAAAAGACCACCACATACGTGCCATCCAGTTTGCTAAGGGAGGTGAGAAATTCCAAACTGACCAGCAGTGATGGGGAAGTATGGGGATTCCACAAAAGGGTATCTAAGCTTTTTCAGTTCTGCTAATACTCAGCACAATAGAAGGGATTCTAATTTCTGTACATCAGTCTAGTCTTATTTTCTCTATTCCCCCAAAGGAAAGGTAGCTATTGGTGTCCATTTTTATATTGATTATTTTGTTTTTCATTTTCCAGTCACTTTTTCCTAAACAATAGCATAAGTGTAAGATGACTGTGAACCTTTTAGTTACTATTTTTTTAATAAAGTTTTTACTTAATCTCTCTACCCAGTATGGGGCTCAAACTCACGACCTGGAGATCAAGAGTCACGTGGTCGGACTGAGACAGGTGCCCCAGGTCATTTTTTTCTTTTTAATTATTATTCTAAGCTGTGTGTTAGGAGCCCTTTGATTTTTGCTGAGTATTGCCATTTTATTTTATTTTATTTATTTATTTTTTTTTTTTTTAAAGATTTTATTTATTCACTTGACACAGAGAGAGAGATTACAAGCAGGCAGAGAGGCAGGCAGAGAGAGGAGAGAGGAGGAAGCAGGCTCCCCGCTGAGCAGAGAGCCCGATGTGGGCCTCGATCCCAGGACCCTGGGATCATGACCTGAGCCGAAGGCAGCGGCCCTAACCCACTGAGCCACCCAGGCGCCCAGTATTGCCATTTTAAAACAGCTGTTCCTTTTAGTAATACCATGACTGTGATGATTAAGATTAATAATATTTTGCACCTTTTTTGACAGCAGCAAAGAAGAGTCGTGTTGTCTCTGATGCAGATGACTCTGACAGTGATGTTATATCAGACAAATCAGGCAAAAGAGAGAAGACTCTAGCATCTGACAGTGAAGAAGAATTAGGGAAAGAAGAGTTGTCTGATAAGAAAAATGAAGAGAAGGATCTGTTTGGGAGTGATAGTGAGTCGGGGAATGAAGAAGAGTAAGTGACGGTATAACATGAGTTTTCAAGGGTTCTTCACATGAGGTGGTAGAGAGGGGTTTGTTGTTTAAGTTTTTTTAATTTGTATTAAAATTTTGTGATGAGAGGTAGAATACAATATATCCTGCCTAATTGCATGACTTTGGGGGATTGAGGAATTCTGAACTATCTCTACACACTATTAACAAGGATGAGTCTCAACAGTATTAAGTGAAAGAAGTGAAGACATGTCTGATTCTACTGATGTGAAGCTCAGGAGCAGGCAATATTAATCTGCAGTGATGGAAATCAGAATGGTGGTTGGCCCTAGGACGTTCATGTAAGGGACTAACTAGAAAGGGCCACAACTGAACTCTCTGGGGAGATCAAATTATTCTATATTTTGATTAGGGTAATGGTTACATGAATGTGTACTTTCCTCAGAACCCACCGAAATGGACACTTAAAATCTGCACATTTTACTATACATAAAATATATCTTATTAGAAAAAGATTTCATGGTTTCTGTGCAAATGAGAAGAAAGCAAATGATTTCCTTCTCTTCTAGAAATCTTATTGCAGACATATTTGGAGAATCTGGTGATGAAGAGGAAGAAGAATTTACAGTAAGTATAAGGGAGATATTTCCTCTTTGACTGTGGTTTTTGTTTCAGTGGCAGTGGTTCCTAAATAGGTAATTCCGTTAAGTAGAAATAAACAATTATAATGTATTCAGTAGAAAAATCTAGAACAGAGGATTCAGAAAATGAAATAAAAGTATGTACAAAAGCATAAAAGGAAAATAAAAGGCAAAACTGAATTAATTGGTGGGGGACATGTTAAGAGATGATGGAAAGTACATTATAATGCTAAAGGGAAAGATTCACAATACTTACAAAACTTGTGATGCTAGCAATGGCAGGCTAGATAATTTGGACTGACCCTTCTGCTAAGGATGACTAGAAAAGCCAGACAAAATGTTTAAAAATGTGCTCATCAGCAGAGAAACAAGGTTGCAAAGAATTACTAAGCCATACCCCAGGAACAGACAGATACCTAAAGAGATAAGCTCAGCATTTAGAGCTGCTTTTTCTGGGATGTTTGCCAGGTTAGGCTGAGAGGCTGGTCATATTTTTGAAAGCCTCAGGGCTCAAGAGACAAAATTTGGAGGTTATAGAGCCTGCTGAGCTTAGGAGAACCTGAAAACTTCATGCTCTAAATATGGACTCCTTGGATTAAGAGTGATGTGGAAGTGATATAGTCTTTGCTCAGATTTTAGGCCCGCTTTGAGTCTTCTAACAACCTAGAGAATCTCAGTCCCAATGACTGAGGTTCCCAATTCAATCACAGTGTCTCTTAATTCATTGGCTAGTGCTCTCAGGCATCTGGTGTATTCAGACAAATCCCGTTAGGACAAAGGTAGCATCATCGCAGGTCTCAGATTATTTCTGTAGTTTATCAGATACATAGTGTACACAATCATAGATAACATTAAATAATAGTGACAACAGATAATAGAAATAGACTTAGAGGCTCTAGATATAGGAATTTCAGATATTTCCTTAAACAAAAAATTCAGGGAGATAAAAAATTAGAAATTTTGTCAGAGCAAACAATTTTTTTTTAATTTAAAAAATTTTTTTAAGATTTTATTTTTAAGTTAATCTCTATACCCAGTATGGGGCTTGAACTCACAACCCTGAGATCGGGAGTTGCTTGTTCACCAACTGAGCCAGGCAGGCACCCCAGACCAAACAGTTTTTTAAAAAGGTAGATTTGAAAGAGAACTGAGTAGAAATTCTGGAGCTGTAAAATTATAGTAACAAATTAAAAATTTGGTGGATGAGTTTAACAACAGATTAGACTTAGTAAAAAAGAAAAAGTGAACTGGAAGATAGGTTAGAAGGAACTATTTAAAATGAGTTGAGATATGTAAAAATAAGATATAAATTATACATGAGAAGGTTTAACAGTGAATTGCAATCTCGGGAAAATATAGCAGAAACATTTAAATAAAATGTAAAGGAAGAGTTTCTAGAAGTTTTACAAATTATAAGCAGGATAAATGCAATGATACAGTGAACTCTGTACCTAAATGCATCATAGTAAAATTGCAAGAAGCCAGAGAAGACAGGGAAATCTTAAACGTAGCCAGAGGGGGAAAATACTACATTCAGAGAGGCAAAAATCAGATTAACAGCGGACTTCTTAACAGAAACTAACTGCAAACTTAGTGTTCTGTTACATTCAGCATTCCTGACAAAAATACTTGTAGGAATGAAGATTTCCTCCTAATTCATCTTACCCATATACCAATTGATGGAGATACTAAAGGCAGAAAGAAAATCTCAGGTGGAAAATCAGGGATTTAGGAAGAAAAAGCAACAAAAGTATGTGGGTAAGTCTAAATGAGTATTGATGGTACAAAAAAAAGTCATGTCTGTGTGGGTTGAAATATCTATAAAATTAAAACACGACAGTGGTAACAAATTGGGAGTATACATGGTCTTTGCAAATGTGGGTAAAGGCAAATTAGTAGACTTTGCATTGTCATCTCTAAAGTGGCCACTACAAAGAATAATGGAATATGTAGCCTCCAACCTAGTAGAGGGGAAAAAACAGAATAATAAAAGTTATCAATCCAAAAAGAAGGCAAGAGAAGAAGAGGTATAGAACAGGGAATAATTAGAAAGTAGTATATGGTAAGATAGCAGATTTAAGCCTTGATAATATCTCAGATTACATTAAATTGAAATATATCAAGTGCTCTAAATAAAGGACAGATGGTCAGATTGGATTTTAAAATAGCCGTTGACACATTTCATGATTCATCTGAAAGGAGATAAAAGTTGAAAATAAAAGGATGGAAAAAGATACTGTATGTGAACACTAATCAGAAAACTGGCACAGCTATATGAATATGAGACTTCGAGGCAGAAAAATACTTGAAATAAAGAAGGTCACTTTAGGGGTTCCTGGGTAGCACAGTTGGTTAAGCATGCAGCTCTTGGTTTCGGCTCAGGTTGTGATCTCAGGATCTTGAGATTGGGTTCTCCCTCAGGCTCTGTGCTCAGCACAGAGTCTGCTTGAGATTCTCTCTCTCTCTCTCTCTCTCTCTCAAATCTTTAAAAAAAAAAAAAGGGTCACTTATATTGATTAAAAAGGTTTTCAAATTGTATATCTATACTAATGTGGCTGAAATATATACAAAACAAAAATTGACAGAATGGCAAAGAAAAAGGGACAAATCTATTACCTGAATGGAATGTAACCAATAGAACAAGCAGACCAAAAAGCCACCGAAGAGTCTCTTTTTATGTAATCTGGAAATAAATGCAAATAAGAATACAAAAGAAAAGATTGGGGATTGTAAAAGTTAAAATTATTTTCTGTTCTTTGGCTTTCCTTTTCACTTTCTTAATGGAATCTTGAACAAAAGTTTTTAATTTTAATACAAATCAACTTTATCCATCTTTTCCTTTGTAGTGAAACTTTTTGAATTCCACAAATTTTTGCTTATTCTTAAGATCATAAAGATACTCTCTTGAATTATCCTCTAGAAGCTTATTTTAATCTTTCACAATTAGTTGTACAATCCATCTGTAATGGGTATGTATGAGATAGAAGTCAAGGGATTCCTGGCTGACTCAGTTGGTGGAGCATGTGACTCTTCATCTTGGATTGTAAATTGAAGCCCCACATTGGGTATATAGAGTTACTTAAAATTAAAATGTTTAAAAAAAATTTTCTCCCCCATTTGGAATATCCATTTGACCCAGGTCTTCCTTTCCTGCTCCTCCCTAGTGCCATCTTTGTCATAAATGAAGTGTCTGTAGATGATTTCCAGTCTATTTTGGCAGTTTCTTGTCTGTTCTTTGGGTCTCTTTATCCTTGCAGTATTAATACAGAACTGTGGATATTTGGTTGTTTATGTCCTCTAAGCTTGTTACTCCTTTAGATTGCCTTGGCTTTCTTTTATTGAATTCTCATATAAATTTTAAACCAATCTTTTGCAAAAATTACAAAGTATAAACATTTTCTGAATGCAGAGCAGTGAAATTAGAAATTCATTACAAAATCAGCAAACAAAATATCCTTGCCACCCAGAAATTTAAGACTTCCTTGTCAGATAGTTCTTGCATTGAAAAAGAAATCAGGGGCACCTGGGTGGCTCAGTTGGTTAAGCGACTGCCTTCAGCTTGGGTCATGATCCTGGATTCCTGGGATTGAGTCCCACATCTGGCTCCCTGCTCAGCAGGGAGTCTGCTTCTCCTTCTGACCCTCCCCCCTCTCATGCTCTTTCTCATTCTCTCTCAGATGAATAAATCTTAAAAAAAAAAAAATCAGTACTTTATTTCCTAAAAGAGTGAAACTAGATGAATTTAAAGTCTGATTCAAAATAATAAAGTGAACCTAAGGAAAATAGGAATAATTCATTCAACAAATATTTGGGAGCCTGTATGCCAGAGATTGTGTGGAGATTGCCCTCATGGTGCTCATACTCAGTTAAGCGGCGTTTTTACAAGAGTAAGATGTATTTCTCTAGAGAATTAAACATTAACTTGATTATAGGTTTAGTTCAGTGAGAAAAATGACATACTAGGTAAACTATTGGAAAGATCTAAGTACAACATAAAAAGAAGCTATAAAGGAAAGATTGACCATTTTAATTACATGAGAATAAAAAATTACGCTTGCAAAACTTGACTATAAACAAAATGAAACTACCAATTGAGGACTGTGCAGTCCCTGTCACTTTTACAAAGGGATTTTTAAAGGAGACTTTCCATACCAGTAAGACAAAGATCCAACAGAAAATTGGACTTAGGATGTTGGGAGTTGGAGTTCCATAGAGAAAGAATTAAAAATGACCTTTAAACATGGACAGAATGCCCACCTTTACTCATAAGAGAATATAAAGAAAGATGCCTTTTAGTTTTTGATCCAGAGATTGGCAAATATCAATGTTTGGTAACCTATAGTAGTGAGAAACAGGTGTACTTAATGCTTTGCTGGAAAGTGAGTTAATTAGTATAACCTCTATGAAAAGTTTGGTAAATATTTCACAAAATTTCAAATACATGTACCTAAATGTCAGTGACAAAATACATAAATTATGGTTACAGTCATAGTGTGAAATAGTCTAAAGCCTTAAAATGAATGAGGATACTTTATGCCAATATGAATTGATCTCCATATTCTGTTGTTAAATGTGGACAGTGCAGATCAGTATATACTGTACACCAGTGTGTGGAGTATACTACCATTTGTATAATAAAAGGGGATAAGAAATACATGTGTGTGGAAGTATTTGTGTAAATGTAGGCTATTTCTGGAAGGAGACATAAGTAAACTAAACACTAGCAGCTAGGATGGGAGGAAGCTTATTTGCTGTATACCTTTTTGTGGATGTATTACTTAAAAATGCAAAAAAAATTTGAGAGCAGTTATACCGAAGAAAATATGTAAGGAAGTTGCGATAACCCTGGCAAATTTACCTGCCCTGTAGGGTTTTAACCAAGAAGATTTGGAAGAAGAAAAGAGTGAAACACAGGTAAAAGAAGCAGAAGATTCAGATTCTGATGATAACATAAAGAGAGGAAAACAGTAAGTTCGTTTTATTTTATAAAAAGGAATTCGTTAAAAACGGTTGCTGGAGGGGAGTGGGTGGAGGGATGGGGTAACTGGGTGATGGGCATTAAGGAGGGCATGTGATGTAATGAGCACTGGGTGTTATATAATACTGATGAATCACTGAACTTTACCTCTGAAACTAATAATACGCTATATGTTAATTTAAATTAAAAAATTAAGAATCATAAAGGTATTTGTTAAAGAGTATTTTAAAAATGGAAGTAGAGACTATCAAACTTTGTTTTTTCTTACTTTGGTTCCTTATTAAGTATAGCAACGAATCTGTTCCATTTTTCTCCCTTCTGTTTCTCTATATACAGTGCTGTCTGATTAATATAGTAATTAATATAGTAATTAATAGTAATTTATTCTTACTATTTTTCTTTCATTTGCCCTGTGCCCAGCTGCTTAATTTGTGGGGTTCTATGGTGTTATCCTCACTGAATAAGCTCTTCTTGAGTTACTGAAACATAACATAAAAATACATTTTTTGAGAGAAAAGCTGACTTTGGGGTCCCAGAGGCAATGAGGTAGAGTTCTAACTACAAAATATTACTTGGCTGAATTTCACATACTTTTGTTGAGATGGTTGGAATCTGTGTTCAGAAAAGTCTGGTATCTTGAAAGGTGCCAAGTTGTAACTATTTGCACTTTAGAAGAAAGTACCATTTCATGGAGTTAGGATTAAGAAAGTTGGTGGTTCTTAACTGTAACAAAAGGAGATATGTATTTAAAAGGGAATTTGTATTTCACTTGATTTTGTGTTGCTGCTTAGTATGGACTTTCTGTCGGATTTTGAGATGATGTTACAGCGGAAAAAGAGCATGAGCGGCAAGCGCAGGCGTAACCGTGATGGTGGTACTTTTATTAGTGACGCTGACGACGTAGTGAGTGCTATGATTGTCAAGATGAATGAGGCTGCTGAGGTGAGATGGGTCACTGGTGGCTTCCTCTTTTTTCCTCATTTAATTGGTTGTGTGGCCTTTTAAAGGAAGGGAAGGGAAAAGTATGTGGAAACATGTAGCTGAAATAAGACTAGTCATGGGTGTTTAATTGTGGAAATGTATGTGATAGGAGTATATTTGTTTTCTATCTTGGTAGAATTTTAAATTTTCTGTAATTAAAATAGGAAAAAGCATCAAAATAAATACTGAAACTCTTCTTTAATAGCAATAACATTATTCCTCTAAATTTGTAATTGTTGAAGCTAATCTAGTAGTTTTGTTGGTTTGATTAATACAGACGTAGAATTTGGGGTTCTACAAAAAAGTTCATTTTTTAGTTATCCTTATAGAAAAAAATGTTACTCAAAGACTGCTGCTTTATTTTAAAGTTTAGAATTATAGTGGTTACAAATTCATTATTAACAATAAGTGTTAAAGTTTAAAAAAAAAATCTTTTTTCTTCATGGATAGGAAGACAGACAGTTGAACAATCAAAAAAAGCCAGCACTGAAAAAATTAACATTATTACCTACTGTGGTCATGCACCTTAAGAAGTAAGTATTGTTTCCTTGAAAAAGTTTTTTCCTTTTAATGGAATAATATTCAAACTATGTACTGGTGTTCTAGAGATGTTACTTAATGACTGTTATCAATTCCTGGAAAAATAGTAATGAATAGAATTTCCTAAATTGTGTTACTTCCTCCCAAATTTTTCTTTTTTTTAATTAATTTTTTTTTTTTTTTAGAGGTGGGTGAGGGGCAGAGGGAGAGAGAGAATCTTAAGCAGGCTCCATGCCCAGCTTGGAGTCCGATGCAGGGCTTGATCTCACAGCCCTGAGATTATGCCCTGAGCTGAAATCAGGAGTTGGATGTTTACCCCCTACTGAGCCACCCAGGTGCCCCCTCACAAATTTTTCTTAAGCTTTGATGCCTATTACAAACAGAACAAATAGCAAACTGACATTAAAGAAAGAAAAGCATGTAAACCATTACTTTTGTTCTTTATCGACTCTTTTATTTTGAATATGGTAAAATTACATCTCTTTTCCCAGTGTGATTGAGCACAGAGCAAATTCTAGGGGACTACTTGAAGCATGTATTGTAGGAGGCTTATATGACGAGTTATATCATGAAGTATGTTCCTGGTCTTCTAGAATAAGGACCCTCTTTTGATAGATCTTGATACTAGGCTCTTTCATTGGTTTACTAGTATTCCTGAGCAACTGATTTCTCCTTGAAGCTAACCAAGTTAGGTGTCCTGCAAAGACTAGCACAATTCTGGGTTCTCTATCTCCTAAACCAGTTTGAGAATCTCTATTCTGATAAAGATTTTTTTTTAGTTGTAATTATTGGAGCTCTTTATTCTTACTGTCTGTACCATTCATGTAGCATTAACCTATCTTGTATAATTCAGGTTTTTAACAAATGATCTTTGTCTGTCAAATCCGTTTTTTTTTTTTAAGTAGGAACTAAATTTTATACTGCTTTTGAAACATGAATAGGTACTCAGTAAATAAGGTAGGTGAGTAATTTTAAAAGCAGTTTTTGGAAATACCACTAGATATATAAGAAAATCCAGAGCAAGCTATGGTAGAGCCAAGGTTCATAGACTTGACCTTTTTTTTTTTTTTAACTATAGGCAGGACCTTAAAGAAACATTTATCGACAGTGGTGTGATGTCTGCCATCAAAGAATGGCTCTCCCCTCTACCGGATAGGAGTTTGCCAGCATTAAAGATTCGAGAGGAGCTGTTGAAGATTCTGCAAGAGGTTAGAGGCAAATAATCTGAGTATATGTTCTTCATTAATTATCTAACATGTGTGGTTTGTATCATTACAACCTCTTTGTCACCAGGTACTTAACATATTCTCTGCCGTAGTCTGCCAGAAGAGGGGTTTCATTGGGTATGTCTATTAGAAACATTCTAAATAAAATGACCATAAAAAGGAAGGCCTTATAACATTGAAGGAAAAAGATCTTGGAGTTGCTATTATTTATCTGAGAGGAATTATACAGCAGTGGACATGTTTTAGGGAGGCACTTAAAGTAGAAAAGGCACCAACTTCAGATTCAGATAAACTTGCCTGTGAATCTTGAGCTGGGCCACTTTTGTGTGGCTATGACACCTTGGGCAGGCTACTTAACTTCTGAAGGAATTCCCAAGGAACTTCCTATGTGCTAGGTGTTCATACATATATTGGTTCATTTATTCCTCACAACAAACCTGTAAGGTAGGTGTATTGTTTTCATTCTACAGATGAGGAAATGAAGACTCAAGAGAAGTTAAATGACTTGTCCAAGGTCACTTAACTAGCAGATGACTGTGCTTGGGTTCAGACTGAGGTCTGTTTGATTCAGAGGCCTGTACTGATGCTTGTATTAAACTATTAACCTCTTAGTATGGTTAGTTCATACTTTCTGCATTGTTAAGTTTTACTTTAACTTGATGTAATACTGAACTCTCAACTCTTCATGTGAACACAGAGTATCTTTGTGTTCAATGTCTGCAGATCCTGAAAATGGAATTTTCCTTATTCTTTTGTGGAAGAACCAGGTGTTGGAAATCCTCTAGAATAGATTGGCAGGACCCCCAGCATTTGAGTGATTAATGTATATGTATGTGTTTGTGTTCCCCAGCTACCTAGTGTGAGCCAGGAGACCCTGAAGCATAGTGGGATTGGACGAGCAGTGATGTATCTCTATAAACACCCCAAGGAATCAAGGTCCAACAAGGATATGGCAGGGAAATTAATCAGTATGTACATTTTGCTTTTTGTTTTGTTGTGTTTATGTATGTTAGAAAGACGTGTATGTATAAAAGCAAACCATATTTTTACCAATATTCATTTAAAATGAGTTCATGGAATAGAATAGAAATTTTTTTGGTAACTTCTTGTGGGTACCAGCTTTTTTAGCCTTAGACTTAAAATGTTCCTCTGCATGTTTAAGTATGCTATGAATAATAAGGATGGCAAATTGAAAAGTTTTCTAATCCTGGCTCAAGAGCATGTATAGAGAGGGGGTTAGTGTACAGGCCCTAGAGTCAGTCATACCTGGGTTCAAATCCTGGATTCACCACCTACCTTACTGCATATCTTTAGGCAAGTGATTTAAGCTCTAAGCCTTGGTTTCCTCCTCTGTAAAATAATGATGTGTTCACTTTGAATTATAAATATTAAATGAAAGGATATATGTAAAGCACAGTGCCTAGCACATAGTAAGACCTCAAGAAATGTTAGCCACTAGTGCTATTGTTACTTTAATAATGGTCTCCAAAGTGTTTTAGATGTTCTTATTTAATGATAACTGAGAAATCCAGGAGTCTAAGTGGAATTAATCTAATCAGTTACTGTATCATTTATGAAATCTTTCAGTTTTAAGAATTAAAAGCATGTGTTTTCATAATCTTAATTCTTCTTGTGCTCTAGGTTACAAAGGAATTTTTTAAACTTTAAGGATATATCAAAAAATACTATTATATGTGAATACAGTAATTATTTTTCTACTACATTTTTGAGGTTATCAAAAGTTTTTAGAGAAATTTTTTTTTGTGAACCAGAGAAATATTACATTTTTGATCTCGTTAATAAACTGCAGTGCACTATTATATGATAAACTTCTAATGCTTTTGTGCAGTAGTTCTCAACTCTCATTTGCCCTAAGCTGAGAAAAGCAGAATATTCCCACTAATACCCATGACTTACTATAACAGTAATTCTGAATCTAATAGTGGGGTCGGTAAGCTATATATGTAAAGATATATAGACTCCCCAAGACTCCCTGTTTCCTTATTTGATAACACCTAATATTCTTTCTGAATGTTCGTGCTTGTTTAGATGGTGTAGTAAATGCAGCAGTAAGCTACATCATGTTTGAGAACAAAAACATCAGTTGGCACTCCTCGACTTTTACTGACTAAATGGTGGGCATGTTGTACTTTGGTTCATGGTCACATCAGTGTAGCAGCTTTCTTAGACTTAATGAAATCTAGACTCTGTGCTGCACTGTTAAAATGCAATTTTTGAAGATTTAGACATTTGACAATAAGGGAGCTAGTTTTTGGTTAGACTAGGAAGCTTAGAAGAATTTCAAGATTTTCTATTTTCAGTAGAGTAAACTTACAAATTAGGCTCTCTATGAAATGTCAGTACAGCTAGTTGATGACAAAGTGAGTCAGATACTACTTCCTTTAAACCTCTGTGGTAGTTAAAAGCGTAAATGACTTTGACACTGAATTTTCTGAATCAGCTGAAGCTAGTTATGATACTGGTGTTATTACATGCTGTGTTTATCCTGGAATAGTCCTGAAATAATGGTATCTTTAGGGAAAGATTATTCTAAACCTTCGAATTATTACATTACACTAGGATGTGATTATTTCAGGGAATGGTAGCAGATATGCTACTTTCTAGTCTAAACAGTTGATTTTTCATTCTTACAGATGAATGGTCTCGGCCTATATTTGGTCTTACCTCAAACTACAAAGGTATGACAAGAGAAGAAAGGGAGCAGAGAGATCTAGAACAAATGCCTCAACGACGGAGAATGAACAGGTATAAAAAGTAAATATTGTTCTAATAACTCAGGTTTTATAATCAGGTCATTAAGAATCCTGCAAAGTGGTACCATTTATCTTTTTTTCCTCGTCTGTGTAGTTCATACCATTTTAGTTTAAATGTGGTACTGTACAGTGAAGGCCCACACTCCCTCCTTTTTTGGTTTGATCTGGTGGAATGTGGCCTCTGCCAGTTTCAGAGGTTGCTTGTCTTGTTCCAGCCAGTTGCAGGAAAAACTATCTTTCTAAGGCCCATTTTCAGATTCTTAGGAGAAAAAAAATTGTTGCTGGTTTAGTTTGTATCAGCAAACTGGATACAGTTGCATCCAGGATGGCAGGGTTATAAGTTACAAAAATGGCAGTTACTCCTTACCCATGATGAAACCTGGTATGCAAATAATCATTAAAAGAAGTTGTACTTTTACAAGATCTGGAGTGATTTTCCCAGATCCACTGTAAAGGACTGAATTGTGGTCCAAGTTTGAGATTTCACTTTGCTGGTTTTTTTCTTAGTTATAAGGTTCTAACATTCCTGGTATCTCATTGATTACTTTTTTCACAGCACTGGTGGTCAGACACCCCGAAGAGACCTGGAGAAGGTGCTAACTGGAGAAGAAAAGTAAGATATTTTATTAATTGTTGTTTTTAGACTTCATATAGAAAATCTTCTGCTTGCTGCTTTAAAAAAAATGGCGAATGAAACAATGTTGTGTTTAATTGGTGGGGGCATGGCTTTCAGTTTAACATTTATTGAACATCCACAAATATGGTGGTGCTCTGGAGGATATAAGATTGAGAAATAGTTCATTCAGTAAAGATTTTGTTGCTGCTTGCTATGTGCTAGACTGCGTTAAGCTCTGGAAATACAAAATCAAATTAAAAAGTGGTCCATGCTCTTAAAATGTCTATAGAGGGTTTATAAGCAAAGGGGAGAGCTTACGTAAAGATATGGGTTATCATGCAAGGCCTACTTCAGGAATGGCAGGTAGACTAAAGTGGTTGGGCAGTAGTTTGGTACCTGAGATGATGGAAGATGAGTTTGAGAGTATAGATGTGGGCCAGATTTTGAAGGGCTTTAAATCAAGGTGTGGAATTGTCACTTCTCTTTGTGATTCCATAGAAAGTGGGCATAGTTGTGAAGTTGTCAGATTTGATTTGGGGTGCTGGTGCTGGTGGCATCGTGCTGTAGGGTGGGTTAGAGTGCAGAGCTGAAGGCAGTGAAACTGAGGTAATGGGGAAGCAGAAGGTTAGGAGACTAGCAGGGACAAAATTGCCAAGAGTTAGTAACTTTGTGGGTGAGGAGTTTGGCTTATGTTGAAGATAACAAACAAAATTTTACCCCAAGTAACTCAGACAGTGGTATTACCATTTGCTCAAGTGGAGAGGAAGAGTAGATTTGGAGGACATAGGTGGGTTCTGCTTTGGGCATAGTAAATGTGAGATGCCTAGTGACATATTCCTGTGAATATCATGTATGAGATTTATAATGTAAATATTATGGGTCTCAAACTTGGATTTGGGTCTAGAGACATAATATATTTGACAGTTATTTGCAGAGAAATGATTGTGGAATCAAGAAAGGATAGAGTAAGAAATAAACCACACTGCTTTGAAAAGGGGTGCAGCCAGTGAAGGTGAGTGAGTAGGTGTTGTCCTGCATGTTGGAGGAGACCCTAGAGGAGAATGAGGCTATACTGGAGAGGGGCAGCAGCAAAGGGCATGGGCCATTGCAGAGGCTACAGAGGAGTTTGTGCAGTGAGTGCTGGCAATCAGGCAGCACCCAGATTGCAAGAGAGAGGGGGAGAGGAGCTAGAGGGTACTGGTGGTGTTGGTTTATGGATAGATTTGATGATGATGATGGGACAGATGGCAGCTTCAAAGGAGAATAGGTTATGAGAATTTTCTTTGGCTAGTCATTTAATTTATTCATGTATTTGAAGATTATAGAAGCTTGATATTAAGAATAGATGAAACTTGGGGTGCCTGGGTGGCTTAGTCAGTTAAATGTCTGACTCTTGATTTTGGCTCAGGTTGTGATCTCAGGGTTGTGAGATCGGGTTCTGCACTGGGTGTGGAGCCTGCTTAAGATTCCCCTTCTCCCTCTCTCTCTGCCCTCCTTACCCCCTCACTCTCACACTCTCTCTCTTTAAAAAAAAAAAAAAAATTACACTGCAAACAAGGGAATAGAAATGAATTTTTTATCCACCTCTCCCACTCCATCCTTCTCCCACACAGACACACATATACCCACTCTCCATTTACCAGTAGCATGAATAGTTACCTAAAGGTTGAGTGATTTGAATGTCCAGACATTTACAAATAGGCTTTACTTTTGAAGGATGCTAATCTTAATTTAGTCTCAAATTTGTACATAAAAGTAACTGTATGTCACACCATCAAGTGCTGGCAAGGATGTTGAGAAACCAGCTCACTCATACCTTACTGTGAGTAAAATGATACAACCACTCTGAAAAACAGTTTGGCAGTTGCATATAAAGTTAAGCATGCAACCACCATATGACCCAGCACTTGCAATCCTGGGCATGTTTCCCAGAGAAATGAACACTTACGTTTGTGCAAAAACCTGTATATGAGTGTACAGCTTTATTCATAATAGTCCAGAACTGGAAACACTCCAGATGTCCTTCAGCAGGTGAATAGTCAAACTGTGGTACAGTCATACTATAGAATACTGCTCAGCAATTAAAAGGAACAAAATATTGATAGATGTAACAACTTGGATGGATCCTCACAGGCATTATTATAGTGGATAAAGCCGGTTTCTAAAGATTATGTAGCATATTCCACTTATATAACGTTCTTGAAATGCTAAAATTAGAGAAGTGAAGAACAGATTCATGGTCACCAGGGGCTAGGGGCCGGGAAGAGGGTGGACTGTGTTTTTATAAAAGGGCAGTAGGAAGGACCCTTGTGGTGAATACACGAACCTGCACATGTGATAAAATTGCATAGAACTAATAAACACAGAAATACACAAATGTAAGTAAAACTGGGGAAATGTAAATAAAAACCGATGGGCTTATATCAACATCAATATACTAATTCTTGGATAGTTTTGCATCTTTTGCCATTGGGAGAGACAGTGGATCTCTCTGTATTCTTTTTTTTTCCATATCATTTCTTAAAACTACATATGAATCTGATTATCTGATCTTTTAAAAACAAGAAGCAAAAATTACTGTATTAATTGTATATGCAACACCACAAAAACTACTTTATGTGCATACTCAATTTTGGGGGATCATTTTGGCTACCAGATTTTTCACCTCACAAGTGAGACTGTGAGGAGCTCCGCTAGACTAGAGAAATTGGAATTTGGGGTTCTGATATGGGAGCCAGCCTTGGAAAGGAGAGAGGCTTGATTATATCTGCAGCTGAGGAGAGGCTGAAAGGACTCCTGAAAATGCAGAGGAAGTTGGCTTTGGGAGGGAGGTTGAAGAATTTTTAGAATAATGTGAATGATAGTGAGGTCAGCTAAGACAGCGGGAGGGCGGATCGGGTGACCTGGGGAAGCAAAGGAAGTTTGAAATACCTGTGCAGCTGAATCAACTGGACCCAGCTGTGATTTGCTACATAATTGTATGTTCTTTCTATTCTCAGGGCTCTCAGACCAGGAGATCCTGGATTCTGTGCCCGTGCAAGGGTCCCCATGCCCTCAAACAAGGACTACGTTGTCAGACCTAAGTGGAACGTGGAAATGGAGTCGTCCAGGGTAAGTAAGCAAGGAGGGAATAGCGAGGTGGATCTCAAGTGCGAGTTACTATTTTGTCTTTTACTTCATGTGTAGTAACTCTTAACAGCTCTTGAGGTTTATTTGATTTAAAGAGAGCTGTTTTCTGGTCTCTTAGCTAGCCAGATCATTGCTTGTGAGCTTTACTTCAGACTTAAAGCAGCATTATTGATCCCTTTATTTCAACTGAATCTTGAAGTCTAGAGTGTTCTCCTGCAGTCATTTTTTAGAACCATGAGAAACAGAACTCCCTGCTTCTGCAATCTACCCCTCCCTTTCTCTTCAACTGTTTTAAGTAATTCTGTTGTGAAATATTTAGGGTAAACACTTTCTGTCATCGTTGTAAATACTACTCCGTGATCTTCATTGCTCTTCAGTAATCTTTTTTTATTCTCCATTCAAACTACTCTTTCTAGCCTGGTATTCTTAAAAAGGGCCTAAGCCGATTGGAAAAGCATAAGAGGCGATTTGCAGAACAGAAACGACTCAGCAAAGTGCACCGTGCTGTCAAGTTCAGCATTGAAGGCAACAGGATGCCCCTGTAGTCCTGGCCCTACCAGAGTGTATCCAGGAGGTATCCCCAAGGAAGCATGCTCTGTGCATGAGCTTGAACTGTCAGCAGCTAGAGTGAAAACAAGTGTGCGTGTGCTTTCTTAACCAGAAAAGGCCCGGCCCACTTCTAGTTACTGAAATCATGACCTTAACAAACACTTCGTGACTTTCAAGTCCTGTTGAATATTTAGAAATTGAAATGGAAGTCCTTTTCTTTATTAGTACCCTGGAAACTCATGGATAATTAATTCCCTGATAAGCATTTTGATCTTCCTGTTACCCATTTTTATTAAAAAGGCTTTTTTAGGGTCCAGAATCATAGTGGTCTGCATTACAGGCATGTAAAGTGATGAGTAGCTTCTTGGTAGAAGGGAGGTAACTTCTCCCGCATTGTCAGTAGCTCTCAGTGTGCATTTGAGAGGACCCATTGCATAAAGCCTTACACTAAATATTTAAGAGATAAATTTGATTAATACACATTTAATACATGGTCAGAAATGAAAACGTTGGGACCATTCCTTAAAGCCACACTCACTCCCTGCTGTGCTCTGAAATGAATAACGCTACCTTTGTAGCAGTGTGCTCTTGAGAGTCCGAGTGTTGCCTTCCTTTTGTGACTTATCCATGACCCCTGCTTGGGCAGCTATTTTCACAGACTACACTCACCTTTGTGCCAGTTCATTTTTGATATTAAGCTGCAATCAAATCAAAGCACACTTTCTTACTTATTGAGAATAAATGAGAGGTAGAAGAGCACTACTTTAGTGCCAAGAACTTTTTCATACTTCCTTCCCCTTTTTTGTACTTTTACCCATATTCATATCCCTTGATACCCCTTCTCTTCCTCAGCCGCTCCTCTTTTTACCTTTACTTTTTTTCACTGTCTTTTCCCTCTTGCTGTCCCTCTTGGTAGTATTTTTTCTTCCCCAGCATATTCACGTTCAAGAATTGAGAACTACGATAAGGCAGAGAAAATGTAATAAAAAAGTCTCAGTGGCCAGTCTTCTTTGGAAGCCTAGCTGTATCCTGAAAGGCATGTGCCTGTCTGCCTGTTGCTGGTTCTGATCCCATTCTCCCAGTAGGTGATGGGCAGGCGGGAAGAAGTGGCCCAGCCTCCTGCTAGAGCAGAGAGGTGACTAGCAGGAGGAGAGGCAAGTTCAAGCTGCTTTCTTTTCCTTCCTCCCAGCACTCCCAAGATCATAATGTGCCAGTACTTATCTGGGCCCAAATCTGGGCCCAAGTCTAGGCATGTTTGGGGGCCTGGTGGTTTCATGTTACATTTTAGGGTATTGTCCTTTAACCACCTGACACTGTTTCCCTGTTGAGGAAGAGTCTTTACGAATTCACTCAGGGCTTCCACATTGCAGACACTAATGAGTACTATTAGAAAACATATTTTCCAGAAGAAAATTGGAGTGAGTAAATGGCTTTCAAATGAAACTCTCTTTGTTTTAGATGTCATTTTTATTTTTGAAAGTACGTAATATAAAACACTATGGAATAACCCCATTCCCAAAGCCCTGTTCTTTCTCGAAGTCCCCACTGTTAACAGTTTGATGTGTTAAATGTATTCCCAGAAATGCTTCAAACTTGTTTTTTTCTGGTTGTAATTACAGAAAATTTTGAGATGAGAAAGAGAAATCACCCACCATTCGAAAGCACTTTGTTACGATTTTTGCCCTTTTTTTCTATTGATACTTTCATAAAGTTATACTGTATATAATTTTGGTCACTTCCCCTCATTAAACCACCTTATCATTTATCATTTATAATGGCTGCATAATAGTCTATCATGTGAATATATAATTTGTTTATTTATTCTTCTGTGGTTTCTGATTTTTCACTCCTAAATAATGCAGTAAGCTACACTACATTGTATGTTTATATGTTAATTTATTCCATGGAGTGCTTTTAAGATAACAGTAAAATGACAAACGCAATGTATGTTTTTATATAAACTTTTAAATCCAGAAAGCACAAATAAAATTAATGTCACTTGTAATTCCACCACACCTTAATATTAATATTTTGGGCTATTTCCTTTTTATATTGTACATAAACATTACTGGTTCTGTGGTGTGGTGTTTTTGTTTTCAACTTTTATGCAAAATTGTTGTTTTATACTTTGTTGGATTTGTGTTTTACTTAACATGGTAAAAATTCATTTAAACATTCTTCAGTGACTTAATGTGTCATAAATACAGTTGTACCATAGGTCTTTTTTTAAAGTAAACCCATCTTGCTAGTATTTTAAGCTACTTTTGGTTTTTCAGTGATAAAACAGTGAGGCATACACTCTCAGTGTCCTAAGGAGGTGGTACAGAGTCGAATCAGGAGAGAGGTCATTGAATTTGGCATGTTAGATACTATATTCTTTGTGTTTTCTGACTTGGAAAAACAGGCGTCTGCCAGCTATAAGTCTTAAAAGTGGTATAAATAGGAATGGATCAGTGTGACCTGGATGTGTCCCTTTTGTGGAGACTAGAGGGCTCCGATTATTAAGAGGGTGCTGGGAGACATTCCTGCTGTGTAAAGCTCCTGGGAGTTAGGTAATTGGTGGAGATCTGAGTGGGTAAGGCTTCTGATGTGGACTGACTATAAGTACTAAGAATCGGAGCACATTGTCTGAAAGGAGGTCACATGCTTAGGACTGTCAAGGAAATCTGGGGATTTGGTAGGGTGATAGTAGCGTAGCTCCTTCTCCTGTGATAATAAATGTTTTTGCTAACTCAGAGTCCTAGTGCCAAGTGTTAAATTGCCATAAATATTTAGACTTGGGATTGTTTTAGAAAATCTAGGGTGGATGATCACTCTTGTTCAAGACTGACTTAGGGTTCCTTGCTCCTGTCTGAGGGACATGCTGAGTCTAGAGGTGGGATTAAGACTTGGGAGGCTCCACAACTCAAAATGAGCATCACCACACTGATAACTGACCCAGAGTATTTCCTTCTGGGTCCTACCTTCTTTTAGCAGTCTTGGAATTGAGCTTCACAGGTGATTCAGTAATAAACATCTGGGGAGAAGTAGAAAAACTCCTCTCTTTTTAAACGACTCAACATTCTTAAAGATCGGAATTGTCAGTAACACTATAGTCAACAAGAAGAGTTTCCCCCGGTCTTTGACTGAGTGGCAGACCTCTTCAGCATTTCTAAAGGTCAATTTCTTGAAGACTGCATCCTTTCAAGACCCATAGTCATTAAAAATTATAAAAGAAATAACCTAACAACCAAACCTTTAAATATATAAGGCAAGCAGGAAAAGATGAAAAAAGTAGTAACCCCCTTGGATCAAAAGATTTCATTTGCTTTTCTTTTTGTATCAAGTGTACTTATTTAATATAAATCTAATTGGTTCCAAAGTAGTAGTAATAATAGTAATAGCTGGTACTTATTTTGAGCATTGACTGTGTGCTAGTATTTGACACTATTACCTCATTTACTTCTCCCAGCAGTCCTGATAGACCAGGGGCCTGATTTGCCCAGGATTCTAGAACTTGCTGAGACAAAGTGGGGCTTCACTCCAAGTCTGAAACAAGAGCTTCAGCACTTAAAGAGTCCGCTTTACTCATCATCCTCTCACCTCATTCGTTATGCTTAAGGCTTTTTCTCAGATGACTTTCCTTGCCTTAGCAGATCACTGTTCTTCATGCCAGCACTGTTGGGAGGTGAATATGTCAAGTGATCAGCTCCATGTTTGACCTTTGAAAGGGAAAAGCATATAGTCAAATGTAATTAATGGAATTGGGGGGATCGTAGTTTAAATTTTCCCCTTTCATCTAGGAGGTTTCTGTGGTCTAAGCCAGAATTTTAAAATAAGACACAACTGTTAATCTTCATTGAGAGTTTAATATGTGTACGTTGCTAACACTGGTGTGTACACTTGATCCGTTGTTGCTGAGGTCACCAAAGCATGTTGTGATTATTACAGAGATTGGAGCTCTTCTGTTAACTTGGAAATGAAAGAAGATGAAAGACAGAACTAGATTTGTGTATTTCAATAATTTGCTCTTTAATTCTTACCCCACTCTTAGTTTCAGGGGACCTCCAAGAAGGGTATCAGTCGACTGGATAAGCAGATGAGAAAGTTCACAGATATCAGAAAAAAAAGCAGATCTGCACACGCAGTGAAAATCAGCATCGAGGGCAATAAAATGCCATTGTGACCTTGCCTGGGATGTGTCCCCATCTCTAAGAAATGCGCAATGGACTCTTTGGAGAAAGAAGATGATATTTTAAAAAATTTTTTTAGTGTATCTGTAAATGGTTCTGCTTGTATCAGATGTTGTCATAGGACTTGCATTTCTCTCACTTGTATTTAAAACTGTTTGTTGTGTACTTTGTACAGAAGAATACTAGTCATACTTCTATAAACTTTACACAATAAAGTTCCATTCTGGTTTTGGGGGCTGTCTCTTCATTGTCTCAGAGGATGTATTCTCAGTGGGGAGATAAATTGGTTCTTGGTGAGGGAAAAAAATCTTTGCTATTACAGTGGTTTGTGACCCTTCCATCTTCCATGTTCAGCTTTCCTGATTGTAGTATAATAAGGAATTTGTCTGGTCTCTGTCTTGGGTTCCTGACAAGGAACTTCTAAAAGCCTTGGCATTTCCTGGGTGATAGGAATGTTTTTGTGATTCTAATGAGGTGACCCTTGGTAGGCCCCAAGACAGCTTTGGGATGGGGGATGTCACCAGAAAGATCTACCATGCAATTCAAAGGTTGGGATTTTGGCAGGCCTGACGGGTTGGAGTGAGGGGTTTGAGTTCAGTTATGTGGCAGTGATGTAATTGGTTGTGCCTGAACAGTGAAATCCCAATTAAAAACTCTGGACATTCAGGCTCACTGGGGCTTCCTGAATGGTGAACACAGTAATAAGCCAAGATGGTGATGTGCCTTCATTCCAGAAAGAGAGGGTATGGAAACTGTTTCCTGCCAGAACTTGCCCTGTGTCTCTTCATTTTGCTGATCCTCCTACTTTGAGTCCTTTATAATAAATCATAAACCTAGTGCTTTCCTGAGTTCTCTCAGTCATTTTAGCAAATTCTTGAACCTAAGGGGATCATGGGAACCCCCAGATTTGTAACCAGTCAAAAGTGGTCATGGACCTACTTACAGTTGGCATTCAAAATGGGGGCAGTCTTGTGGAGGACTGAGCCCTTAAACCTGTTGTCTGATGCTAACTCCAGGTGGTTAGTGTCAGAATTGAATTGCAGTACTCTAGTTGGGGTTAAAAGGAAATACAAAATCTTCTTAGTATTTCTTTTGTTAGGGAAATTTTAATTACTTGATTTTAATTAAATTACATTGATGTTTTCTCATGGGAAGGGTGCTGTAGTGAAAAAAAAAGTTGTGAAATACTGCCTTAGAGGAAATGTGGTTGTAACTGAAAATCACTGTTACCAATTACTGGTAGCAGTTTGGCAGTTGGGTTAGAGATAATCATAATTTTTGGCTATATTGTTCTATTTTTGTGATACTTTAAACTTAATAGCCTCTGCAGATTTAATTATGAAAAATCTCTCTTTAGTCAAAATGACTAAATTCAAGAACCAGTAATTAATTTTAATTATGGAAATTCTGATACAAATTGGAACAGGGTTTCTGACAATGTTGATTTTCAAAAAAACATGAAAAGTAATACTTGCCATAAAGGCCTTTGAACAGCCAAAATGGCATGAAGTGTATGCACTTACTCAAAAGGATTACTCAGGATCTCTGCATTTCCTTTTTTTTTTTTTAGATTTTATTTATTTATTTGAGACACAGGGGGAGAGAGCATGGGGGTGGGGGAGCAGAGGGAGAGGAAGAAGCAAACTCCCTGCTGAGCAGAGATATGGGGGGGAAGCTCCATCCTGGGACTCTGGGATCATGGTATGAGCCAAAGGCAGATGCTTAACCAACAGAGCCACCCAGGCGCCCCTGCATTTACTTTCAACAAGCTTAGCATAGACAGCGAACTATATAAAAGGCAGGTGCATAAAAATGTTATCAGGTGATTGCTAACTGCTAGGTAGAGGTGGAAACAGTTATTTTCTGCAGTCATTTTGCTTTACATAAATGGCTTTTTAAAAAGCTTGGGAGAGTAATAAAAGCACAGCCACCTATTGAAGTAAATGTTGATGACCCTGTTCATTAAAAATTCTAAACAAGAAAGGTAAGAGTCGTGATTTTAAAAAAAGATTTAAACTTACTAATAGAGCATTTTGCTGTTTGATGGGTAAGCTTCAATTATCTGATGATTTCACTGATACAGGCTAAAACATGGTGCCAGACAGTAAATTGATAATCATAAATGAGGAATTCAAAATGATTCAGGAGGTTCTCTTAATACTATGTTGAAGAAAAGATTGTTTCTGTATAAATGATCCTTGTTCCATGGGTTAGAAACTCTCAAACCTGGCCTGACAGAATGACTTTTTTTTTTTTAATTTTGGAAATATTTCTAACTTAAAATTATGTTGCAAGAATGGTAAAATAAACTCCCATATACCTATCTTCACCTGTATTTAACCAATTGTTTACATTTGTAGCATTTACTTTATACATGTGAGTAACTTGCTGACAGCTTGCCTCTTGGTCCCCAAATATTTAAGCATATTTCTCTCCATAAAGACCTTTAGTTTGTTCCAGTATTGGTGGTGGTAACTTTGACCGCTTGAATGTAGTGATGCAGAATAATTTTTTTCCATTTAAAATTTAATTGTTGACTAATTTAAATTATTTTCATTAATTATGTATAAATATGTAAAGTACACACAAATTTGACGACTTAAAGGACAGTTTTTACATGTACAGTTAGTGGCATTAAGTCCATTCACTTTTGTTTGCAACCACCAACTGCCTTTCATCTCCAGAAATCTTTTCATCTTAAAAAATGTAACTTCCATTGAATAGTAACTTCAGTCTCTTCCTCCTGCCCCACCCCTGGCAGTCACCATACTACTTTGTCTCTGGTTTTGACTACTCCATCTCATATAAATGGAATCATACATTGTTTATCCTTTGTGACTGGTATATTCACTTAGCATAATGTCCTCAAGGTTCATTCATGTTGAAGCATGGGTCAGAATTTCCTTCCATTGCAAGGCTGAATACTTAATATTTAACACGTGGTATACTGTGTATACCATGGTTTGTTTATTCATTCATCATCTGTTGATGGATATTTGGGTCGCTTTTATCTTTTGGCTGTTCTGAAAAGTGCTGCCATGAATATGGGTATGCAAGTATTTGAGACTCTGCTGTGAGTTTTTTGAAGTATATACCCAGAAGTAGAATTACTGGGTCATATGGTAATTCTGATTTATGGAAATGGCATGCTGTTTTCCAAAACGGCTGCCCCATTTTACATTCCTACCAATAGTGCAAAGGGTTCTAATTTGTTCACAGCCACATGAACACTTATTTATGTTTTGGTTTTTTGGGTTATTTTTGGTTTTGTTCTTTTTTTTTTTTTTTAATAGTATCCATCCTAATGGGTACAAGATGGTATGTCATTGTGGTTTTGATTTGTATTTTGGTTCATGACATTGAATATCTTTTCATATTCTTACTAATGCTTTTGATACCTTTGGAGAAATACCTATTCAGATATTTTGCCTTTTAAAGTAAGTTGTTGAGTTGTTGGAGTTCTCTATATATTCTGGATAATAACAGATGAATGATTTGCAGATATTTTTCCCATTTTGTGGATCGCCTTTTCACTCTGAATGGTCTTGGCACCCTTGTCAAAAATCATCTGGCCATATATACAAGGGTTTATTTCTGGCTTCACTTCCATCGGTCTATATGGCTGTCCTTGCATCAGCATGACACTGTTTTGTTTTAGGAACAAGAACCAAGTTTTTTACTTGTTTATTTCGTGATTTTGAAGAATTCCTGGATGACACGCTTGGCCTGAGACTTTTTGCTATAGTCCTTAACCACCACAAAACTGCAACCAACTACTTAATGGGATTTTCCTCTCTGTTCATAGAGGCCTATCCATTCGCCTAATTTCTTGTCATCAATGTTACTTTAGATTGATTTTGATGTTCAGCACAAAGGGCCTTGACCAACTTGACATACATAAGCTCATCACAGTTGGATGCAAGCACCTAAAGATGGGCTTGGCACTTGTCTAAGGCTTTGGTGGCTTTATGAATTTCATGTGCTAGGCCCTTGTGGACAAGGGTGATTTTCAGCACCTCTTGTAAAGCAGTATTAACATCCATTACATCTCCAGCAGCAATGCCTTCCTCAGCCATGGTGGTGGGCTAGGGTAGAGCCCAATCTTGAGTGTACCTGAAGCCCTGCCTCTGAGCAACTCGGTGGCGGCAGGAAGAGCATGACACTGTTTTGACTACTATAGCTTTGCAAATTTTGAAATCCGGACGTGTTGAGTCCTCCAACTTTGTTCTTTTTCAAGTTTGTTTTGACTATTTGGGGTCCTTGGAGATTTCATCTGAATTTTAGGATGAATTTTTCTGTTTCTTCAAGAAACATCATTGGGATGTTGACAAGGACTGCATTGGTTCTATAGATAACTTTGGGTAGTATTGACATTTTAACAATATGAAGTCTTCCAGTCTATGAACACAGGATGTCTTTTGGTATAATCTCTCATTTCTTTGAGCAACATTTCAGTGTATATTCTATAGACACTTTCTTTGTAGTTATGGTAGTTACTTCTGACAAGTTATAAATATTTTTAAATAATTTCAATCAGATACAAAAACTACTTTGTAGTCTACTTGCCTTTATGTTATTTATGTCACAAATAGATAGCATAATGTCCTCAAGGTTCATTCATGTTGAAGCATGGGTCAGAATTTCCTTCCATTGCAAGGCTGAATACTTAATATTTAACACGTGGTATACTGTGTATACCATGGTTTGTTTATTCATTCATCATCTGTTGATGGATATTTGGGTCGCTTTTATCTACCTCCAAAGTTTTCAGTTATGCTGCAGTGTTTTTTGGGTGAAATACTAGGATTTAAATGGATGCTTAGAGTTTTTGTGTTGAACCTGTAGTTGTTCTTGGATCTTATTTAAACTAGTACCATCTGAAGTGAATACCTGTGTCCATTCTTTTCCAGGCTTTGCTGTTACTACTCAAGATACCATGCCTTGAATAATACATGGAAGACCTCAGGACACTGATAAGGCTAATAGCCTAATGAAGTGCCTCAGAGGGTCATGGCTGGGGAAGGGCTGAGATTCGGCCATACTGTTAAATAGTTTGGTGATAACCTTCTTCAAATGTTACACTCACTGTCTGTTAGGACTGAGGATCCTTGGGAAAAGTCTTGAGTTCTGTCCACTATTGGGTTTGATTATTGATAGGACTCATGGGCTGGAGTGGCCCAGGCAGAGGCCCACTTGCAGAGATCTGGGAACCCCAAGAGAAAATTCACTGACAGAGAAGGAGCAGTCTGACAGGGTAAGGCCCTGTTCTCAAGAGGATAGAATGTTGGAGGCAAGTTAAAGGTCTGTGTATGTCCTAAGCTTGTAGATGTGAACTGAGAGCTGTGTTGATGGATGCTACAATGCTGGAGTTCAGTAAGTTTTGCTTTGGAAAAGCCCTGGTCATCCGTACGCAAAAGGAACACTCTCTGTGGAGCCAATTCAGGGCATGGTGACAGGAGTGGTCCTCCCTCTTGGGGTCTATCTGTGGGAACATCAGTCCCAAAGCTGCAAAAGCTTGACCTGAGCGGCCATGGCAACCCACTTAAGATCGTGTGCACCCTTAGGATTCCTAGAATATTTGAGGAGGAAGGATTTTCCTTGAGGTAGGAGTCCCTACATTTACGTAGACGAGCACGCAAAGCCACTGAGATTCAGATATTAACACGAGACAACTTCATTTGTAGTCATCATGGCTGATTAAGGCTAGGAAAGTTTTCCTTTCTGCTACATTTTAAAATGGGTAGGTGAGCAGGATTTTGGAGACACCCGAGAAAGTGATCAATTAGTATAGCTTGTATCTTCATTCAGGACTCTTTGGGACCCACATGGCTCATGGTCTGTACTCCACAGCCCTCACAGCCACTCTGATCTCATATCCTGTCACTCTTCTCTTTGCTCACTCCACTCCAGCACCCACTGGCCAGTTTCCCTTTCTTCATATGCACCCAGCTGTGCTTGGTCTGGATCACAATTTCCTGCCTTCCTCCTCAAATATCTACCAACCTTGCTCTCTCTCTTCATTTGGTCTCTGTTCAAATGTCACCTTGCCTAACTTTCTTATATGAGAAAGCAACACCTGCCCCTCGCTTGATTTTCCCCGAAGCACTTTGTGCCATCTAACTTACTATGTATTTATTTGTTTGTTATTGAGTGTACCTTTCTCATTAGAGTGGGAGCTCCATGAGGGTAGGAACTCCATCCATTTTATTTATTGATGAATCCCTAGCAACCAGAACAATGGCTGTCACATAGTATATACTCTGTAAACTTGATTCATGAATGCCCCCTACTACCTCCTTTCTTCATTCATTAATGAATTCATTCCACAAACACTGAGCCCTATAGGTGCTAGATATACTGGATAGCAGAGGACCAAAAATGAACAAACTAGCTTCTGTCCTTAATTAGGTCACAGTGTGAGGAAGGACACAGAAAAGCAAGCTTAACTAGAAATGTGTTGTACTGGGTTTACAGGGGGTGCAACTGGAGAGGATCAAGAAAAAGAAGACAGTGTTGAGTTGACTCCTGTGGGCGAGGATGATTACGATGGTGAACATTTGTTGAGTGCTTCCTGTGTGCCATCTCTCCACTAAGCAATGATTATAGTATCATTTAAGGCTGTTAACAGTTTTATGACATAACTGCTGATACTACCTTTATCTTAGGGATGCAGAAATGGGCTCAGAAAGGACCAAGGTCACAGAGCTAGTACTTGGAGCTGAGATTCAAACCTGGGTTTTTCTAGTTCCAGATGTCAAGCTTTAACTATGTGCTGGGCAGACAAGCAGGAAAGACATTGTGAGCGGAAGAAACACTATATCCCAAGGACTGAAACTCTATCATGTGTATTCAGGTAACAGCAGAGATTCCAGGAAGTGTGAAAAGAGATGAGGAGTGTACGACACTTAGAAGGTGGCCTTAGAGGCCACAGGTTTTCATACCTGTGCCTGATTCCTTTCTCTTTCTTCCTTCCAGAGTAGCTTGCTTTTACTACTGTATTAGACTTCTGAATATGCTTTGATCCTAAGGGAAAATTTCATGGCTGAAGTTGGGGGGCGGGGGGAGTCGACTCTGTGGTTGTAGTATCCCTGATGGGAGATGGAGTTCTTGAGTAGGTAGTAACTTTGAGAATGAAGGGGAGACAACAGATAGGAAGATCTTCAGAGAGAGAACTGCTAGAGTTTGCTCCGCATTGGCTGTCAGAGTCAGAGAAGGAAGGGGCTAAGCCTGGGTGAATGGGAGGATGGAGTACCATTAATGAGGACAGAGCATCCAGGGGAAAGCCGCATGGGAGGGGCAAAGATGAAGAATGAGGGTGATCTGTAGTACCTGTGGCAAGGGAGATGCCCTGTGCTGGTCTGGATGCATAAGGCCAGAGCTTCGAGTGGACTTACAGAGCTGACAGACATCAGCTGCTAGGCAGGCATTTCTTTAAATTGCTGCCAAGAAAGATAAGCACTAGACTTGGGGTGGAATCTTTGGGAATGCCAGATGTGAATGCTAGGAATCTTCTCAGTACTTTCATCTTTGAATGGGTATTATGTTGTTTTTAGATCACTTGTTGTGACATCATCAGACACATATGTCTAAACCATTAAGGGAAGCTTTTGACATTTTCTTGGCTTAAAAAAAGGATTTGAGAACATGAGGTCTCCTTGCACCATTTTCTTTTGTAGATCTCTGAGCAAAATGGCAGGTTAGAAGCCCCTTCAGTCAACCCAGCTGTTTTTTCCCAGTGGCTTCCACAACTACATCTGGAATCACAGCCACACTGATCACCCTCATCCATGAAATGTGATCAGAAACTTGATATATTGGGCGCCTGGGTGGCTCAGTGGGTTAAAGCCTCTGCTTTCGGCCCAGGTCATGATCTCAGGGTCCTGGGATCGAGGCCCGCATCGGGCTCTCTGCTTGGCAGGGAGCCTGCTTCCCCCTCTCTCTCTCTGCCTGCTTCTCTGCCTCCTTGTGATCTCTCTCCCGCTGTGAAATAAATAAATAAAATCTTTAAAAAAAAAAAAAAAAAAAAAAAAAAAAAAAGAAACTTGATATAGACCCACTTCAGCCCAGCCTTTCCCCCAGCTCACAATACCCACTGAGTGTCCAGGTGAAACCCAGCCAGGACTCCTGACCATTACCCCTGCAGGAGCTCTTCACTTCAGAATGGTAGCTAGCACAGAGCACACTGGTGGTGAGGATCTTGGTTGCAGACCTTTGCAAAGTGCCCATGTGCACAAAGGGCAAATCTACATACAGGAGGACCCAGGGAATAGGGCCGAGGTAAGATGGAGAGCCCCAGCTACTCACTATCTTTGTTCTCCCTTGGTCAGCAGTGTCCCAGGTTCTGGTTGGGAAGGCAGAGGGGAAGAATGAATTTGCCTCAGACCACATCCCAGCTCAGGTAGCACAGGGCCACAGTGGTATTGATGTGGGGAAGGGAGTGGGACTCTTCACAGTGGTCTTATTTTCATCTGCTCACTCAGGAACATATTGAGATCAGTTGCAGTGGCAGAATGGGAATGAGAATGGAAGTGGCAAGAAAGGGTGCTTTGGCATGACCCCAAGTCCTGTTCCCCTTCTTCCACCCATGGACGTGCTCTACGGCACAAGTCACTTCAACTCACTAAGCATTGGTTTCCTCTTCCTTGAAGGTATTGATGCCCACTGCACAGAGAGGTCGTGGGGATGGAAGTGCTCAGAAGGATGCCCAGCACACAGTAGGTAGCTTAATAGGTGAGACTACCTCATTGTGATTATTTTTCAGTTTCCTATGTGTTTTCAATCTCACTGCTTAATTGAGCATTGGATTTGGTGATATGCGGCTTTATATTTTGTTTACCTCAGCTAGGAACAGTGTAAGGATTACGTGCTCAGGCTCCAGAGTTTGCCCAGACTTAGCCTCAAATCCTGGCTCCTCCAGCACACTTTTTGACTTTGCAGAAGTAACTTTACTGATTAGTCCCTGTGGGGATAATGATGGCTCTCCTACTGCCCTTATAGAGCAGTCGTTAGAAGGAAATAGGATCATGCATAGAAACTGCTTGATACGTGGTAAACACTCAAGTGTTGGTATCCATCTTGTGAATATAGCCACCCTGAGAAGGCATATACTTATTCCAAAATTGAGCACTTGCCATTGTTCAAAATATTTAACAAATCTTGATATTATCTTCAGAGTCCTTTGAATGCCTATCATGGTAAGAAACTTTAAAGAAAGAGCAGGTTTGGGGAAAGATTGATAAGATATTCAAAGGCAGATCTGCTGGTTGACATGGCTGGTGGATTAAGATAATTACCCTTACAGTTAAGAACATTGTGTTTCTGGTAACCTCTCCTGTGGGTCCAGGAGAGGCCTTCCAGCAGTGTGGGCAGCAGCTCATACAGCCTCCAGAGGTGCGACTTGGTTCCTTGCCCACTTGCTCCTGGGTGGTTTGCACATTATTACTATTCTTTTTTAATTGGAAAGTGAAGCCTGCCCATGTTTAAAAAAGAAACATTTCAAAAGATAGGAGTGAAAAATCTCCCTACCACACAGAGACAATCTACAGTTTCCACTGTCTTAGGTGAGTATATGTGGCTATATAGTCCCTTTCAGACAGCAAATGGGGGCCCAGCAGGCACACTGCTCGGTACCTTTGTCTTTCCACTCATGAAGCTCTCCTAAGGGCATGACTTTCAAGGACTGCCCTCTACACAGAGGCACCAGCTATTGAAGAAATGCCCAAGGACGGCCTTTGGGACTCCCTAGACACTTAAATACCGCTGTGGCATGTAACTGCCCCTGCTCCTTACTCTGAAATTCCCATTTGTCCACTCTCACTTTAAATCATTTTTCGTTCACTTCTATAGCAAGTACTAATAGTTGGACTTCTTTTGGAGGAAGAGAGAAAGAGGGAAGAAAGGAAGGAGAGAAAGAGAAAAGAAATGGAGTGGGGAGAGAGGAGAGGAAAGGGGAGGGGCGAGGAGGGGAGGGTCTTCTACTCATGGCTCTCTAGTGGTTATGGATTGAACTGTGTTCCCTCCAAATGCATACGCTGAAGTTCTAACCCCAAGTACCCCAGAATGTGATCTTATTCGGAAATAGGGTCATTGCTGATGTAATTAGTTAAGTTAGGATTAAGTCACAGTAAAGTAGGGTGGATCTCTAGTATGACTGGTGTACTTACGAAAAGGGAAAGTTAGGAAATAGACAGACACACACAGGGAGAACAACACCTTGTGAAGATGAAGACAAAGATCAAGGTGATGTTCCTGTAAGCCAAGGACACCAAAGCTTGTCAGCAAAGCATCAGAAACTAGGAGAGAAGCATGAACAGAACCAACCCTGCTGACACTTTGATCTTGGATTTCCAGCCTCCAGAACTGTGAGACAATAAATGTCTATTGTTAAAGCCCCCCAGTTTGTGGTACTTTGTTAGGGCAGCCCTAGGTGACTAATGCTCTGGTAAAAGACAAGCTGCTAGCACTCAAACCTCCCACATCAGAAAGGAGACCCAACATCGAGCAGGAATGTCGGGATCCTGGTGCCAACATATTCCTCACCTCCAGTATTTGCTGGTCCCCATCTATTGAGTTCCCATAAGTTTTCCACTTTCCACGGGGGACCTGAGCAATAATAAGTGCTAGATAAACTGAAGGCAAGACTGAAAACTAGAAAGTTGGCTACCCCAAAATTTGTTTCCTGGCATCTCTGGACCTAACAGACAGGTAAATGCTTACCAAAGAGCTTTTAGTGCCAGCAGTTCCAGATTCAGCCTAAAGTGTTCGCCACTATAGAAGCAACATGGGCAGCATACTGGGCACTTACCAGAACTGAAGCCCACACTGGAGCAGAGCCAATTACCGATGGAATGACATTCTTCTTATAGTCTGGATAATGGAAAAAAGCTCTCTGTAAAATTGAAGCTGCAACTTGATGAAGATGGAAATGCTACCTGCAGGATCAAGCCTAACCTGGCCCTGTGGAGTGTCACAACTCCGGGAGAAAATGGCCACAAACCCTGCTACTAGGTTAACTTGCCAAAGTCCCCGGCAGGTCTCATTCCTTGCTCAATGGGTATTAGAGGTAGGGTGGCCAGCACTCACAAAATGAAAAAATCAAAGGTCTCTTCATGAATGGAGTGAGCACAGGGCTTAAAGGAGCCAAACAGTGGGCAGCCTCAGCCTATGGCCCATATTCATATACTCCAATTTCTTTGTAGGGAGAGACCAAAGCACCCAATGGACTGAGCTGAGTACAATACTTCTAGAAATATCATATGCCCTAGACAAACATTTTCCTAAGATTTATATTTTTACCAACTCCTGGTTGGAGGTTAATGAGCTATTTGATCAGAACTTCAGCAAAATGTGGGATGAGGACCGGACATGAACCAACTCTGTGACTATCCTTAGCCTGTGTCCACTCATCATTCAGCATCTAGCTAAGCAAACCACCTACCACCATCTGGAGAGAAAGGCACTGTTGTCTGCCACCCAAGTACTTTGCTCCACTGAATACACTGAGGAACAAGTCTGGATCTGCAACGGATACCTGTGGGATTGAACTCATCATCCCAGACTGGGCAACACAATTTGGACAATACCAAGAAGACAGATTCCTCTATGCTGGATGCAGATGAGTCAGACTTCAACCCCTCCTTTGTTGTCGTGTTCTTTCCTTACCTAAGTTCCTGTCCTTGCCAGTGTTGACTCCACAGCCACTGGTGTATCATCAGTTAGTCCTAGATCACTTATTGGCTGCTGAAGGCAATGGGATCTGCTCACTTAACACATATTGCTACATATTTTAAAGATAGCCAGGGACATGCATTAAAAGGGCATGTCCCTTTAATAACGGTTTACAGATTAAGCAAATCGAACAAACCAGAATTTTCTAACTCTTCTGACAGACTGGCTACAAATGGGCTTTGAAATCCTTGTTTTTACTCTCATTGGATTCTAGGACTTTAAAATACTTTTTCATGGGCTCCAAACTGAGGCCTATTTACATATAACTAAAATTATAAAGCAAGATGTGCCTGAGGGATGGATTATTATATTATGAGCCAAAGATAACCTCTTGTATATTGGCCTTCTGTTGTTTAACGTATTAATAGCAGCCTGGGACCCATTAGCTCAAAAGCCTACAGATGCCAAACTCAAATTTTACCCATACGAGAGTTTAAAACATAGCTCGAATAAGCATATTTTTAGCAATTTGCAGGCTATCTGCTATGTACACCCCGGGAAACTAGACCTAACCTCTTCTAGCTAGAGATAAACCCAGTAGCTATAAAAGACTGCCCTTCAGAGCTCCATGTTTCAGAGACTCTCAGTGTTGCTACTGAGTGACATCATCTAAACACACAAGTGCTCTCTCTGCTCTTCCTCTTCTCTTTCTGGATGGATAGTTTTATCCTGTGAAGGACTTCCCTCCTTATGCCAACCTGTTCAGGAGTTAGCCAAATAAAGTTCACTGTGTGCTACTGCCACCCCGTGGTCATATCTTTTTCTGCGCTCAACCCCCAAATCATCCAAGTTGCTATAACCTGTCTGGACATTTATGTTTTGTGCATCTTTTCAAAAACTAGTTTGGGGTTTTACTATTTTTCTCTGTTGCTTTTCTGTTTTCTTTTCTAATTGGTTTCTGCTGTAATCTTTATTATTTCCTTATTCTTCTTAATTTGTATTTCATTTGCCCTTCTTTAGTTTCCTAAGGTACAACAGCAGTTATAGATTTGAGATCTTTCTTCTTTTCCAAGCAGAGATGTTTAATGTTATATATTTTCCTCTAAACAGTGTTTCAGGGGCTCCTGGGTGGCTCGGTTGTTAAGCATCTGTCTTGGGCTCAGGTCATGATCCCAGGGTCCTGGGATGAAGCCCCACATTGGACTCCCTGCTTGTTGGGTAGCCTGCTTCTCCCTCTCCCACTCCTGCTTGTGTTCCCACTCTCGCTGTCTCTCTCTCCGTCAAATATATAAATAAAATCTTTAAGAAACAACAACAAAAAACACTGTTTCAGCTGCGTCCCACAAATTTTGATATATTGTGTTTTCATTTTCATTCAAGTCAAAGGACTTTCTCATTTCTCTTTGAATTCATTTTTTTGACTTAGGTATTATTTAGTAGTGTGTTATTTAGTTTCTGATATTTGGGGATTTTCCACATTTCCGTCATTGACTTAAATTTAATGCCATTATAGTGAGAACACATACTTTGTATTGCATGAATAACTTTACAGTTTTGAGTTGTTTTATGGGCATAGAATAGGATCTATTATGGTAAGTATTGTGTATACTTAAATACAATATGTATTTTGCTGTAGTTCAGAGAGTATTCCACAAATGTCAGGTCAAGTAGTTTGGTAGTGTTGTTCTAGCTTTGTGTATCTACTGATTTTTATTCTACTTGTTCTATCAAATGTTGAGAGGGATATTGAAATCTTTGACTGTAATTGTGGATGTGTTTATTTCTCCTTTCTATTCCATAAATTTTTGCTTCATGTATTTTGAAGCTCTATTATTAGATGCATTAATGTTTAGGATTATGTCCTCTTGACAGATTGGCTTTTCTCTTTATCATTATGAAGTGGTCCTTTTTAATCCCTCATTATATTCTTTGCTTTGAAATCTACTTTGTTATTAATATAGTCACCTAATTTTCTCTTGATAATATTAGTGTGGTGTGTATTTTTTCCATTCTTTTACTTTTACCCTGTTCGTTTCTTTATGTTTATTTTTTATTTTATTTTTTAAATTTTTTAAAGATTTTTTTGAAAATATTTTTTATTTATTTATTTGACAGAGAGAGAGATCACAAGTAGGCAGACAGGCAGGCAGAGAGAGAGGAGGAAGCAGGCTCCCCGTGGAGCAGGGAGCCCGATGTGGGGCTTGATCCCAGGACCCTGAGATCATGACCTGAGCTGAAGGCAGAGGCTTTAACCCACTGAGCCACCCAGGCACCCCTTTTTAAAAGATTTTATTTATGTATTTATTTGACAGAAAGAGAGACACAGTGAGAGAGGGATCATAGCAGGGGGAGGGGGAGAGGGGGAAGCAGACTTCCCGCTGAGCAGGGAGCCCGATGCAGGGCTCTATCCCAGGACCCCAGGATCATGACCTGAGCCAAAGGCAGCCGCTTAACGATTGAGTCACCCAGGTGCTCCTATTTTTAATTTAATTTAATTTTTAGTTTTTTTATTTGAGAGAGAGTGAAAGTGAGAGATTGCAGAGGGAGAAGCAGACTTGCTGCTGAGCGGAGAGCCCAATGAGGGGCTTGATCCCAGGATCCTAGGATCATGACGGGAGCCGAAGGTAGACACTTAACCCACTGAGCCACCCAGGTGCCCCAATTCCTTTGTGTTTAAAATAGGCCTCTTGTAGGCAATTTGAGCCTTACTTTTCATCCAATCTGACAATCTCTGCCCTTTTCATTTGAATATTTAGATCTTCACATATAATGTGTTGGTTGATGTGACTAAATTTAAATCTGCCATATTGCTATTTATTTTCTAGCTATTTATCTCATCTATTCTTTTTTCCTCTTTTTGTTCGGGGGACACTTGCTTTGGATTAATTGAATATAGTTTTATAATTCCACATGTTCTCCTTTGTTGATTTATTAGCTATAACCTTTTTAAGGCATTTCTTTAGGATTTAGTCTATAGATCCCTAACTTAGGTCAGTCTGCTGATACATGGCAGTCTAACGGTATATGTCTTTTTCTCTTCCCCCAGCCTTTGTGCTATTACACATTTTATTTTTACATGTTCTTAACTCCATGTATTAGTTTGGTAAGACTGCCATAACGAAGTACTTCAAACTGAGTGGCTTAAACCACAGAAATTTATCATCTCGCAGGTGGGGAAGCTGGAAGTCCAAGATCAAAGTGTGGCCAGCGCCATATGCCCTCTGAAGGTGCTAGGAAGGATCCGGTCCAGGACTCTTTCCAAGTTTATGGTAGTTCCTTTGCTGTGGCAGCATAACTCAGTCTTCACATGTCATTTTCCCTGTGTGCATATCTTTGTCTAAATTTCCCCTTTTTATAGGGATGCCAGTTAGATTAGATTAGAGACCCACCCTACTCCATCCGGGTAAGACTTCATCCTAACTTAACTAATTACATCAGCAATGATCCTGTTTCCAGCTAAGATTACATCTGGAGGTACTGGGGGTTAGTACTTCAACATATGAATTTTGAGGAACATAATTCTCAACTCATAACAGCACACAATATATTATTATTATACTGCTTTAAACAACTCATTATTTTTTAAAGAAACTTAAAAATGAGAAATAAAATCTTTTATACTTGCAAGTATCAAGTATGGGCATAGAATAGGATCTATTATGGTAAGCATAATTTGTGTATACTTGAATACAATGTGTATTTTGTATAATACAATGTGTAATTAATTAAATTAATTAAAAAAGTATTCACTTTTTTTTTAGTATTCACTTTTTAAATTGCCAAATAAATACTCTATTAAATGGCTATATCACATTTTATTTATTCAAGAGTATATGGATATTTGGGTTGCTTCCACTTTTGAGCTATTATGAATAATGTTTTTTTAAAAGATTTAATTTATTTATTTGTCAGAGAGAGAGAGAGAGACAGAGGCAGACCGAGGGAGAAACAGGCTCCCTGCTGAGCAAGGAGCCCGATGAGGGACTCGATCCCAGGACTCTGGGATCATGACCTGAGCTGAAGGCAGCCACTTAACTGACTGAGCCACCCAGGTGTCCCTATGAATAATGTTATTATGAACATTTGTGTGCAAGTTCTTATGTGGATATGTATTTTTATGTCTCTTGGATATATATCTAGGAGTAGAATTGCTGGCTCATTAAATTTAACTATTGAGGAACTGCTAGAATTTTTTCTACAGTGGCTGTACAATTTCACATTCCCACCAATGATATATGAGGGCTTCAATTTTTCCATATACTTGCCAACAGTTATTATTATCTTTTTAATGATTTTGATTTGCATTTTCCTGTTAGCTAATAATATTTGAAACTCATTGACTGTTTGTATATCTTCTTTAGAGAAATGTCTATTCAGATAATTTGTACATTTTTAATTGGGTTATTCGTCTTTCTTTGGAGTTATAATAGTTCTTTATATATTCTAGATATCAGTTGCTTATCATATATGATTTGCAAAAATATTCTCCCATTCTATGTGTTATCATTTCACTTTGAAGCATAAAAGTTTTCAATTTTAATGGAATTCAGTTTATTTTTTCTTTTGTTTCTTGTGCTTTTGGTGTCATTTTTGCTTCACGTGCAGCACAATATTGGGTTTTACTTTATGATCTAATCTGAATTTTTTTCTCTTAATTGAATTAAATTCACTTTATTTATTTGACTGATATTTTTCTGTTTTTTATTGTAATTCTTTTGAACAATCAATTGAGATAACTCACTACCTTTGGACCAGCCTATTGTAATTCTTTTGATGCTAATAAAAGTTTGTGTTATCATTCTATTTGCTTTCTTTATATGAAAGCTTTATATAATACCCTTGTTTCTTCCCTTGAAAGTTGCAGTGTATCTTAGATCCCACATTTTTCTCGTTCTTATAGGATTATTTCTTGTTCTTTTTTTTTTTTTTAGATTTTATTTATTTATTTGACAGAGAGAGACACAGCGAGAGAGGGAACACAAGCAGGGGCAGTGGGAGAGGGAGAAGCAGGCCTCCCGCCGCACAGGGAGCCCAATGTGGGACTCGATCCCAGGACCCTGGGATCACGAACCGAGCCGAAGGCAGACGCTTAATTACTGAGCCACCCAGGCTCCCTATTTCTTGTTCTTAAAGGGTTATTTTGCCAGAGTATAGTAACTTCTGTGAGAAAAGGCCATGGAAAGAAAATTGAGACCTGCACATCTGAAAATAACTTTAGTTCGCCTTCAAATTTGATTCATTATTTGGCAGGTTTTAGAATTCAAGATACAAAATAATTTCTCCCCAAAATTTTGAAGATCTTGTCAATCTTTTCTAGTATCTAATGGTGCCAAAAAGAAATTTGCTTATACCTTTAAAGATGGCCTTTTAAAAAAATTCTCTCTAGGGGCATCTGGGTGGCTCAGTTGGTTAAGCATCTGCCTTCAGCTCAGGTCATGATCTCAGGGTCCTGGGATTGAACCCCACATCTGCCTCCCTGCTCAGTGGGGAGTCTGTTTCTCCTCTCTCTGTCCCTGCCCCTGGCTCATTCTCTTTCTCTCTCTCAAATAAATAAATAAAAACTTTTTAAAAATCTCTCTAGAAGTTTTCTGGATTATTTGTCTCTGAGCTGAAAGTGTACAAGAGTATATATAAGTGTGGATTTTTTTTCTTTTTTTCAAGATTTTATTTATTTATTTGACAGAGAGAGACACAGCAAGAGAGGGAACACAAGCAGGGGGGGTGGGAGAAGGAGAAGCAGGCTTCCCGCTGAGCAGGGAGCCTGATGCAGAGCTCAACCCCAGGACTCTGGGATCATAACCTGAGCCAAAGACAGACGCTTAACAACTGAACCACCCAGGTGCCCTAGTGTGGATACTTTTCTATTCATTTGCTTGGTGCTTGAAGGGGCTCTTTCAATTTGAAGACATCTCAGTTCTGGAACATTTTCTTCTGTTGTTTCTTCAGTGATTTCCACTCACATTTTTTTTTTCTGTTCTCTCTTTCTGGTATGCTTGTTAGTCAGATGCTGGACATCTGTATTTTTACATTTTTCTTCTTATGGACATTGAGATTTCCTCAACATTATTTTTCGACTCTCTACTCATGGTAATTATTTTTTTTATTTCTAAGTTCTCTTTGTTGTCCTCTGTTTCATTTTTTACAAACAGACTTTATTTTCAAAAACCGTTTTAAATTTACAGAAAAATTGAGAAGATAGTACAGACAGATCCTGCATACTCCACATCCAGTTTATTGACATCTTACATTAGTGTGGTACATCTGTTATATTTAATGAACCAATTTTGATACATTATTGTTAACTGAAGTCCATACTTTATTCAGATTTCCTTAGTTTTTTAAATCTAATATCCTTTTCTGCTTCCAGATTCCATCCAGGATACATTACCCTTTAGTCATCATGTCTTCTTAGACGCCTCTTGACTGTGATAGTTTCTCAAACTTTCTTTGTTTTTGATGACCTTGACAGTTTTGAGGAGTGCTGGTCTGGTGTTTGTAGACTGTTCCTGTTTTGGAATTTGTCTGGTGTTTTCTTCATGGTTACGCTGCTGTTACTCGTTTTGGGGAGGAAGGCCATGGAGCTAAAGCACCATTTTCATCATATCGTATCAAGGCAACATATTATCATCTTAATCACCTGGCTGACACAGTGTATGTCACGTTTTCTACTATAAAACTATTCTTTTCTCCCTTTTCTGCAGTGTACTTTGGGGCAGGAAATCACTATCTCCAGCCCACACTTAAGGAGTGGGGAATTATGCTCCACTTCCTGAAGGCAGAGTATCCACAGAAATTATTTGAAAATTTTCTGCATAGGAGATTTGTGTTCCCCATTTTTTAATTTATATAATCATTTATTCATGTCAATGTAGACTCTAGAGTATTTATTTTATATTTTGGGTTGTAATCCAGTACTTCTTTATTTTGTTGTTCAAACTGATCTAGCTTTGGCCATTGGGAGCTCTTTCAGTTGGCTCCCGTGTCCCTTTGGCATAGCCCCATCAGAGTGTGTGTGTGTGTGTGTGTGTGTGTGTGTGTGTGTGTGTGTGTGTGATGTGTTGAGCAATTCCTTCCTTTATGGCACTGTAAGATGCTGCAAGCTCATCTTGGATATTTCTTGCCCCGGTTGTAGAATCACCCATTTCTCCAAAGATGTGTGGTTCTTATTATTAGAGGATGGTATTAGAAACCAAGATCTGGGCACTAGGTATGCTTGTTGCTACTACGATGTTGTTGCATCCAGGTCTTCTCTGCTGACAGAGCAAGGATGTGTGTGTGTGTGTGTGTGTGTGTGTGTGTGTGTGTGTGTGTGTACACTAACCCATGTGTGTAAGTAGATCTCGAAATATTTCTGTATGTAACCATCTGTATCTGTGTTAACCTACACATGAGTTCATACTGGTGTTCTCTACTCTATTAACAAATGGATTATTCTAGCCTTTCCTACTAAACTCCCAGTCTACCACTGAGGAATCTGGCTTTCATCCTCCACCATCCCTTTACTGTTCAGTTCTAGAATATATAAAGAGCAATATCGGAATTGCTAACTCATTCACCTATAGGAAACAACTTTATCAACAAAAGTATAGAGCTTACATACAGTCCTTTTTGCCTTTGGTCTTACAGACTCCACTCATTTCCAAAATTATGCAGGTTAGCATCTTTACGCCAACCCCCTTCAATGAGGTTGTTTCATGTATTAGTAATACATTAGGGTTTGTTTTGTTTTTTGTTTTTTGGGGTCACAGTCTGTATTCCATCATAGGATTTTCCCAACATCCTAAACAATTTTTTAAATTTGCATGCTGTAGAGTCCTATGGGTTTTGACAAATGAAGAATGTTATGTATCCCTCATTTCAGTATTATACTAGTAGTATAGTTTCACAGCCATAAAAAATCCCTTTTGCTTCATCCATTTAACCTCCTTAGTTGGACTCATACAATAAGTAGCATTTTCATACTGAGTTATTTCAATTAGCACTATGGATTTAAGGTTCATCCATGTCTTTTGATGACTTGATAGCTAATTTTCAAATACCAAATAATATTCCATTTATGGTCATAGCACAATTTGTTTATTTGTTTATCTATTGAAGGATATCTTAGTTATTTCTACTTTTGGCAAATATAAATAAAGCTGCTATAAATATGTCTATGTAGGTTTTGTTTGGACATAAGTTTTCAAATCAGTTAGGTAAATATCTAGGAGCACAATTGCTAGATCAATTGGTAAGGCTATAATTAGCTTTGTAAGAAACTGCCAATCTACCTTCCAAAGTGGCTGCACTATTTTGCATTCCCACCAGGAGTGAATGAAATTTCCTGTTGCTCCACATCCTTGACAGCATGTGGTATGCTCAGTGCTTTGGATTTTAGCCATTCTAATAGCCATGTAATGGTATCTTGTTTTAATTTGAAATTCCCTAATGGCATATGATGTTCAGCACCCTTTCATATACTTATTTGCCACCTGTATATTTTCTATGATGAGGTGTCTATTTAGATGTCTTGCCCATTTTTAAAATTGGTTCTCTATTTCATTTTTAATTGTATTTTCTTCTTGCTTAAGGATGTAAATTTTAGAAAATCTCTTTGGCAAAATTAACTTTTTCTTTATAAGTTCTCTTTCATTTCCTGAATTTCTGTTTTTCCTCTAGAGTCTGTTTTTTTTCTTTCTTTATTTGGGTTTTTTACTTTCACATCAAGGGTTTTCTTCAAATATCCAGTGAGTCTTAGTTCATATTTTTTCCTTTAAACCTTCTTATTGTGGAAAATAAATAACACATGTACAGAAAGGAGAAAGCATGAAACACAAATGTTCAACTGAATGAATTTTTGTCCAGATCAAGAAATAGAATGTTGCTGGCATCCTAGAAGATTTCTGTATGCCTCTTGCCTGTCATTATACTCAAACTTCCTCTCTACTAACTTATTCATATCCCAGATAACCGTAATCATCTCCTTAAAAAAATTTTTGACACCATGCAAACATACATATATAAATACTGTAGTTGGGTATTCAGTCAACTTTTAAAATTTAAGAAGGAGGTAATTTTTTTAAATACAGGGAAAGCTCTATGCATTGACAAAGCCCACAGATTGACATGCTTTGCTTTAGGGTCATGAGGCAAAAGCCAGCCTTTATCAGGAATACCAGAATGAGGAGTACTTAACCCTGAGATGCCAACACCTCCACTAACTCCACTAATCCCCCCGGGATAGTTTATTCTGTTTCTTTAGAGCAGAACCCTTTTTGACTATCATGGTGGTATTGTGTGATCTTTTCCTCTAGAGGGCACCAGCCATCTTCTTCAGAACCCTCCCTTTGGTCATCTCTCTAGGAGTTCTAGCTCCTGCCTTCTCCTCAGTAGCATTCTGAAGAGAGAGTGTCTCCATGAGAAGCAGTGGCAAACAGAGCCCAACAAGTGTCTCATCTGAAGGTTTGGGGCACCTAAGACAGCTACCTCCATTGGAGTCCTGGGAGGGCAGGAATATAAACTTCCTTGCATTTAGTCACATTAAGTAATGCTCTAGCCAACTCAGCCCAACTGTTGGCTGCTGCAGATCCAAGCAGCAGAGCCATGTTAGCTCTTTACAAAAGCACTTCCCAACACTGTGCTAAGTAAGGAAACCAGCCCAGCCTGATATTTTGGCCTCATTGACTTTTACCTGCCTCCCTCCATCTCAGGAGTTCCCTAAATCACCAGTCTGCTGTGGGGAGCCCCTCTTGCTACAGCTGTTATGGAGTTGGAATTAGCCCACCCTTTCTCCAGAGACTGTGTTCTGACTTTTTTACTATTCAGACCCCAAAGTCTTACATTGTCCAGTGCTTGCCTAGTGGAAGACCAGGTAGTTGGACTGACCTCCCTCCTGGGCTGCTCAGGGCCTTTGGCCCCAAAATTCTATTCCAATGGCATGGGTTTACTCAGATACTGGTGGTACCATTTGTCCAAGCTGATGAGGCATTGGGAGAGACTACAAAAAATTTAGAGTACAATATGATGCAGAGCAACACCACGCCAATTTGACATGGCAGTGTTCCAAATTTTGAGTCCCAACCACTAAGGCTGTCCATAATCATGTTGCCATTTGATTGTCCCACTGACTGGACGGACCCCATATCAATTTCATCATTTCCGGAATTCTCCCTCTGCCTTTTTTTTTTTTTTTAAATCACCACTTATATTGAGTTCAAGAGATTTGGAGGCTAAATAAGAAAAAAAGAAATGACCACGAGGTGGCAATAGCACACAATGAGCTTTATTTGGGCAACACTGACAGGGTGGCATATGCGGAATTCCCTTATCACATGAGGCTATCCAGAGTCTTCAATACAGGGGCCACCTGCCAGAATGGGGGAGGGCAAGAGAATTCCTGAGGAAGAGGAGAATTGAAGAGAGGACTTATGTGTCCACAAGGTGTTGCTCAGAGGCACAGTGGAGGGTGTTTGGATCAGAGATTTCCAGGGGTATTTTATCTGTGGCTAGCAGATGGTGGGTGCTATATCCTGGGGTATGCAAAGTAAAAGGCTCTAAAAAGCTAAAAATCTGTTCATTTGGGCTCTATTTAAAACAACCAGATGTGTAAAATTTGAGTTTGGCACCAGTAGGCTTTTGAGCTAACAGGTCCCAGCCTGCCGTAAAGCAACAATTTATGGTTAATGTACAAAAGTTATCTTTGGCTCATTTATATAGAACAGTGGATCAGTAAACAGAGAAAAGACAGATCAACAATGTCAGAAATGACAGAGGGAATAGCACTAATTTGTATATAGTAAAAGAATAGAAAAGAAATATTACAAATAATTTTATAACAATAAATTTGACAACTTAGACAAATTCCTTATAAGATACAAACCACCAAAGCTAACTCAAGAAGAAACAGACAACCTGCATAGCCCTATATCTATTTTTTTAAATAGACTTCATAGCTAAAAACCTTCTCACAAAGAAAACTCAAGACTCAGAATTCTTTACTAGTGAATTCCAATAAACATTTAAGGAAAGAAATAATGTTAATTCTACACACGCTTTATCAGAAAATTGAAAGGAACACTTGCAAACTTATTTTGTGAGATAGCATCATACTGGTGCCAAAACCAGAAAGAAAGACATGAAAAGAAGACAAAACCAAAAATCATCTTTCATGAACTATCAAAATTTTAGTAAGGTGAATCTAACAATATGTAGGAAGATAGTACATTATGAACAAGTGGAATTATTCCAGGAATGCAAGGGTGGTTGGAATTTCAAAATCAATGAAAAAGACTAAAATAGAGCAACTATATGATATTCCCATGTATGCAGAAAAAGCATTTGACAAAACCCGCCATATATTCCCAATATAAACTCTCAACAAATTAGGAGAAAGAAGGGAACTTTTCAACCTGATAAAGAGCATCTGTTAAAAAACCTATAGCTGACACACTACTTAGTGGTGCAAGACTGAATACTGAATACTTTTCACCAATCTTAGTGTTTAGTTCAAGGATATTTGTTCTTGCCATTTCTATTCAACATTGCCCTGGAGATTCTAGCCAGTACAGTAACTTAAGATTTTTAAAGTCATTTTTATGTTATGGAAAAGAAGGATAAAATGGTCTTCCTTCAAAAACACTGTGATTACCTATGTAGAAAATTTCATGGAATCTACGGAAGAACTTTTAGAACTAATAAGTAAGTTTAGCTCTTCCTTGGTGCTGCCTGCAGAGGTGGCAGCCATCTCCTACTCAGCATCACGGCTGCCCTCAGACTTCCGATGAAGCCCAAGATAGTTAAAAAGGGGACCAAGAAGTTCATCTGGTACCTGTCAGACTGCTATGTCAAAATTAAGTGCAACTATTAGAAATCAGAGGCATTGAAAATAGGGTGTGCAGAAGATTCAAGATCCAGATTTTGATGCCCAGCATTGATTATGAGAGCAACAAGAAAGCAAAACACATGCTGCCCAGTGGCTTCCAGAAATTTCTAGTCCACAACATCAAGGAGCTCGAGGTGCGGCTGATGTGCAACAAATCTTACTGTGCAGAGGTTGCTCACAATGTCTCCTCCAAAAACCACAGAGCCGCTGTGGAAAGAGCAGCCCAGATGGCCATCAGAGTCACCAGTCTTTGAGGCTGCACATCAAAAAAAACTGAATAGGGCACCTGGGTGGCTCGTGGGTTCAAGCCTCTGCCTTCGGCTCAGGTCATGATCCCAGAGTCCTGGGGTCAAGGCCCGCGTTGGGCTCCCTGCTCAGCGGGGAGCCTGCTTCCTCCTCTCTCTCTGCCTGCCTTTGTGCCTACTTGTGATCTCTCTCTCTCTGTCAAATAAATAAATAAAATCTTAAAAAAAACCCAAAAACTGAATAGACAGTATTATGTGCACATTGTATATGTGCTAATAAAAACATAAAACTACAAAAAAAAGTAAAGAAGTAATGAGTAAGTTACCATAGTCGCAGGACATAATATCAAAATTAAAATTCAAGCATATGTCTTCATATTAGGAACAAACACTTGGAAGTTGAATTTTTAAGTGCATTTTTAAAATAGTATTGACATTATTGAATATTTTATAATTATATGAATAACATTGACAAAAGATGTGAAAGTCTTATACATTGAAAGCTTCAATTTCTTGGAGAAACTAATACCTAAATAAACTGAGAGATGTACTATGTTCATGTTTCAGAAGACTCACTATTTCTAAGATATAAACTCCCCCCAAAATTGATCTATAAATTTATTGCAATACCAATAAAAATATCAGCAGACTTTTTAATAAAATTTGACAAGTGGATTCTAAAATTTATATAGAAATGAAAAGGACTTAGGCTAGCCAAAACAACTTCAAAAAAGAATGTTGAATTTGGAAAACTTACATTAATTACACCATTTAAAGACTTATTAGAAAGCTCCAGAATCAAAACTGTGGTCCAGGCATAAAGAGAAACAAAGAGATCAAAGAAACAGAATAGAATCTCTAGACTCACACAGGTAAGACTTTTGCCAAAGATGCCAAGACACTTCAGTGGAGAAGGATAATGCTTTCAAAAAACAAATTTTTACAAATATTTTCAATAACCGAATATGCAAAAAATTAAGCCTTTGACCTTACCTTACACTGTATGAAAAAAAAAACTTAAAATGGATTATAGATCCATATGTAAGAGATAAAACTATAAAACTTTAAGGAGAAAATATTAGTGAACTTGGGTTTGGCAAGGATTTTTAAACATGACAAAAAGCAGACACTATAAAAAGAAAAAGATCAGTAAATTTTACTTCTTAAAAATTAAAAACATTTGCTCTTCAAAAATACTGTTAGGAGCGGCAAGATGGCGGAGTAGGAGACCGATTATCATCAGGTCCCAGGAATTCACCCAGATAGCTATCAAACTATTCTGAACACCTACAAATTCTCCTGGAGATTGAAGAGAAGAAGAGCAACGATTCTAGGAACAGAAAATTGACCACTTTCTGGAAGGTAGGACGTGCGGAGAAGTGAATCTGAGGCGATGGGAAGATAGACCCAGGGGGAGGGGCCGGCTCCCGGCAAGGGAGTGAGCAGCGGAGCACAGACTTGGAACTGTTAGAAGTCGGCTCCACTGAGGGACGTCGCCCCAGAGGCCAAGCGGCAGGTGAAACCCCTGCAGGGACAGTGTGGTCTCAGGACCCATGGGGACACAAAAAGACCAGGGGTGTCTGAGGGTGACTGAGCTCCCAGGTATCAGAGAGAAGCTAACGGGAGAGATGGAGCTGAGCTGAGAAGGTGTCTCTCATCTTGGTGATACCTTGGGCTGTGATCTGAAGCACAGCCAGGCCTCTGCTCTGTGAGCAGGGACCCCACGGGTGGCAGACCCGGAGAGACCCCTCCTTCCTCCTCCGAGAGGAGCAGCGCAGGAGCAGTTGCAGGAATCTGCCAGTTTGGAGATTCTAAAAGGGGCCATGCCACAGATGGAGACACTTGGTCACAGGCCAGATGAGCTCAGAGAGTGGCTGGAGACCAGGAGACAGGAGGGACTGCTTTTCTCTGAGGCGCACTGAGGACTGAGGCCCCAAGCTCTCGGCTCCTCCGGGTCGGAGACTGGGAGCCGCCATTTTCAGTCCCATCCTCCAATGAGGTATGGAAAGCGTTCAGGGAACAAAAGCTCCCGAGAGCGAACCCAAGCTGATTACTTAGCCTGGCCCCTGCTGAGGGTGGTGGGAATCCACCTTGGGGCAGAGACACTTGAGAATCACAGCAACAGGTCCCTCCCCAAGAAGACCAGGAAAAAAAAAAATCCAGTCAAAGTCAAGTTCAAGATTGCTGAGAATTGTGGAACTCTGGAGCTAGGGCAAAGCAACGCAGAGAATTCATGGCTTTTTCCCCATGATTCTTCAGTCGTTCAAAGTTAAATTCACTGAATTTTTTTTCTTTGAATGTTTTTCTTACTTTTTTCTTTTAAATTTTTTCCCTTTTCCTATTTTAACGTTCTTAACTCTTATATCTTATCAACACTTTTTAATCTTTTTAAAATTTTCATTGTTATAATCATATTTTATCCCTTCATTGTATTTAAACTCATTTTTTGTATACTTATAGGGACTGTTCAATTCACCAGTCTAATAGATATAGATAGATAGAGATAGAGATAGAGATGGATATAGAGGTAGATATACAGATAGAGTCAGAGACAGACAGATATAGAAACAGAAATAGATAATATAGATATAGGATTTTGTTTTATTCATTTTTGTTTGTTTTGTTTTTGTATGATTTTGTGTTTTTGGTTTTTTTTTTGTTTTGTTTGTTTGTCTGTTTTTGGTTTTGGTTTTTTTTCCCTCTTACTTTTCTCCCCAGTTCCAGGTCTCTTCTGAGTAGGTTAGTGTATATTTCTCTGGGGTCATTGCTACCCTTTAGTATTTGGTTCTCTCATCCATCTATTCTTATATGCATAAAATGACAAGGCAGAAAAAATCAACACACAAAAAAAAGAACAAGAGACAGTAATGATGGCTAGGGACCTAATCAATGTGGATATTAGTAATATGACAGAACTAGTGTTCAGAATGATGATTCTTAAGGTGCTGGCTGGGCTTGAAAAAAAAATGGAAGAAAATAGAGAAGCTGTCTCTAAAGAAATAAAAGACCTTTCTGGAGAAATAAAAGAACTAAAATCTAACCAAGCTGAAATCAAAAAGGCTATTAATGAGGTGCAATTGAAAATGGAGGCTCTTACTGCTAGGTTAAATGGAGCAGAAGACAGAATTAGTGATTTAGAAGACAAAATGTCAGAGAAAAAACAAGAGGATGAAAAGAGAGACAAACAACTACTGGACCATGAGGAGAGAATTCGAGAGATAAGTGATACCATAAGACGAAATAATATTGGAATAATTGGGATCCCAGAAGAGGGAGAGAGAGAGAGAGGGCCAGAAGGTATATTGGAGCAGATCTTAATACAGAATTTCCCTAATCTGGCAAAGGGAACAAGCATCAAAATCCAGGAGGCACAGAGAACCCCCCCAAAATTAATAAAAATAGGTCCACACCCCGTCATCTAATAGTAAAACTTACAAGTCTTAGTGACAAAGAGAAAATCCTGAAAGCAGCTCGGGACAAGAGGTCTATAACATACAATGGTAGAAATATTAGATTGTCAGCAGACCTATCCACAGAGACCTGGCAGGCCAGAAAGAGCTGGCATGATGTATTCAGAGCACTAAATGAGAAAAATCTGCAGCCAAGAATACTATATCCAGCTAGGCTCTCACTGAAAATAGAAGGAGAGATAAAAATCTTCCAGGACAAACAAAAACTCAAGGAATTTGCAAACACCAAGCCAGCCCTACAGGAAATATTGAAAGGGGTCCTCTAAGCAAAGAGAACCTAAAAGAAACATAGACCAGAAAGGAAGAAACACAATATACAGTAACAGTCACCTTACAGGCAATACAATGGCTCTAAATGTATATCTCTCAATAGTTACTCTGAATGTAAATGGACTAAATGCCCCAACTAAAAGACACAGGGTATCAGAATGGATAAAAAAAAAGACCCATTGATATGCTGTCTACAAGAAACTCATCTTACACGCAAAGACACCTCCAAATTTAAAGTGAGGGGGTGGCAAACAATTTACCATGCCAATGGACAGCAAAAGAAAGCTGGAGTGGCAATCCTTATATCAGATAAACTAGACTTTAAGGCAAAGAATATCATAAGAGATGAAGAAGGACACTATATCATACTAAAAGGATCTGTCCAACAAGAAGATCTAACAATCATAAATATCTATGCCCCTAACATGGGAGCAGCCAATTATATAAACCAATTAATAACAAAATCAAAGAAACACATTGACAAGAATACAATATTAGTAGGGGACTTGAACACCCCCCTTACTGAAATGGACAGATCATCAAAGCAAAAGATCAACAAGGAAATAAAGGCTTTAAATGACACCCTGGACCAGTTGGACATCACAGATATATTCAGAACATTCCATCCCAAAACAACAGAATACACATTCTTCTCCAGTGCACATGGAACATTCTCCAGAATAGACCATATTCTGGGTCACAAATCAGGTCTCAACAGGTACCAAAAGATTGGGATCATTCCCTGCATATTTTCAGACCATAATGCTCTGAAACTAGAACTCAACCACAAAAGGAAAGTTGGAAAGACCTCAAATACATGGAGGCTGAAGAACACCCTACTCAAGAATGAATGGGTCAACCAGGAAATTAAAGAAGAATTAAAAAAATTCATGGAAACAAATGAAAATGAAAACACAACTGTTCAAAATCTTTGGGATACAGCAAAAGCAGTCCTAAGAGGAAAGTATATAGCAATACAAGCCTTTCTCAAGAAACAAGAAAGGTCTCAAGTACACAACCTAACTCTACACCTACAAAAGCTAGAGAAAGAACAGCAAAGAAAGCCTACACCCAACAGGAGAAGAGAAATCATAAAGATCAGAGCAGAAATCAATGAAATAGAAACCAAAAGAACAGTGGAACAAATCAACGAAACTAGGAGCTGGTTCTTAGAAAGAATTAATAAGATTGATAACCCCCTGGCCAGACTTATCTAAAAGAAAAGAGAAAGGACTCAAATTAATAAAATCATGAATGAAAGAGGAGAGATCACAACCAACACCAAAGAAATACAAACAATTCTAAGAACATATTATGAGCAACTCTACACCAGCAAATTTGACAATCTGGAAGAAATGGATGCATTCTTAGAGAAATATAAACTACCAAAACTGAACCAGGAAGAAACTGAAGACCTGAATAGACCCATCACCAGTAAGGAGATTGAAGCAGTCATCAAAAATCTCCCAACGAACAAGAGCCCAGGGCCAGA
>LNAC01000953.1:306636-379080 GCA_002007465.1 Ailurus styani | reverse complement strand
GGTGGGGGTTCGTGGGGGGTAGGGAGGGAAAAATAATGAAACAAGATGGGATGGGGAAGGACACAAACCATAAGAGACTCCTGATCTCACAAAACAAACTGAGGGTTACTGGGGGGTGGGAGGGTAGGGATAGGGTGGATGGGTTATGGACATTGGGAAGGGTTTGTGCTTTGGTGAGTGCTGTGAAAGATGTAAGCCTGATGATTCACAGACTTGTACCCCTTGGGCAAAGAATAAAAATAAAATTTAAAAAAATTAGAGCAGAAATCAATGAAATTGAAAACAGGAAATCAATAAAGAAAATCAACAAAACCAACAGTTTATTCTTGGAAAGATCAACAAAATTGATAATGTCTGGCTAGGTTAACTAAGGAAAAAAGAGAGAGGATACAATAACTAATACAAAAATGAACGAGGGGCCATACTTACTGATCCCAAGGTCATGAAAAGAATAATAAAGAAATGCTATGAACAACTCTATGCTCACAAATTTGATAACCTAGATGAAATGGACCAATTCCTTGAAGGACACAATCTGCTAAAACTCACGCAAAGAGACATATATAATCCAAATAGGCCAATATTCAAAAGAAATTGCATCAATAATTACTGATCTTCCAAAACAGAGAGCACCAAACTCAGATGGGTTCACTGGTGAATTATACTATTCATTTAAGGAATAAATTATAGCATGGGTATACAATATATTCCCAAAATAGAAGAGGGAATGCTTCACAACTGGTTTTATGAGATACAAGATATTACAAGAATGGAAAACTACAGACCAATATGTCCCTTTAAATAGATGCAAAATTCTCAATAAAATATTAGCAAATCAAATCCAACAATGCATAAAAAGAATTACACACCAAAACCAAGAGGGATTGATTCTCAGTATGCAAGCCTTCTTCAACATTGCAAAATCAATTAATGTAATTCACCACATCAATATTCTAAAGAAGAAAAATCACTTGATCATATTACTAGTTGTAGGAATACTTTACAAAATCCAATGCTCACTTAGGATAAAAACTCTCAGTAAACTAAAAGTACAAGGGAAATTCCTCAACTTGATAAAGAACATCTACAAAAAAACCTCAAGTAACATTATATTTAATTTTGGGAAATGATGTTTTCTGACTAAGATCAGTAGCAGGCAAGGATGTCCAATCTCACTGCCCATTTTCAACATCATACTGGAAGTCTTAGTTAATGCAATAAGACAAGAAAATATAGATTGGGAAGGAAGAAGTAAAACTTTCTTTGTTCACAGATGCATGATTGCCTATCTAGAAAATCCCAAAGAATCAGCAAGAACAAAACCCCCACCTTGAATTAATAAAGAATTATAGCAAATTTGCAGGATACAAAGTTAATGTACAAAACTCAATTGCTTTCTTATATACCAGCACTGAAAAACTGGAATTTCAAATTCAAAACCTAATATCATTGACATTAACACCTCTCAAAATGAAAAATTTAGGTATACAGCTAACATATATATATGTATAAGATCTATATGGAAAAACTTTAAAATTCTCACAAAAGAAGTTAAGGATCTGAATAAATGAAGAGACATTCCATTACATGAATAGGAATATTCAATATTGTCAAGATGTCAGTTCTTACCAAATTGATCTATACTTTCAGCACAATCCCAATCAAAATCCCAGCAAGTTATTTTGTGGATATTGGGAATCCAATTCTAAAATTTATATGGAGAGGCAAAAAACTCAGAATAGCCTATACAACATTGAAAGAAAAAAACAAAATTGGATATCATCTCTATTTGACTTCATTACTATAATGCTACAATAATCAAGACAGTTTGGTGTTAGTGAACAAATAGATCAATGGAAGAGAGTAAAGGGCCCAGAAACAGATTTGTATAACTATAGTGTATTTATTGTTGACAAAAAAGCAAAAGCAGGGTGTCAGGGTGGCTCAGTTATTAAGCATCTGCCTTCAGATAAGGTCATGATCCCAGGGTCCTGGGATCGAGCCCTGCATTGGGCTCCCTGCTTAGCAGGAAGCCTGCTTCTCCATCTCCCACTCCCCCTGCTTGTGTTCCCACTCTCGCTGTCTCTCTCTCTGTGAAATAAATAAATAAAATCTTAAAAAGAAAAGAAACAAAGGCAATTCAATGGATAAAGGATAATCTTTTTCAACAAATGGTTTTGGAACAACTGGACATCCAAATACAAAAAAACTAATATAGAGATAAACCATATACCTTTTTTTAGACAAATATAGTGTCCATTCATTTCATTTTTTTCAGGGGTACAGGCCTGTGATTAATCAGTCTTACACGATGCACAGCACTCATCACAACACACACCCTCTCCAATGTCCATCACCCAGCCACCCCATCTTCCCACCTACCTCCCCTCCAGCAGCCCCTCAGTTTGTTTCCTGAGACCAAGAGTCTCTTATGGTTTGTCTCCCTCTCAATGGGTTTCATCCCATTTCATTTTCTCCTCTCTTCCCCTATTATCCTCTGCTTTGTTTCTTAAACTCCACATATCAGTGAGACCATATGATAATTGTCTTTCTCTGATTGACTTAGTTCGCTTAGCATGATACCCTCTAGTTCCATCCACGTTGTTGTAAATGGCATGATTTCATTTTTTGGTGGCTGTATTTTATATATATATGTATTATATATATACATATATATAATATATATTATACTTATATCACACCTTCTTTATCCATTTGGTAGCTGAAATATATATATGTGTGTGTGTGTGTGTGCGCGCGCGCGCGTGTGTGTGTGTGTGTATCTCACATCTTCTTTATCCATTCATCTGTTGATGGACATGTAGGCTCTTTCCATAGTTTGGTTATTGTGGACATTGCTCCTATAAACATTGGGGTGCAGGTGCCCTTCAGATTTGTATCTTTAAGGTAAAGACCCAGTAGTGCAACTGCTGGATCGTAGGGTAGCTCTATTTTCAACTTCTTGAGGAATCTCCAAACTGTTTTCCAGAATGGTTGCAACAGCTTGCATTCTCACCAACAAGATGGGAATGGGTTCCCCTTTCTCCAAATTCTCAATATCTGTCATTTCCTGACTTGTTAATTTTAGCCATTCTGACTGGTGTGAGGTGATATCTCATTGTGGTTTTGATGTGAATTTCCCTGATGCTGAGTGATGTTGAGCATTTTTTCACGTGTCTGTTGGCCATTTGGATATCTTCTTTGGAGAAGTTCTTTACAGATTTTCAATACTAGCCCTTTATCTGATATGTCATTTGCAAATATCTTCTCCCATTCTGTTGGTGGTCTTTTGGTTTTGCTGACAGTTTCCTTTGCTGTGCAAAAGCTTTTTATCTTGATGATGTCCCAATAGTTCATTTTTTGCCTTTGCCCTTGCCTTTGGAGACATGTCTAGCAAGAAGTTGCTGTGCCTGAGGTTGAAGAGGTTGCTGCCTGTGTTCTCCTCTAAGATTTTGATGGAATCCTGTCTCATATTTAGATCTGTCATCCATTTTGAGTCTATTTTTGTGTGTGGTGTAAGAAAATGATCCAGTTTCATTCTTCTGCATGTGACTGTCCAATTTTCCAACACTTTTTGTTGAATAGACTGTCTCTTTTCCATTGGACATTCTTTCCTGCTTTGTCAAAGACTAGTTGGCCATAGAGTTGAGGGTCCATTTCTGGGCGCTCTAGTCTGTTCCATTGATCTGTGTGTCTCTTTGTGTGCCAGTACCATACTGTTTTGATGATTACAACTTTGTAATAGAGCTTGAAGTCTGGAATTGTGATGCCATCAGCTTTGGTTTTCTTTTTCAACATTCCTCTGGCTATTAGGGGTCTTTTCTGGTTCCACATAAATTTTAGGATTATTTGTTCAATTTCTGTGAAAAAAGTTGATGGTATTTTGACAGGGATTGCATTGAAAGCATAGATTCCTATAGGTAGCACAGACATTTTCACAATATTTGCTCTTCCAATCCATGAGCATGGAATGTTTTTCCATTTCTTTGTGTCTTCCTCAATTTCTTTCATGAGTACTTTATAGTTTTCTGAGTACAGATTCTTTGCCTCTTTGGTTAGATTTATTTTTAGGTATCTTATGGTTTTGGGTGCCATTGCCAATGGGATTGACTCCTTAATTTCTCTTTCTTCTGTCTTGTCAGTGTGTAAAAATGCAACTGATTTTTGTGCATTGATTTTATATCCTGCCACTTTAATGAATTCCTGTATGAGTTCTAGCAGTTTTGGGGTGGAGCCTTTTGGGTTTTCCACATAAAGTATCATATCATCTGCAAAGCATGAGAGTTTGACTTCTTTGCCAATTCAGATGCCTTTTATTTCTTTTTGTTGTCTGATTTCTGAGGCTAGGACTTCCAGTACTATGTTGAATAACTGTGGTGATAGTGGACATCCGTGCTGTATTCCTGACCTTGAGAAGAAAGGTCTCAGTTTTTCCCCATTGAGAATGATAGTCTCTGTGGGTTTTTCATAGATGGCTTTTATGATATTGAGGTATGTACCATCTATACCTACACCGTGAAGAGTTTTGATCAAGAAAGGATGCTGTATCACAATTCCAGACTTCAACCTCTATTACAAAGCTGTCATCATCAAGACAGTATGGTACTGGCACAAAAACAGACACATAGATCAGTGGAACAGAATTGAGAGACCAGAAATGGATCCTCAACTCTATGGTCAACTAATCTTCGACAAAGTAGGAAAGAATGTCCAATTGGAAAAAGACAGTCTCTTCAACAAATGGTGTTGGGAAAACTGGACAGCCACATGCAGAAAAATGAAACTGGATCATTTCCTTACACCACACACAAAAATAGACTCAAAATAGATGAAAGACCTCGTGTGAGAAATGAATCCATCAAAATCCTTGAGGAGAACATAGGCAGCAACCAGGTCTACCTCAACTGCAGCAACATCTTCCTAGGAACATCACCAAAGGCAAGGGAAGCAAGGGCAAAAATGATCTATTGGGACATCATCAAGATTAAAAGCTTTTGCACAGCAAAGGAAACAGTCAACAAAACCAAAAGACAACTGACAGAATGGGAGAAGATATTTGCAAATGACATATCAGATAAAGGGCTAGTATCCAAAATCTATAAAGAGCTTCTCAAACTCAACACCCATAAAACAAATAACCCAGTCAAGAAATGGGCAGAAGACATGAACAGACATTTCTCCAAAGAAGACATCCAAATGGCCAACAGACACATGAGAAAGTGCTCAACATCACTCGGCATCAGAGAAATACAAATTAAAACCACAGCGAGATACCACCTTACACCAGTCAGAATGGCTAAAATCAACAAGTCAGGAAATGACAGATGTTGGCGAGGTTGCGGAGAAAGGGGAACCCTCCTACACTGTTGGTGGGAATGCAAGCTGGTGCAGCCACTCTGGAAAACAGTGTGGAGATTCCTCAAAAAGTTGAAAATGGAGCTACCCTATGACCCAGCAATCGCACTACTGGGTATTTACCCTAAAGATACAAAGGTAGTGATCCTCAGGGGCACGTGCACCCAAATGTTTATAGCAGCAATGTCCACAATAGGCAAACTATGGAAAGAACCTAGATGTCCATCAACAGATGAATGGATAAAGAAGATGTGGTATATGTATACAATGGAATACTATGCAGCTATCAAAAGAAATGAAATCTTGCCTTTTGCAACGATGTGGATGGAACTAGAGGGTATTATGCTGAGCGAAATAAGTCAATCAGAGAAAGACAATTATCACATGATCTCTCTGATATGAGAAACTTGAGGGGTAGGGTGGGGGGTCATGGGTGGTAGGGAGGGAAAAATAATGAAACAAGATGGGATTGGAAAGGAGACAAACCATAAGAGACTCCTAATCTCACAAAACAAACTGAGGGTTACTGGGGGGTGGGAGGGTAGGGATAGGGTGGATGGGTTATGGGCATTGGGGAGGGTTTGTGCTCTGGTGAATGCTGTGAAAGTTGTAAGCTTGATGATTCACAGACCTCTACCCCCGGGGCAAATAATAATAAAAAAATTAAAAAAAAGGGATGCTGTACTTTGTCAAATACTTTTTCAGCATCTATTGAGAGTATCATATGTTTCTTGTCCTTTCTTTTATTAATGTAGTATATCACATTGGTTGATTTGTGGATGTTGAACCAACCTTGCAGTGCAGGAATGAATCCCACTTGGTCATGGTGAATAATCCTTTTAATGTACTATTAGATCCTATTGGCTAGTATTTTGGTGAGAATTTTTGCATCCAAGTTCATCAGGAATATTGGTCTATAATTCTCCTTTTTGATGGGGTCTTTGGTTTTGGGATCAAGGTAATGCTGGCCTCATAAAATGAGTTTGGAAGGTTTTCCTTCCAATTCTATTTTTGGAACAGTTTAGAAGAATAGGTGTTAATTCTTTAAATATTTGGTAGAATTCCTCTGGGAAGCCATCTGGCCCTGGGCTCTTGTTTGTTGGGAGATTTTTTATTATTGCTTCAATTTCCTTGCTGGTTATGGGTCTGTTTTCTACTTTTTCCTGGTTCATTTTTGGTAGTTTATACATCTCTAGGAATGCATCCATTTCTTCCAAATTGTCTAATCTGCTGGCATATAATTGCTCCTAATATGTTCTTATAATTGTTTGTATTTCTTTGGTTGTGATCTCTCCTCTTTCATTCATGATTTCATTAATTTGGGTTCTTTCTCTTTTCTTTTTGATAAGTCTGGACAGGGGTTTATCAATCTTATTAATTCTTTCAAAGAACTGTCTCCTAGTTGTGTTGATCTGTTCAGTTGTTCTTTTGGTTTCTATTTCATTGATTTTAGCTGTAATCTTTATTATTTTTCTTCTCCTGCTGGGTTTAGGCTTTATTTGCTTTTCTTTCTCCAGCTCCTTTAGGTGTAGGGTTAGGTTGTATATTTGAGAACTTTCTTGTTTCTTGAGAAAGGCTTGTAGTGCTATATACTTTCCTCTTAGGACTGTCTTTGCTGCATCTGAAAGGTTTGAACACGTGTGTTTTCATTTTCATTTGTTTCCATGAATTTTTTAACTTCTTCTTTAATTTCCTGGTTGACCCATTCATTCTGTAGTAGAATGTCTTTAGCATCCATGTATTCAAGTTTGTTCCAACTTTCTTCTTGTGATTGAGTTTTAGTTTCAAAGCATTGTGGGCCAAAAATATGCAGGTAATGATTCCCGTCTTTTGGTGCCAGCTGAGGCCTGATTTGTGACCCAGGATGTGATCTATTCTGGAGAATGTTTCATGTGCACTAGAGAAGAATGTGTATTCTCTTGCTTTGGGATGGAATGTTCTGAATATATCTGTGAAGTTCATCTGGTCCAGTGTGTTATTTAAAGCTCTTATTTCTTTTAAATATGATATGGTGTCTTTCCTCATCTCTTATTCCAGTCTTTGGTTTAAAATCTAATTTGTCTGATATAAGGATTGCCATCCCAGCTTTCTTTTGATGACCATTGGCATGATAACTTGTTTTCCACCCCCTCACTTTAAATCTGGAGGTGTCTTTGGGTCTAAAATGAATCTCTTGCAGACAGCATATTGACAGGTTGTTTTTTTTTTCCCCAGTCTGATACCCTGTGTCTTTTGATTGGGGCATTTAGCTCATTTACATTCAGGGTATGTATTGAAAGATATGAATTTAGTGCCTTTGTATTGCCTGTAAAGTGACTGTTATTGTATAGTGTCTCTGCTCCTTTCTTGTCTCTGTTACTTTTGGGCTCTCTCTTTGCTTAAAGGACCCCTTTTAATATTTCTTGTAGGGCTGGTTTGGTGATTGTAAATTCTTTTAGTTTCTGTTTGTCCCAGAAGCTTTTTTATCTCTCCTTCTATTTTCAATGACAGCCTTGCTGGATAAAGTATTTTTGGCTGTGACCATACATCTATTACAATACTTAATTCAAAGTGGATCATGGACTTAAATGAAAAACTCAAAACTATACAACACCTAGAAGATAATTTAGAAGAAAATCTGTGTGAACTTGGGTTTGGAATGACTTTTCAAATACAATGCCAAAAGCATGAACAAATAACCAATAACTTAGACTACATTAAAATTAAAAACTGCTTTGCAAGCTACACTGCTGAGACAATGAAAAGACAAGCTGCAGGGGCACCTGGGTGGCTCAGTGGGTTAAAGCCTCTGCCTTCGGCTCAGGTCATGATCCCAGGGTCCTGGGATCGAGCCCAGCATTGGGCTCTCTGCTCAACAGGGAGCCTGCTTCTTCCTCTCTCTGCCTGACTCTCTGCCTACTTGTCTCTCTCTCTTTGTCAAATAAATAAATAAAATCTTAAAAAAATTAAAAAAAAAGAAAAGACGAGCTGCAGACTAGGAGAAAAATCTCTCTCTCTCTCTCTCTATATATATANAAAAAGAAAAGACGAGCTGCAGACTAGGAGAAAAATCTCTCTCTCTCTCTCTCTCTCTCTCTCTATATATATGTATATATTAAAATGGGCAAAAGATCTGAACAAACACCTCATCAAGGAAGAAATACAGATGACAAGCATTTGAAAGGTGCTCAACATTATATGTAAATAGGGAATTGCCAATTAAAACAACAGTGAGATACCATTATGCACCCATGAGAATGGTGAAAATCTAAAACACTAGCAATGCCATATGCTGATGAGGATTGCAACAACAGGAATTCTCTTTTGTTATTGCTGGAAATGCAAACTGGCACAGCCACTTTTTAAAGACAGTTTGGCAGTTTCTTACAAACTAAACATAGTCTTACCATACAATTCAGTAATCATGATTACATGGTTAAATCAGTAACCTTGGTGTTTTCCCAAATGTTAACTTATATTCACAGAAAAACCTGCAGGCAGATTTTTTTAAAAAGTAGCCTCCATGCCCAGTGTGCAGTCCAATATAGGGCTTGAACTCGCAATTCTGAGATTATGACCTGAGCCCACATCAAGAGTCAGAGGCTTAATGGACTGAGCTACACAGATGCCCCAGTTTTGGTAATTATAAATAAAGCTACTAAATACAGCTGCATACAGGGGTGCCTGTGTGGCTCAGTCAGTTAAGCATCCAACTTTTGATCTCAGCTTAGGTTTCGATCTCAGGGTTGTAAAATCAGGCCCCAAGTCAGGCTCTGTTCTGGGCATGGAGTCTGCTTAAGATTCTCTCCCTCCCTCTGCCCCTCCCCACACTTTCTCCCTTTCTATAAAAATAAAATAAAATAAAATAAAATAAATTAAAATAAATAATTACCAAAACTTGGAAGCAGCCAAGAATTTTTTCGAAACAAGCCATGGGACATCCAGGCGATCAAATATTCTTTATTAATAAAAAGAAATGCATATTGCTTAGTGAAAAAAGCCAATTTGAAAAGGTTGCTTACTGTATTATTCTATACTGTATAACATTATACATTTGTCAAGACCCATACAATGTACAACCCAAAGATTGAACTCTAATGTAAACCATGACTTTAGTTAATAATAATGTATCGATATTGACTCACCTATTGTAACAAATGTACCCTGCCAATGCAAGATGTTAATAAGAGGGGAAACTGGAAGGGGGAGAGAAGTATATGGGAACTCTGTATCTTCCATTCAATTTTTCTGTATAACGAAAACTCCTTACAATTTTGATAAAGTTTTTATTTTAATTCCAGTTAGTTAACACACAGTGTTACATTACTTTCAGGTCTACAATACTGTGAATCAACAAATCCATACATTACCTGGTGCTCATCACAAGTGCCCTCCTTAATCCCCATCACCTATTTCACCCAGTGCCCCCCCCACCTCCCCTCCGGTAATCATCAGTTTGTTCTCTATAATTAAGAGTTTGTTTTTTGGTTTGTCTCTCATTCTTTCCCTCCCTTTCCTCATCGTTTTGTTTCTTAAACTTCCCATTGTGAAATCATATAGCATTTGTCTTTCTCAGACTTATTTCACTTAGCATTATACTCTCTAGGTCCATCCATGTCATTGCAAATGGCAAGGATTTATTATTTTTTATGGCTGAATAAATATTCTCTTGTATATATATGCCACATCTTCTTTATCCATTTATCAATCAGTGGAACTTAGAACTGCTCCATAATTTGGCTATTGTAAATAATACTGCAATAAGCATAGGGGTACATGTATCCCTTTGGATTAATGTGTTTTGTTTTTTTTTAATTATTTGGGTAAATACCCAGTAGTGAGATTTCTGGATCATAGGGCAGTTCTGTTTTTAACTTTTTGAAAAAACTCCATACTGTTTGCATTCTCACCAACAGTGCACCAGGGTTCCTTTTTCTCCATATCCTTGTCAACACCTGTTGTTTCTTGTATTGTTGATTTTCATTTAGCATAATACTCTCTAGCTCCATACACGTCATTGCAAATGGCAAGATTTTATTCTTTTTTATGGCTAAGTAATATTTCATTGCATATATATACACGACATTTTATTTATCCATTCTTCACTCAATGTACATTTAGTTTCTTTCCATAATTTGACTATTGTTGACAATGCTGCTATAAACAACAGATTGCATGTATCCCTTCGAATCAGTATTTTTGTATATTTTGGATAAATACCTAGTAGTACAGTTGTTGGGTCATAGGTAGTTCTATTTTTAACATTTTGAGGAACCTCCATACTCTTTTCTAGAGTGACTGTACCAGTTTGCATCCCCACCAACAGTGCAATAGGGTTCACCTTTCTCTGCATCCTCACCAACAACTGTTGTTTCCTGTGTTGTTAATTTTAGCCATTCTAACAAGTATAAGGTGGTATCTCATTGTAGTTTTGTTTGCCTTTCCCTGATGATAAGTGATAATGAGCATCTTTTCATGTGTCTGTTGGTCATCTGTATGTCTTCTTTGGAGAAATGTCTATTCATGTCTTCTGCTAATTTTTTACATTGGATTATTTGTTTTTTGGGTGTTGACTTTGATAAGTTCTTTATATATTTTGGATACTAATCCTTTATCAGATATGTCATTTGCAAATATCTTCTCCCGTTCCATGGGTTGCCTTTTAATTTTGTTGTTTTCTTTCTTGTGCAGAAGCTTTTTATGTTGATGTAGTCCCAATAGTTTATGTTGCTTTTGATTCCCTTGCCTCAGGAGACCTATCTAGAAAAAAGTTGCTCTGGCCAATGTCAGAGAAGTTACTGCCTGTGTTCTATAATTTTTATAGTTCCCATCTCACATTTATCCTCTTAGAATTTATTTTCCTGTGTGGTATAGGAAGGTGGTCCAGTTTCATTCTTTTGCAGGTTGCTGTCCAGTTTTCCCAACATCATTTGTTGAAGATTGTCTTTTTCCAGGATATTCTTTCTTTCTTTGTCAAAGATTAATTGACTGTGTAATTGTGGGCTTATTGCTGCATTTTCTATTCTGTTCCACTGATCTATGTGTCTATTTTTGTGCCAGTATCATACTATTTTGATTACTACAGCTTTATAATATAACTTGATGTCTAGAATTGTGATGCCTCCACCTTTGCTTTTTTTCTTTTTTTCAAGATTGCTCTGACTATTCAAGATCTTTTTTTGGTTCCACACAAATTTTAGAATTGTTCGTTGTAACTCTGTGACAAATGTTGCTGGCATTTTGTTAGGGATCACATTAAACATGTAGATTTGTGTGGATTTGGGTAGTATAGACATTTTAACAATATTTATTCTTCCAATCCATGAGCATAGAATGTCTTTCCGTTTTTTATGTCCTTTTCAGTTTCTTTCATCAGTGTTTTATAGTTTTCAAAATAGAGATCTTTCCCCTCTTTGGTTAGGTTTATTGTTAGATATCTTATTATTTTTGGTACAGATATAAATTGGATTGTTTTCTTAATTTCTCTTTCTGCTGCTTCATTATGTCTATATAGAAATACAACAGATTTCTGCATATTGATTTTGTATCCTGCAGCTTTACTAAATTTGTTTATCAGTTCTAGCAGTTTTTTGGTGGAGTCTTTTGGGTTTTCTATATATCATATCATGTCATCCACAAATAGTGACAGTTTTGCTTCCTCCTTTCTGATTTGGATGGCTTTTCTTTTTGTCATCTGTTTGCTGTGGCTAGGAATTCCAGTACTCTGTTGAATAAAAGTGGTGAGAGTGGACATCCTTCTCTTGTTCCTGACCTTAGGAGAAAAGCTCTCAGTTTTTCCCCATTAAGGTCATGCTAGCTGTGGGTTTTTCATATATGGCCTTTACTATGTTGAGATATATTCCCTCTAAACCTAGTTTGTTGAGGTTTTTATCATGAATGGATGTTGTATTTTGTCAAATGTTTTGTCTGTGTCTATTGAAATGATCTAATGGTTCTTATCTTTTCTCTTACCATATTGATTGATTTGTGAATGTTGAACCACATTTGCAATCTAGGAATAAATCCCATTTGATTATGGTGAATGATTTTTTTTTAATGCATTGTTGGGGGCACCTGATGGCTCAGCTGGTTAAGTGGCTGCCTTTGGCTCAGGTCATGATCCTGGGGATCCTGGGATCAAGTCCTGCATCTGGCTCCCTGCTCAGTGAGGAGTCTTCTCCCTCTAGCTCTGCTCCTCCCCACCCTGCTTGCTCCTACTCTCTCCTTCTCTCTCAAATAAATAAAATCTTTTAAAAAAGTATTTAAATGTATTGTTGGATTAGGTATGCTAGTATTTTGTTGAGGGTTTTCACATTTATGTTCATCAGAGATATTGCCCTGTAATTCTCTTTTGTGTGTGTGTGGTTTCTTTTTCTGGTTTTGGTATCAGGGTAATGTTGGCCTCATAGAATGAGTTTGGAAGTTTTCCTTCCCTTTCTATTTTTTGGAATAGTTTGAGAAGAATAGGTATTAACTATCCTTTAAATGTTTGTTAGAATTAGCCTGTGAAACCATCTGGCCCTGGACTTCTCTTTATTGGAAGTTTTTTGATTACTGATTCAATTTTTTTGCTGGTCAGTCTCTTCAAATTTTCTACTTCTTTCTGTTTCAGTTTTGGTAGGTTATATGTTTCTAGGAATTTATCCATTTCTTTCAGGTTGTGCAATTTGTTGGCATATAGTTTTTTATAATATTCTCCTATAATTGTGTTTCTGTGGCATCAGTTGTTTTTCTCCTCTCTTACTTGTGATTTTATTTATTTGAGTACTTTCTCTTTCTTTCTTGATAAATCTGGCTAGGGGTTTATCAATTTTATTGTTCTTTTCTAAGAACCAGATCCTGGTTTCATTGATCTATTCCACTGTAGGTTTTAAAAACTTTGTTTTATTCTATTTTTTTGTTTTTATTTATTTCTGCTCTAATCTTTATTATTTCTTCCTTCTTCCTACTTTAGGCTTATTTTTTGTTCTTTTTATAGCTCCTTCAGATGTAAGGTTAGGTTGTATACTTGAGATTTTTCTTATTTCTTGAGGTAGGCCTGTATTGCTATAAATATCTCTCTTCACACTACTTATGCTGCATCCCAAAGGTTTTGGACCATTGTGTTTCACTTGTTTCCATATACTTTTTAATTTCTTCTTTTATTTCCTGGTTGACCTATTCATTGTCTAGTAGCACATTATTTAACCTCTATGCATTTGTGGTCTTTCCAGATTTTTTCTTGTGTCTGACGTCTGGTTTCATAACATTGTGGTCAGAAAAGATGCATGGTATTCAGGCTCCAAACTCAACAGGGAGTCTGCTTCTCCCTCTCCCCCTGTCCCTCCCCCTACTCATGCTCTCTCTCTCTCTAGCTCTCTCAAAATAAATAAAATATTAAAAAAAAAGAAGAGACGCATGGTATGATTTCAGTCTTCTTGAATTTGTTGAGGCTTGTTTTGTGGGCTAGTATGTGATCTATTCTAGAGAATGTTTCATGTGCACTTGAAAAGAATGTGTATTCTACTTTTTTAGGATGGAATATTCTGAATGTATCTGTTAAATCTATCTGCTCCAGTGTATCATTGAAAGCCATTGTCTCCTTGTTGATTTTCTATTTAGATGAACTTTCCATTGATGAAAGCAAGTGTTAAAATCCCCTATACTATTGTATTATTATGGATTAGTTTTTTAAAGCTATTAACTGTTCTACATATTTGAGTGCTACCATGTTGGGTGCATAAATATTTACAATTGCTATATCTTCTTGTTGGATTGTTCCCTTTATTATTATATAGTGTCATTCTTTGTCTCTCTTTACAGACTTTGAAAGTCTGTTTTTTCTGATATTAGGATTGCTACTCTGGCTTGCTTTTGATATCCATTTGCATGGTAGATATTTCTCCATCCCCTGTAATGAGTGTCTCGTAGGCAACATATTGATAAGTCTTGTTTTTTCATCTATTCTGTCCCTCTATGTCTTTTGATTGGAGTATTAGTCCATTTACATTCAAAGTAATCATTGATAGATATGTATCGCCGTTTTATTACTAGTTTTGTGGCTGCTTCTGAAGATTTTCTCTGATTCTTTTTCTTTTTTTCATGGTTTGCTGGTTTTCTTTAGTGATATATTTGGATTCCTCTCTCTTCATTCTTTGCATATTTACTAGTGATTTTTGATTGTTATCATTAGGTTTTTATACAATTTCTTCTGTAAATAGCAGTCTAAATTCAGTTGATGGTCATTTAAGTTTGAACCCATTCTTTAATCCTCCCTACATTTTAGGTATATGATGTCATATTTTACATCATTTTATTCTGTGAGTTCCTTGGCTGATTTTTTTACATAAATATTCATTTTTACTGCTTTTATGTTTCCCACCTTCATACTTTCACTTTTGCTCTTTCCTTTCCATTCAGAGTACCCTTTACTATTTCTTGCAGAGCTAGTTGAGTGGTTGTGAACTCCTTTAGTTTTTGTTTTTCTGGTAAACTCTTTATCTCTCCTTATATTCTGAATGATAGCCTTGCTGGATATAGTATTCTTGGCTGTAGATTTTTCCCATTCAGCACTTTGAATATATCATGCCCTCCCTTCTGGCTTGGAAATTTCTGCTGAAAAATCCCCCAATAGCTTTAGAGGGTTTCCCTTGTATATTGCTTTTTTTTTTTTTTTGGTCTTACTGCTTTAAAATTTTTTTATCACTATATATTACCCATTTAATTACAATATGTCTTGGTGTAGATCTTCTTTGGTTGATTTCCTGGGGGGTTCCCTGTGCCTCCTGGATCTAGGACTGTTTCCTTCCCCCAGTTAGATAAGTTTTCAGCTTTTATTTCTTGAAATAAATTTTCTGCCTACCTTTCTCACCTTTTTCTTCTGGGACTCCTATAATGTGAATGTTATTACATTTGATGGAGTCTATTCTTATACTTGCATAATTCTTTTTTCTCTCTTTTGTTCAGCTTGATTACTTTCAATTGCTCTGTCCTCTAGGTCATTAATTTGCTCTTCTGCTTCTTCCAGCTTGCTTTTTATTCCATCAAATATGTTTCTAATCTCATATGTTGCACTCTTCACCTCTGAGTGGTTCTTTTTTATCTCTATGTTAAGGACCTCACTGATATCTTCCACTTTTTTCTCAAGTCTAGTGGATTTGTCTTATGGTCGTTGTTTTAAACAATCCGTCAATATGTTACTTCCATCTGTTTCACTTCAGTCCCTGGCTGTGGCCTTGTCCTCTTCTTGCATTTAGGACAAATTTCTCTGTCTTCTCATTTTATTTAAGTCTTTATGCCTGTTTCTCTGTATTAGAACAGTTAGCTACATCTTATGTTCTTGAGGTTAATGGCCTTATGGAGAAGAGGTCCTGTAGTGCCCCTGAATGTAGTATTCTCTGCCCTACACCTGGTGCTTCCAGGAATGTTTCCAATGTGTGCTACATGCACTCTGCTGTTTTGTCTTGGCTGCTTTATCCTTCAGGGAAGTTGTCAGCAAAGGCTCTCTTTGCCTGTTGTAGGCAGTTTTTTGTCCCTGGCTTGAATGTAGTGCATTTTAACTAGGTATGCTCCAGTCTCCTTGTGAAATGAGATCTGTCACCACCACCAGAAGGACCAAGACTCCACAAAACTTCCAAATCTGGATGTGTGGTGTGAGCAGGAGTTTGGACCAGTCGTCTGGAGGAGTTGGCCCATGGTGCTGGGACTGAGGCAAGCATGACTAGGAAGGGTGGTTCCACCAGGGTGTAGGGGGGCAGGGCTTGGTATAAGCAAGTTAGATAGTGAGTGTCAGTGCTGTGCTGGTTCCCACAGGTGGCCCTATGCTTATGTGGAGGGGTGGGGGTGGGAAATGGCACCTGCCAGTTCCTTTGTTCCCAGAAGTGTGTCTTCATGAACACTGCCTCTCTGGGACATGGTCCAAAATGAGCAAATAACCTCCCCCACAGTGTTCCAGGTCCTATTCAGATTGCTATTTCCACATTGTATGTATACAGGCTGTTTGCTCTGCCTTCTCTCCAAGAGCAGCCTTGAAGCCTCTGGGGCTCTCCCCAGGCACCAAGCTGACTGACCTTAAAACTCCAGGTTTAAGCCCTACTGGTTGCTAGACTCATGACATTTGCCCACTCATTTTCCAAGCCAATTTCTATGGAATTCATTTTATCTGTGTTCTCCCTTGTGTGTTAGTTTCTCTCTTGCTCTTCTCCATAACCATGATCTGTTTCTCTCCCAAACCATGTCTCTGCACTTCCTACTTTCTTCAGTGTGACCTCTTCTCTCCATTTGTTTGTTTGTTTATAAAGATTTTATTTATTTATTTATTTGAGAGCAAGAGTGAGAGAGATCATGTGCAGGGGGGCAGGGGCTGTGGGAAAGGGAGAAACAGGCTCCCCGTTGAGCAGGGAGCCCATTGTGGGCTCAATCCCAGGACCCTGGGATCATGACTTGAGCTGAAGACAGACACTTAACCGACTGAACCACCCAGGCACCCCTCTTCTCTCCCTTCAGTTGTGGAGATTGTTTTGCCAGTCTTTTGGGATGATTTGATAGGTATCTAGCTGTGTTCACGGGACAAGGTAAACCTTGGATCCTCCCACTCCACCACCATCTTCCATCTCTCCTATTAAATTTTTTAAATGTGGCAGCCATTTTTTGCCCCCTTCAATTAATTTGCTGATTTACTGCATCTGGAGGCTTCACAGGAGACTGGAGTGTTTTTAAATTGCGGAACGTAATCTCCCTTAGTCTTTGGTGTCTGGGAGACAAAGAAAAAGGGCTTAGCACCCAGAAAAATGGCTTAGCTCAAACAAAGTGCCAGTCTCTTTCATAAAATATTTGACAAGTTTGGAAGCAGCCTGCAGTAGGAAACTGAAGAGTGGAGTTTAAAACTGTCAAGAGGAAGAACACCTTTCTGTATCTTTGGGGTGCACAACGCAGACCCGGCAGGCTCTCAGTCCAAAGCTGAGAGTGTCTTACCATCATTTGAAACCAGATGGGGTCTGATTCTAACTACAACTGAGGTCAAGTTTCATCCAACATAGTTATTTTTTCTTATCATTGAGATATGATGGATATATAATATTATGTTCAGGTATAGAACATAGTGATTTTACATTTGCATACATTACAAAATTATCTCCAAAGTGTAGTTACCATCTGTCACCACACAGTTAATACGATATTACTGACTATATTCCCCATGCTGTACATTTTATACCCATGACTTATTTATTTTATAACTTGATCCCCTCCACTCATTTCACCCTTCCACAAATCCCCTTTTCCCCTGGCAGGCACAAATCTGTTCTTTATATTTTTGAGTCTGGGTTTTATTTTATTTGTTTGTTTGTTTTGTAGATCCCACCTATTAGTGAAATCATGCAGTATTTGTCTTTCTCTTTCTTATTTCACTTAGAATAATACCCACTATATCCAAATGTGTTGTTGCATGTAGTAAGATTTCATTCTTTTTTATGGCTGAGTGGTATTCTTTTGTGTGTACATGCCACATCATCTTCAGCTAAGGAAGTTGTTTCCATATTTTGGCCATTGTAAATAATGCTGCAGTGAACATAAGGGTGAATATATCTTTTTTAAATTAGTGTTTTCATTTTCTTCAGATAGATACCCAGTAGTGGTATTCCTAGATCATATGGTAATTCTAATTTAATTTGAGGAACCTTATACTGTTTCCCACAGTAGCTGCACCCATTTACATTCCCACTAACAGTAAACCATGGTTCCCTTTTCTCCACACACTTGCCAACACTTGCAATTTCTTGTTTTTTTGATGATAGCCATTCTTACAGGTGTGATACATCTCATTGTGGTTTTTATTGTATTTTTCTGATGATTAGTGATATTGAACATCCTTCCATATGTCTGTTGGATATCTGTGTGTCTTCTTTTGAAAAATTTCTATTCAGATTCTCCACCAATTTTTTAAATCAGTTTGTTTTTTTGGCATTGAGTTATATGAGTTCTTTATATATTTTGGATATTAACCACTTATCAAATGTATGATTTGCAAATATATTCTCCCATTCAGTATGTTGTCTCTTTGTTTTGTTGATAGCTTCCTTCACTGTGCAGAAGCTTCTTAGTTCAGTGTAGTTTCATTTGTTTAGTTTAGTTTTTGTTTCCTTTGCCTTTGCAGTCAGATCCAAAGAAAATATCACTAAGACCATTGCCAAGGAATTTATTACCCATGGTTTCTTGTAGGAGTTTTATGGTTTCAAGTCTTACATTGAAGTCTTTAATCCATTTGATTAAATTTTATGTATGATGTAAGATAGTGGTCCAGGTTCATTCTTTTTTTTTTAATTAAAAATGTTTTTAAGAGTCGCCTGGGTGGCTCAGTGGGTTAAAGCCTCTACCTTCGGCTCAGATCATGATCTCAGGGTCCTGGGATCGAGCCCAGCATTGGGCTCTCTGCTCAGCAGGGAGCCTGCTTCCTCTTCTCTCTCTGCCTGCCTCTCTGCCTGCTTGTGATCTCTCTCTCTGTGTCAAACAAATAAATAAAATCTTTAAAAAATGTTTTAAAATTTTTTAATTTAATTTTTTTAACATCTTAATTTAATTTAAAAAAAATTAAAAAAAATACGTTCCATGCCTAGTGTGGAACCCAATGTGGGGCTGGAGCTCACAACCCTGAGATCAAGACCTGAGCTGATCAAGAGTCAGACACTTAACTGGCTGAGCCACCCAGGTGCCCCAGGTTCATTCTTTTGCATGTAATTGTCTAGTTTCTCCAAAACCATTTATTAAAAAGACTGTCTTTCCCCCATTACACAATATTCCTGCCTCCTTTGGTGTAGATTAGTTGATTATATAGATGTGGACCTATTTTGGCACTCTCCTGTACTATCGATCTATGTGTCTATTTTTGTGCTGGTATCATACTGTTTTGACTACCACAGCTTTGTAGTATATCATGAAATCTGAGATTGTGATACTTCCAGCATTGTTCTTCTTTCTCAAGATGGCTTTAGCTATTCAAGGTCTTTTGTGGTTCCATACAAATTTTTAATTTTTAAAATATCTTTTAAAAAGTTTTTACTTAAGGGGCACTGGGTGGCTCAGTGTGTTAAGTGTTGGAATCAATCTCAGCTCAGTTCTTGATCTCAGGGTTGTGATTTCAAGCCCCATATTGGGCTCCATGGTGGGTGTGTAGCCTACTGAAAAGAAAAGTTCTTCTTTAAATTCCAGTTAGTTCACATACAGAATAATATTAATTTCAGGTGTACAATATAGTGATTCAACACTTTCATACAACATCCAGTGCTCATCACAACAAATACATTCTTTAATCCCCATTAACTATTTAACCCATCCCCCCCCCACCTCCCCTCTGGTAACATCAGTTTGTTCTCTATAGTTAAGAGTCTGTTTCTTTGTTTGCCTCTCTCTCTTTATCCCCCTCCCATTTGTTTTGTTTCTTAAATTCCACATATGAGTGAAGTCATATGGTATTTGTATTTCTCTGACTGACTTATTTTGTTTAGCATAATACTCTCTACACAAATTTCATAATTATTCACTCCAGTTCTGTGAAAAATACTGTTTGTATTGAAAAGGATTGCACTGACTCTGTAGATTGCTTTGGGTAGTATGAACATTTTAATTATATTAATTCTTCTAATCCATGGCCATAGCATACCTTTCTATTTGTTCTGGTCATCTTCAATTTCTTTCATCAGTATCTTATAGTTTTCAGAGTATAGGTCTTTCACCTTTTTGATTTAATTTATTCTTAGGTTTTGTGTGTGTGTGTGTGTGTAATTTTATTTTTTTTATTTTTTTATTTTTTAAAGATTTTTATTTATTAATTTGACACAGAGAGATTACAAGTAGGCAGAGAGGCAGGCAGAGAGAGAGGAGAGAGGAGGAAGCAGGCTCCCCGCTGAGCAGAGAGCCCGACGCGGGCCTCGATCCCAGGACCCTGGGATCATGACCTGAGCCAAAGGCAGCGGCTTTAACCCACTGAGCCACCCAGGCGCCCTAATTTTATTTTTTTTTAAAGAGAACTTTTTGTTAGTTTTATGTACAGAAAATTCAATAGCATCCACTCAGTCCAGTTTGGTGTCCAGTTGTTTAGCCTTTGCTTTTTCCAACTTGGCAGTGTGATCCACTGACTTTGGACCTAGGACACTGTCTCCCCAGTGGCAGTGGATCTCACCATATCTGTGATTGTATTTGGTCTTAATAGCTTCCACCAGCTTAGCCAGAGCTCATTGTCTTCCAAGTTAAACCTCTGTGAAGACAACAGTGCTGAAGGTCTTCTTGTGGACCAGACACCCCAGGCCGGCCTTCCCCTTGATAAATGCAGTAAGGAACACCCATCTTATGACACAGGGCATGGAGGAAGACAGCCAGCTCAATGGGATCCACACCATGTGCAATAACTACCAGCTGAACCTTCTTGTTTTCCACCAAGGTGGTGACAGTATTAGCCTTAGCTCGAAGGACAGGTGGCCTCTTAGTGAGGACATCCCTTTTGCCAGCAGCTTTTTTCTCAGGGTGGGCCAACAATCTCTGCTTCCTCTCTTGCTTTGTCTCTGGTCTGTATTTGTGGGCCAGCTTAAGCCGTTGAGTAGCTGTTTGGCAGTCTAGGACCTGGGCAAACTGGTTAATTGCAGGAGGCACTTCAAGACATTTGTAGAAAATAGCCCTTTGCTGCTGCAGCTGGATGCAGCAGGGACATCTGACAATGCAGTTGAGGTAACTTTTGGGCTGGATGCCTTGTCCAATGCCAAAATTCTTGGGTCTTTTCTTAAACAGGGGACTGACCACCTTCTGAGCCTCCTGCTTCTTCACAACAGCAGGGCCTGGGACCACCTTCTTCCCCTTAGTCTTCTTTCCTTTTGGCATCTTGGATGACTGGAGGAGAGAGTGGTATAATTTTAAATGGGATTGTTTTCTTAAATTCTCTTTCTGCTATCTCATTATTAGTGTATAGAAATGGAACAGGTTTCTATATATTAATTTTGTGTCCTGTAACTTTACTAAATTCATTTATCAGTTCTAATAGATTTTTGGTGGAGTCTTTAGGATTTTCTATATATAACATGTCATCTGCAAATAGTGACAGCTTTACTCCTTTTTTACCAATGTGGATGGATTCCCTTTATTTTTTATTATTATTATTGGTCTGATTGCTGCAGCCAAGATTGCCAATACTTTGAATAAAACTACTAATAATATGTTGAATAAAACTATTGAGTATGGACATCCTTCTCTTGTTCTTGATCTTAGATAATAAGATTTCAGTTATTCATCATTAAGTATGCTGTTATTGGGGGCTTTTAATATATGGCCATTACTATGTTGTGGTATATTCCCTTTAAACTCACTTTGTTGAGAGTTCTTATCATGAATTTGTATGTAGTATTGTGCCAAATGTTCCTTCTGAATTTATTGAAATGATCGTACACTTTTTATCCTTTCTCTTGCTAGTGTGATTGATTGTTAGTGTGATTCACATCAATTGATTTATGAATATTGAACCACTCTTGCAACCTGGAATAAATCCCATTTGATTGTGGTGATGACTTTTTTAATGTATTGTTAAATTTGGCTTGTTAATATTTTGTTGAGGATTTTTGCATCTACGTTAATCAGAGATATTGGCTGTTTTGTTTTTGTAGTGTCTTTGTCTGGTTTTGGTATTAGTGTAAGGCCAGTCTCATAGAATAAATTTGGATGTTTTCCTTCCTCTGCTATTTTATTGCAATAGTTTAAGAATAGGTATTAACTCTTCTTTAAATATTGGTAGAACTCATCAGTGAAGCCTTCTGATTCTGAACTTTTTTGGGAGTCTTTTTTTTTATTATTGATTCAATTTGATTACTAGTAATTAATCTGTTCATATTTTCTATTTCTTCCTGATTCGGTTTTGGATGATGGTGTGTTTCTGGGAATTTATCCATCTTTTTCTAGGTTGTCCAGTTTCTTGGCATATGGTTTTTCATGATATTCTCTTACAATCTTTTGTGTTTCTATGGTGTCTGATATTTCTCCTCCTTCATTTCTGATTTTGAGTTCTCTCTTTTTCTTGATAAATCTTGCTAAAAGTGGGTTGGTTTTGTGTATCTTTTTAAAGAACCAGCTCTTGGTTTCATTGGTCTTTTTTATTGTGTTTTTAATTTTCATTTCATTATTTCTGCTCTGATCTTTATTGTTCCCTTCCTTCTGCTAGCTTTGGGTTTTGTTTGTTCTCCTTTTCTAGCTCCTTTAGGTGTTTATTTGAGATTTTTCTTGTTTCTTGAGGTAGATCTGTAATGTTATAAACTTCTTTCCTAGGACTGTTTTTGCTGTGTCCTAAAGATATTGGACCCTTGTGTTTTTATTTTCATTTGTCTCCATGAATTTTTTGGTTTCCACTTTGATTTCTTAGTTGACACATTCATCATTTAGTAGCATGTTGTTTAGCCTCCATGTTTTTGGATTATTTCCAGTTTTTTCTTGTAATCGATTTCCAGTTTCATACAGTTGTAGTTGGAAAAGATGTTTGATATGATTTCAGTCTTCTTAAATTTATTGAGACTTGTTTTGTGGCCTAAAGTGATCAATCCTGGGGAATGCTCCATATGTACTTGAAAAGAACATGTATTCTATTTGTCTTGGTGGAATGTTCTGTATATATCTGTCAGGTTTATCTAATGTAATGTTTTATTCAAAACCACTGTTTCCTTGTTGATTTTCTGTCTGGATTATCTATTTGATGTAAATGGGATGTTAAAGTCACCTACTATTGTTGCACTTCTTCCTTTATGTCTGTTAATATTTGCTTTATGTATTTAGGTGCTCTTACATTGGATGTATAGATATTTACAATTGTTATATCCTCTTGTTGGATTGACTTTTTATCATTATGTAGTGCCCTTCTTTGTCTCTTGCTATCATCTTTATTTTAAAGCCTACTTTGTCTGATAAAAGTATTGTTTTCCCAGGATTTTTTATTTGTATGATATATATTTTTCTATTCATTCATTTTCAATCTGTATTATCTAGGTCTGAAGTGAGTCTCTTGTAGGCAGCGTATAGATGGCTTTTGTTGTTTTTGTTTTTAGCCACTTAGTCACACAATGTCTTTTGACTTGAGCATTTAGTCCATTTACAATCAAAGTAATTATCACCATTTTGTTGTTTTCTGGCTGTGTTTGTAGTTCTTCTCTCTCTCTCTTCTTCTGTTGTTTTCTTCCCTTGTAGCTTAATGACTTTATTTAGTGTTAAGCTTGGATTCCTTTCTTTTTATTTTTTGTGTATCTTTTTTTTAAATTTGTGGTTATCATTGGGTTCATATAAAACATTTTATGTGTGTAAGAGTCTATATTAAATTGATGGTCCAAGTGGTTCAAGCACACTCTAAAATAACTAAATTTTTACTCCTCCCTCCACATTTTATGTACCCAGTGTCATGTTTTTTTTGTCTTTTTATTTTGTGTATCCCATGACTAATTTTTGTAGATCTAACTGATTTTACTACTTTTGTGATTTAACCTTCATAGTGGCTCTATAAGTGATCAATCTACCACCTTTACTGTATTTTTGCTTTTACCTATGAAATTTTTTTCCTTTCATAATTTTTTTACTTCTATTCATGGCCTTCTCTTTCCACATAAGAATTCCCTTTAACACTTCTTATAAGGCTGGTTTAGTATTGATGAACTTTAACTTTTGTTTGTCAGGGAAACACTTTATCTCTCCTTTTTTTTTCCTATCCTGTTTATCTCTCCTTCTATTCTGAATAATAACCTTTCTAGATAGAATATTCCTGGTTGTATTTTTTTCTTTCAGCACTTTGAAAGTAATATCCACTCCTTTATGGTCTGCAATGTCTGCTGAAAGACCAGCTGATGCCAACTTAGTTCTTGATTTAACCAGAAAGGAGAAACATTTTCTGATAGGAAAAAAATACAATCTTAAGTTTCTATGATTCCTTTTTAAATAATTTTCAGCATTCTAAAAAAATTATGAGACAGGCAAAGAAGCAAAAAATGTAACCAATAATCAAGAAGAAAGGAACCAATATATGTAGACCCACAAACAGACCAACAACATATTAAATAGTAGATATAGAAAACAGTGGGCCAAATTGGTGGAAATTTGGAGATTTTCTATAGAGAAATGGAATATGAAAAGAAAATTCATGTGTTCATTCTAGAACTGAAAACTTTGACATCTGAAATTAATTCATTGCACAACTTTCACAAAGATTGGACACAGAAGACAGAATTAGTGAACTTGGACAGATCGATAGAAATTCCTCAAATCAGCTTAGAAAGAAAGAAAGAAAGAAAGAAAGAAAGAAAGAAAGAAAGAAAGAAAGAAAGAAAGGAAGGAAGGAAGGAGAGAAATGGGGAAAGATGAAATGGCAGACTGTGACTACTCCTATGAAGTCCTCTGTACTATGTGATTGTTTAACCACATGCATGATTTTTTAAAACATGTGCAGTGCTCTCCTGCCTGATGAGGTGTTCTGTGGGACCTCAGTGCCCACACTGGCCCTGTGCTCATTGCATAAGTTGGTGGGAGGGGAAAGGACATAGGCTAGAAACCAGAGGACCTGGACTTCATGCTTAACTCTTCCATTGACTTGCTGTGTGATCTGGGTTTGCTTGCCTTCTGAATGAGGGACAACTGATGAGTACTGTGGCCCAGTGGACTGAGGTAACTAGCCTCCAAACAATGCAGATTCTCTAAAGCCAAGTTAGGCTTGTTACTATCCAGTTACTGCAACCCAGGTGTAGCACGCATACCTTGTCTTGGGAAAGCTGCTATCCCTCTGTCCTACATCTCACTCTATAATAAAAGAAGAACTGTGTGGAGGCCACACAATCAGTGATGTGTCAGCCTTTAGGATGCTGTATTGCCATAGCCAGCCCTATTCATCTCCAGCCTCTTCCAGAACCTAGGGATGCCCTCACCTTTCCTGGTAATTCCTTGCTCTGCTAAGGAATCTCCAGGACTGACATGAAGTAAGAGTCCTCACCTGGAGTTAGACAAATTTGGGGGAAGACCTTCATTCTCTCCATACTTACCATGTGCATTTGGAAAGTAGTTTAACCTCTCTGAGCTTCAGTTTCCTCATCTGGGTAAAGTGGAAAAGCAACAGCATGCATCTCTTAAGATCACTTAGAAGATTAAATCAAACAGTGCATATAAAGGGCCTTAAAAATCCCTCATTCTTAGCACAGGTCCAAGAGAACTTGAGAATTTCTGGGAACTAGCAAGATTATGGTGTGTTATGAAAAAATGTTCATCATCACTAGCCATCAGAGAAACTCAAATCAAAACCACATTGAGATACCACCTTATACCAGCTAGAATGGCCAAAATCTACAGGACAAGAAACAAGTGTTGGAGAGGATGTGGAGAAAGGGGAACCCTCTTACACTGCTGGTGGGAATGCAAGTTGGTGCACCCACTTTGGAGAACAGTGTGGAGATTCCTCAAAAAATTAAAAATAGAGCTACCCTATGACCCTGCAGTTGCACTACTGGGTATTTATCCCAAAGATACAGATGTAGTGAAAAGAAGGGCCATATGTACCCCAATGTTCATAGCAGCAATGTCCATAATCGCCAAACTGTGGAACGACTGAGATGCCCTTCAACAGACAAATGGATAAAGATGTGGTCCATATATACAATGGGATATTACTCAGCCATCAGAAAGGATGAATACCCAACTTTTGTATCAACATGGATGGGTCTGGAGGATATTATGCTGAGTGAAATAAGTCAAGCAGAGAAAGTTGATTATCATATGGTTTCACTTGTGGAACAAAAGGAATAAAATAGAGGACTTCAGGAGAAGGAAAGGAAAAGTGAATTGGGGTAAATCGGAGGGGGAGAAAAACCATGAGAGACTGTGGACTCCGAGAAACAAACTGAGGGTTATGGAGGGGAGGGAGGTAAGGGGATGGGTGAGCTTGGTGGTGGGTATTAAGGAGGGCACGTATTGCATGGAGCACTGGGTGTGGTGCATAAACAATGAACCCTGGATCACTGAAAAAAAAGATTATGGTGTGTTCCTAATTCCCCCATATATAACTTAAAATAAAAATAATACTAAGCCACAAAATAAGTTCAATTAAGTCCATCAAAATTCTGACTTTCCCATAATGACTACATTTTTTAAAGATTTTTATTTTTATGTAATCTCTTCACTCAATGTGGGGCTCAAACTTACAACCCCAAGATCAAGAGTCACATGTTCTACCAACTAAGCCAGCCAAATAACCCCATGATGACTACTTTCAATGCCTTTTTTTCTTTCTTGACAGATCCTTTTAAAACTCACTTTTTCAACTGTTTTAGTGACCTAAGCATCTGCTTGTTTGGCCCCTGAGACAGAGCTGCAGCTCTCTCGGTGAGAATAGATGAGGAACCACCAACCATGGGGAAATACCCTGAACAGAGAGGGCAGGCACTGTCACCTGCCTACCCTTCCATTTCCATTCCTGGCCAAGCCCCATGGAGTCCCCATAAGGGCTGTAGCCAGGACCAGGCCTAGCCCAGCACCTGCCAGTGGAGCCTGAAAAGGGGAAGTCTGAAATTGGCTAACGATTGACCTATTCTAAATATTGACAGAGCCCAGGTCCTGCCATTGCCCAACCATACATGACTTCTCTCTCTCACCTGCAACCTGGTTCCATGTCACAGAGGCACAACAGAGACTTCGAAGCCTACCACAAATTCCACCTGACTCCCCCGTTAGGGACAACTTAGACAGTTCTTTTGAGTCCCTTTCCTCCTCATCAATATGAAGAGAGTCAGCAGAATTCCTTCTAGTTGCTGTGAGACAACTGCCATCACAGGTTTAGCAAAGTGAGGGTGATCAATACAGCTACCCTCATCCCTGCCCTCAGGCTGCAGCCTCCCTTGAGACAGCTGGGGTTGGCAAGCCATCTCTTCCTTGGGGCCTGTCTCCCTGCTTAGCCTCTTCTGGCCTCCCTTGGGACTTGGTCCATCTATTCCTGAACCTGCCCCCACTGGCTCACTAGCCCCACCATTCTGCCGCCTCCCTCCATCTCTCTCTGGTCCTCTTGGCCTCAGTTTAGCTAGCAGTTTCCCATCTGTCCTTCCATCCCTGCTCTGCCCCCTACTTAAGCTGGGTGGAGGACTTCTCAGGAGGCAGAAACCCCAACCCCTCAGCCCAGCAACCCCAGAGCAGGACTCTCTGCACATGGCTGGCTTCCACGGGGGAACTGAACTCCTACTTTCATAGATGACTCAGCCTGTGCAGAACACTCCCATCTCTAAAGAAGTTTTAGTTACTGTGACCCTTAGTCCCAGACTTCGCATGAAGGAGTAAGGACAGAAGGGGAGGGAGGAGCTCACTGATACCTCCAGGCACCCTGCAGGTTTTTATTTTGTTTTATCCTCACAACCACTAGAGTTATAGTGGATATGAACCCAAGTTCTTAGATGAGGATATGAAGGTTCAGGGTCAGACAGCAAGCCTTAGGCACCAACTAGGAGATATCTATGGCACTACATATGAAATGAGCAGGGAAGCTGTTGCCGATTTTGCTGCTGTTGTTGTTCATTTTGAAGTATGAACTTGTTTGAGTTGAGAACTGCCTGTTCTTTAAAAGTTTGATAGAATTCACAGACACAAAACAACATGTAGAGAAGGATGGCTTTCAGCACCACTTCAATTTTCTTCTTATGTTTTCAGGAATGTATCTATTTCATTTATGTTTTTGAGTTTATTAGCTTCTAGCAAAACAGTTCCTAATTCCTTTTCCTTTCTATTTTATTTTTTATGAGATATAATTTACACTTAACATTATATTAGTTTCAGGTGTACAAAATAATGATTTACTGTTTGTATGTATTTTAAAATGATTGCCACAATAAGTCTAGTTAACATCCATCACCATAGTTACAAATTTTGTTTTCTGTGAGAACATTCAAGGTCTACTTTCTAGCAGTTTTCAAATACAGTACAGTATTATTAACTATAGCCACCATGTTGCACATTATATCCTCAAGGCTTATTTATTTTATAGCTAGAAGTTTGTACCTTTTGACCCCCTTCACCCATTTTCCCACCCCCAAAATCTCCTCCTCTGGCAACCACCAATCTGTTTTCTGTATCTGTGAATTTAGTTGGTTGGTTGGTTGGTTGGTTGGTTAGGTTCCACATATAAGTGAGAAATTATAGTATTTGTCTTTCTTTGTCTGATTTATGTCACTTAGCGTAGTGACCTTAGGGCCCATTCATGTTGCACAAATGGTAAGATTTCCTTTTTCCCCCATATTTTCACACGTTTATTTGCCATCTGTATATCTTCTTTTCTTATTAACATATAATGTTTTATTTGTTTCAGGAGTTCAGGTCTGTGATTCATCTGTCTTACACAATTCACAGCATTCACCATAGCACATACCTCCCCAGTGTCCATCATCCAGCCACCCCATCCCTCTCATCACCCTCTACTCTAGCAACCGTCAGTTTGTTTCCTGAGATTAAAAGTCTCTTATGGAATACTATGCAGCTATCAAAAGAAACGAAATCTTGCTGTTTGCAAGGACGTGGATGGAACTGGNGAGGGTATTATGCTGAGCGAAATAAGTCAATCAGAGAAAGACAATTATCATATGATCTCTCTGATATGAGGAACTGGAGGGGCAGGGTGAGGGGTCGTGGGGGGTAGGGAGGGAAAAATAATGAAACAAGATGGGATGGGGAAGGAGACAAACCATAAGAGACTCCTAATCTCACAAAACAAACTGAGGGTTACTGGGGGGTGGGAGGGTAGGGATAGGGTGGATGGGTGATGGACATTGGGGAGGGTTTGTGCTTTGGTGAATGCTGTGAAAGATGTAAGCCTGATGATTCACAGACCTGTACCCCTTGGGCAAAGAATAAAAATAAAATAAAATAAAAGTCTCTTATGGTTTGTCTCCCTCTCTGGTTTTGTCCCATTTCATTTTTTCCTCTCTTCCCCCATGATCCTCTGCCTTATTTCTCAAATTCCACATATTAATGAGATCATATGATAATTGATATGATTGACTTATTTCGCTTAGCATAGTACCCTCTAGTTCCATCCATGTTGTTGCAAATGGCATGGTTTCATTTTTGATGGCTGCATAATATTCCATTGTGTGTGTGTGTGTGTGTGTGTGTGTGTGTGTGTGTGTGTGTGTGTGTGTGTGTGTACATAACCTTCTTTATCCATTCATCTGTTGATGGACATATGGACTTGATCTTTCCAAAGTTTGGCTATTTTGGACATTGCTGCTATAAACATTAGGATGTACATGCTCCTTTGGATCACTACATTTGTATCTTTGGGGTAAATATCCAGTAGTGCGACTGGGTCATAGGGTAGTTTTATTTTCAACTTTTTGAGGAACCTCCATACTGTTTTCCAGAGTGGCTGCACCAGCTTGCATTCCCACTGAGAGTGTAAGAGGGTTCCCCTTTCTCTGCATCCTCGCCAACACCTGTCATTTCTTGACTGGTTAATTTTAGCCATTCTGACTGGCGTGAGGTGGTATCTCATTGAGGTTTTGATTTGTATTTCCCTGATAACCAAGTGATGTTGAGCACTTTTTCATGTGTCTGTTGGGCATTTGGATACCTTCTCTGCAGAAATGTCTGTTCATGTCTTCTGCCCATTTTTTGATTGGACTGTTTACTCTTTGGGTGTTGATTTTGGTAAGTTCTTTATAGATTTTGGATACTAGCTCTTTATCTGAGGGCTTTTCAGATATCCAAATATTTCCAAATATTTTCTCCCATTTCCAAATATCTTCTCCCATTCTGTCAGTTGTCTTTGGTTTTGTTGACTATTTCCTTTGCTGTGCAAGAGCTTCTCTTGATGAAGTCCCGTTAGTTCAGTTTTGCTTTTGTTTCCCTTGCCTCTAGTGACATGTCTAGTAAGAAGTTGCTATGGTTGAGGTCAGAGAGGTTGTTGCCTGTGTTCTCCTCTAGGATGTTGATGGTGTCCTATCTCATATTTAGGTCCTTCATCCATTTTGAATTTATTTTTGTGTATGGTATAAGAAAGTGGTCCAGTTCCATTCTTCTGCATGTTGCTGACCAGTTTTCCCAACACCATTTGTTGAAGAGACTGACTTTTTTTCCATTGAATATTCTTTCCTGCTTTGTCAAAGATTAGTTGACCATATAGTTGTGGGTCCATTTCTGGATTTTCTATTCTGTTCCATTGATCTATGTGTCTGTTTTTGTGCCACTACCGTACTGTCTTGATGATTGCAGCTTTGTAATAAAGCTTTAAGTCCAGAATTGTGATGCCTCCAGTTTTGCTTTTCTTTTTCAGGATTGCTTTGGCTATTCAGCGTCTTCTGTGGTTCCATACAAATTTTGGGATTATTTGTTCTAGCTCTGTGAAAAATGCTGGTAGTATTTTGATAGGGATTGCATTAAATGTGTAGATTATTTGGGGGAGAGTATAGACATCTTAACAATGTTTGTTCTTCCAATCCAAGCTTTTCCATTTCTTTGTGTCCTCTTCAATGTCTTTCATAAGTTTTCTCTAGTTTTCAGAGTTCACATCTTTTACATCTTTGGTTAGGTTTATTCGTAGGTATCTTATGGTTCTTGGTGTAATGGTAAATGGGACCGATTCCTTGATTTCTCTTTCTACTGCTTCATTATTAGTGAATATAAATGCAACAGATTTATGTGCATTTATTTTATATCCTGCGACTTTGCTGAATTCACGTATTAATTCTAGCAATTTTTTGGTGGAGTTTGTTGGATTTTCTACACAGAGTAACATGTTATCTGTAAATAGTGAAAGTTTGACTTCTTCCTTGCTGATTTAGATGTCTTTTGTTTCTTTTTGTTGTTTGATTGCTGAGGTTGAGACTTCCAGTAATGGTTAAAAAGTAATGGTGAGAGTGGCCACCTGTTTTTCCCCATTGAGAATGATATTAGTTGTGGTTCTTTCATATATGGCTTATAGGATGTTGAGGTATGTTCCATCTATCTCTACATTGTTGAAGGTTTTTATCAAGAATGTCTATTGTGGGCGCCTGGGTGGCTCAGTGGGTTAAAGCCTCTGCCTTCGGCTCAGGTCATGATCTCAGGGTCCTGGGATCGAGGCCCGCATCGGGCTCTCTGCTCAGTGGGGAGCCTGCTTCCTCCTCTCTCCTCTCTCTCTGCCTGCCTCTCTGCATACTTGTAATCTCTCTCTGTCAAATAAATAAATAAATAAAATCTTTAAAAAAAAAAAAGCTATGCAAAGTGCTTTAAAAAAAAGAATGTCTATTGTATGTTTTCAAATGATGTTTTGGCATCTATTGAGAGGATCATATAGTTCTTATACTTTCTTTTAGTAATGTGGTGTATCACGTTGATTGATTTGTGAGTATTGAACCACACCTGCAGCCAGGAATAAATCCCACTTGATCATGGTGAATAATTCTTTTAATGTACTGTTGGATTCAATTTGCTAGTGTCTTGTTGAGAATTTTTACATCCCTGTTCAACAGGAATGTTGTCCTATAATTCTCCTTTTCAGTGGGATCATTGTCTGATTTGGGAATCAAGATAATGCTGGGCTTATAGAAGGAGACTGGAAGTTTTCCATCCATTTCTATTTTTTTTAACAGTTCAAGAAAAATAGGTATTAACTCTTTAAATGTTTGGTAGAATTCCCCTGGGAAGCCATCTGGCCATGGGCTTTTGTTTGGGAGTTTTTTGACTGCTGATTCAATTTCTTTGCTGGTTATTGGTCTGTTCAAATTTTCTATATCTTCCTGTTTCAGATTTGGTAATTTGTGTGTTTCTAGGAATTTGTCCATTTCTTCCAGATTGCTCGGTGGCTATAATTTTTCATAATATTCTCTTATAATTGTTTGTATTTTTGTAGTGTTGGTTGTGATCTGTCCTCTTTCATTTGTGATTTTATTTGTTTGGGTCCCTTCTCTTTTCTTTTTTATAAGTCTGGCTAGGGGTTCATCAATTTTATTAATTCTTTCAAAGAACCAACTCCTGGTTTTGTTGATCTGTCCTGGTTTTTTGTTTGTTTGTTTCTATATAATTTATTTCTGCTCTAGTCTTTATTATTTTCCCTCTTCTGCTGATTTTAGGCTATATTTGCTATTCCTTTTCCAGCTCCTGTAGATGTAATATTAAGTTGTATATTTGAGATGTTTCTTCCTTCTTGAGTTAGGTCTATATTGCTAATACTTCCTTCTTAGGACCATCTTTGCTGAATCCTGAAAGTTTTGGATGTCATATTTTCATCTTCATCTGCTTCTATACATTTTTAAAATTTCTTCTTTAATTTTCCGTTTGAGCCATTCATTCTTTAGTAGGATGTTCTTTAACCTCTGTGTATTTGTGATTTTCCCAATTTTTTTCTTGTGGTTTACTTCAAATTTCATAATGCTGTGGTCTGAAAATATGCATGGTATGATCTCAGTCTTTTTGTATTGTTGAAGTGATCTATTCTGGAGTGATATGTGATCTATTCTGGAGAATGTTCCATGTGCACTTGAAAAGAATGTTTATTCTGCTGCCTCAGGATGAAATGTTCTGAATATATCTGTTAAGTTCATCTGGTCCATGTGAGTTCTCTCCTTTAATTGGTAAGTTTAACCTAATTATATTTAGTATTATTTCCATCTTATTCCATAGTTTCCATGAACTATACTCTTTCTTCTTGTCTCATTTTATAGTTTATGTTCATTTTGATTTACTTTTTGTATAAGGTGTGATACTTAGATTGGGTTTCATTTTTTGGTCTACAGATGGCCAACAGTACCAGCTTCATGTGTTGAAAAGTCTCTCCTTCCAGCGTTGAATTGCTTTTGCAGTTTTGTCAAATATCAGATGCCCATAGTTGTGTGTTTAATTTATATCTAAGTACTTCATTTTCTTTTGGGCGGTTGGAAGTAGTATTATGTTTTTAGTTTTGATTTGGACATGTTTGTTGTTATTATATAGGAATGACATGTATTTATGTGTGCTGCTTATTTATTTTTATTCTCCTTCTTTGTTTTCTGTTGGACAGATCAAGTTTTCTTGTGTGTGTTTAAAAGACGTACCTTAGTTCTTGTTTTGTTTGCCTTTAGGACCATTTCCAGAGACTTTAAATATTTGTTTTTATAATTTTCACTAGTTTCACTATGCTCCTCATGATGTCATGTCAGAGTTTTCTCACCCATGCTAGTTAACTGTCTTTACAGGAAGCTCACCTTGTGCAAAGACATCCAGCATGCTGTCACTTTCTCAATCTATTATGTCCCACTACAAGTGTCAGGGACACTGGCCCAATGAACTAATCGGGAGGTGGTTCCCAATTGGACCTGTTTTCCTCCTAGTTCCTGGCTGTGCCATCTACCCCTTTCCTGGGTCTGTTAACAGATGAATCTTGCAGGCCCTTCTCAGGCACACCTCTTCTCTTGTGGTTGAATATAGATAACTCTGTGCATCCTGGTATCTCTCTGGTGTGTAATTAGCCGCTGTGGTTCTGACAAGTTAGTTATAATCACAAGTCAGGGTCTCCTTCACTATTGACTCACTTGTGCTATCCTTTCTGAGATTGCTGGTCTTCATTCTCATTGGTCCTGAGGCTTGAAACTAGTGCCTATCCAAGCAGAAATGGCCCTTAAAGACCATCTGGTCTAGTGGTTTTTAACCCCAGTCACACTTTTAAATGACCAAGGGAGTTTTTAAAATATCAATGTCTGGGTCCCCTACTCTAAATCAGTTAAACCAGAGTGCAATCCTGAAGGTGCAATTCTAGCTAGATGTTTGTGAAAGTTCCCCTGGAGGTTCAAATGTACAGATGGGATTGAGAACCACTGCTTTCATTTAATCCCTTTATTTTACTGATGCCCAGAGAAGAGAATGACTTAGACAAGGCCACACAGAGTTAGATTACTTATATGACTTTCGGCTAATTGTCTCAGCTTGTCTCACCTCTATCCCTTTTTATCAGGTACATCCTTACTTCTTTCTCTGTCTCATCCAGTTATGCCTAGAAGGCTGGGTCAAGACAGAACCTCTTGCTTACTCATGATTGTGTGAAATTGTCCTTAAACAGCTTCCCCAACTACACTGTGAGCTCGTGCCAAGCTGAACCAACACCTTCTGAGTCTCTGTCTACTTCCTCCACTGGACTGATAATGGCCTCCATACCCAGCAGGTGCTCAACCTAGCTGCCCTCCAAGAACAGTGGAGAACAGACAGGGGCATAGGGGTTTGGGAGTCAGACCTAGACTTGAATCCTGATTCCACCACGTAAACCCTCCTGTACTTCAGTTTCCTCCTCTGTAATATGAGCTCAAAACCTGATTTATTGTAAAGCTCTGGCTTCCAGATCTCTGTTTTGTGCAGTCTCCTTCCAAGACCCTGGGAGGGGTTCTCACAGATTTATAGTCACATTTTTTATTCTTTTTCATATAGAGAGCCCCCTCCAAATGTTATCAGCCTCAGCCTTCATCAACCTTGGACCTACTCCTCCCCGCCCCACAGAGTTGCTCTGGAAATTAAATAAGATTGTGTTCATAAAGTGTGGGAAATACAGTAGATGCTCCACAAATGTTACTTCCCTCCAGAACAGCCCGGAAAAAGGATGCAGAGACAGACAGAACTGTAGCTGGTGTGCATGTTACATGTCCCCTTTAATGTCTCAAATATTGCCATTTAGTAATCCAGCCCCCATTCCACGAGTGGCCTCTGGGGTTCAGACACAAGCCTGATGGATGCTAAGGTACCTGGTTCTCGGGGAAGGCCTCCTCAGCTCTAATGTGGCCATGGATCCAGTCAAGGTAGCGGCTGACTTTAGTGTAAATGCCATAATTGTGGAGGCGCCCACAGCCCTCACCCCAGCTCACCAGGCCCACCAGGAACCAGGTGCCACGGAAAGATGCAACCATAGGCCCCCCACTGTCACCCTCACAGGCATCCCGTGGGTCCCCAAGGATACCCGCGCACAGCATGTTCTCAGAGATCATGTTGTGCATGGCCTGGATGCACTCGTTGTGCGGGGCCACGGGGATATTGATGAAGTTGAGGACAAAGGTGCGGTTTCTTTTGGTCTCGCTGCGATAGCCCCAGCCGGTCACCACGGTCTCTTGGCCAACCTGGGTGAGTTCACGCTCTGCAAGGCCACTGTCTGGGAGGCAGATGGGCACAATGGTCTGTGAGAGGATGGCGGGCTGGGCCAGGCGGAGCAGTGCGATGTCATTGTCCGTGGTGCTCTTGCTGTAGTTGGGGTGGATGAGGATCTCCTTGATGTCCACGTCCATCTCCCACTTCTCCCAGCGCCGCAGGTCATACTCCCCTGTGGGGCAGAGGAGCAGTTAGAGCGGTTCAGGGCAGCCAGTGGGTCCACACCTGGAGTGGTCGCTGTGTCTCCCAGGCACGGTCATGAGTGCCGTAAGTCTGTGCCTTGTATCCCGGCCAGTGGCGACAGCTGTGCTGTCGATCCTAAGGGGGCAGAATGCTGGCCGGAATTCAGTGCTCACTTGCAGGTGGAGCAGTGAGGCCTGGCAAGTAAGCAGCAGTGGGCAGTCAGCAGGGAAGCCCAGGACACAGACCAGAACTACACAGGGAATGTGGAGCAACTGCAGTGGAGGGACATGGCTCTCCTGCTAGTAGTACCGGCCTGAGAGCAAGGTAGTGACAAGCCACGACGGGGACAGGGCCAGAGCAGCAAGACCCAGAGAGGACCCACAGGGCACAGGCTCTGCTGGGAAGATCTGGATCACACACAAGAGACAAACTCCTCTCCAGCAAGGCTGATGGCTCCTGAGCAGCAGGGGCAGTGGGGGTGGGGTGGGGAGAGGGAGGCTGGGAATTCTAAATTGAGTGCCCCTAGAGTCCACGGGCCATTGGTCGTGCTGGAGGCAATTGTAGGGAACATGAATTTGGTCATCCTCAATACATCTTGTCCTTCTTTTCTGCATAAACAGTGGAGAGCCCCCTCCAGAAATTGGTAGAGTGGGGCCCAGGCTTGTGGCCCTGGACTACTGCAGGGAAGCAGCCAGAGGAAGCAGCAGGGAAGATACTAGGGCCTCTGCTACTCATCTCTGTTCTTGTCAGTCTGTGTGAAGCATGGCCCTAAGGCCAGGCCATGTGGATGCCTTGTGGGTCTCTGCACCTAAGGGTGCTGGAGGTCCACACACACAGCCTGCTCCATGTGAGTGGGAGGAAAGAGGCAAGGGTGTGTGTGTGACCCTCCCTCACTTTGCAAACATGAGTTTGTAAGCACCTGGGAACCAGATTGGAAGAAAATCCCCTACCCACTGAACAGCAGGTGCTACAGCGTCTAAAATTCCACCACAAGAGTAGCTGGGGGTAGCACACAGGCCTCTTCTCCCCAGACACCTTCCAGGGGACTCAAGCAGCCTCTTGCTCAAGCACCCCAAAGACGAGGGTCCCCAAAGCTCGCTAGCCTGTCTGGTGCCACCCTTCCCTGGGCCTCCGGTGGCCCCCTCCTGCCTGGCTGCAACCCTCACCGAGCCTGACGATGAGCTTCTTAGAGTCCTCCATGCAGTGGGCTGCTGTTAGCACCCAGGAGGTGTGGATGAGCACTGCCCCACAGGCCAGCTTCTTCTTTGAGTCCAGCAGGATCACCTGGAATGGGAGTGGGCAGTGACTTCACAACGCTACTTCTGACAACTTCAAGTCAGGGCCTCAGATCAGCCCCAGCATGGTTCTCAGGCCTGAGGCACTTGCTGTATAGGTTGGTCTCTCCTGGTCACACAGGCATGGCCTTATAGTCCTTCGCTGGCATTTTCCATTTCTGTTTGTCTTACAGAGTTGGGCTGTTGGAGGGCATCTCCTTGCCTTTGCCCGTGCTATTGCTACAGTCATCCTTAGCAGCACCCAGAGAGCTCTGCTCACCCTTGCAGCTCAGGCTGGGACTCAAGTCCTCTAAGAAGCCTTTGAAGCCTCTAGGTTGTATTGAGTATCCCCCTCAGGCTTCCGTAAGCCCCTGTCCCCCTGGCCATCCTGGCTTGGGTCCCACTGAGTGGCTGTTTTTAGGGGCCTGACCCTGCCAGGATCTATGAGCTTCCCAAGGCCTTCCAGTCTCCTGTTGATTGATTTCTGTACCCCCTCCCACCCAGTGCCGGGACGAAATAAAAATGTTAGTTCCCATGGTGAGGCTGGAGAGGTACCGCAGGGTCAGTCCTCCCTCCCAGCTCCCTCCCAGATCTCTCTCCAAGCAAAACCTCTTTTATAAGCCAGGCCTCAGCCTAAAATGCCACCACCAACACATGATTTTTCTGGCTCTTTGCTAAAACTATGACTCACCTTCCTGTACATCTATCTGCCCCATGCCCCTGGGCCCAACCCACCCTGCCCCGACCACTACTCTCCATCAGGTACCCCCAGCTTTCCCTGAAACCGCTTTGCCATTAGCATTGCCCCCCACCCCAAGTGAAGGCAGCATTACCTCTCCCCATCTGTGCATCCTGACCAGGAATGCCCAGCAGGAGCTCAGAGATTCCCGACCCAGCTATGGATCAGCTTCCTCTCCTCTCACCTGCCAGGGGCTCTCTCCCCATTTGGTCTCCTTCCCATTGACGAGCCTTGGATCTACTTGGTCGGTTTGGTTTGTATCACGTTTCAAGTACTTGCGCTTCTTCTCTAGTCGCTTCCCCGTCTTCCCACAAGGGAACTTCACTGAAGATGGTAGGAGCAAGTGAGCTCTTGCCAAGCACTACTCCCCAAGACTGCCCTCCCATCTTTGCCCACTTCGTGCCTGCCTGCTAGTTTACTCCACTGTAAGGTTAAAAGGATAGGCCATGCTGAGGCACCCAATTCCAGAAACCTGCAAATCCCCTTGGGTTAGTTAGTCAGTCAACAAACAGTGCCACCTAAGGGTAAGAGCCAGATCAAGCGGCATCACCACCTATCTGCGTGTCCTTGGGCAGGTTAAACTTCTCAGAGTTCAGCATCTGCTCCTCTAGAAGTTGCTGGGAGCAGTCCCTGAGGTACATAAGTAAAGTCTCATGCTGGGATGCCACCAAGCTCTTAGCACAGGTAAGAAATTATGGGGAAGAAATGGTAAGCATTCCTGGGGGAGCCCCCAAAGTAGCTCTGAGCACAGTTGCGAGGTCCTCTGCCAAGAGGAGAGAGAACGGGACAGAGAACTGAGGGCTGGGAGGGCTTTCAGCATCTGCTCATGATGGACCACGTATTCTAGGTTGAGAGATTTAGACTTGTAGTAGGAGCAGTGGGCAACCATCAGCAGGGGAATTACACAGTGGCAGGGAATAGAGACACACAATAGCAATAAAATTCCAGAAGATGGAAATGGTAACTGACTTGGCTGACTGAGAAAGCAAAAACCTTAGCCAGTAATAAGGGATTCTAGTAGCAGACTGCTTTTATTACAGAACCCTTCAGAAGCACTGAGGCTTCTGAAGGACACAGTGTAGGCTGGAACTACAGACAGGAATGCCGAGTTTAGAAACGAAAGTGCTAGACCTCTAGACCTCTGTCCCAGGTTCCCAGTGTCTTGACTCTCCTCTCTCAGCCCTGCAAAAGACCAGAGGTGCCTTCTCTGCACAGGGTGAATCAGAGACTGTGATCTGGGCCTCTAGCCACAGGAAAGAGTGACCTGCAAGGTTGACCAGAGAGAGTCACACAGGTATCTGGAGACTGGGCAGACACCAGCTTCTCTTCCCTACTCTGCTCCAGGGGGCTGGAAGGCAGGCTGTGCCGACTCAAACATGAAGGAGGATTCTTCTCAGGAAACGGCCTAGAGACCTGAGGAGCTGGGCAGTAGGGGTTCTGCCAGTGACCTGGGCCTTCTGATGGCCTCTCAGGAAAGCCCCCAGGCCAACTGGTCCACGGGCATTTCCTTGTAAGTTTCCGTGAATCTCTGTTTCAAAATAAAAAGTTAGACATTTCTTCCCAGTGAAAGGGTTGGAATATAACATTGTGGAAAGTTCCCTGAAAGAACAGGAAGGAAGTCAAAGAGATGGAAAACAGAAGTGATAATAAACCTAGAGGAGCAATCCAGTGGAAAGCGATCTGAGTAAGGACAAGTCTAGGAAGTGAGAATAGAGACAGCAGGGGGAGGATATCAAAGAAATAACTAAGGAAACGTGCCGAGGCAGTAGACAGGAATTTCCGCATAAAGGGTCCATCGAGGGCGCCTGGGTGGCTCAGTGGGTTAAAGCCTCTGCCTTCGGCTCAGGTCATGATCCCAGGGTCCTGGGATCGAGGCCCGCATCGGGCTCTCTGCTCGGCGGAGAGCCTGCTTCCTCCTCTCTCCTCTCTCTCTGCCTGCCTCTCTGCCTACTTGTGATCCCTCTCTCTGTGTCAAATAAATAAATAAAATCTTTTAAAAAAAAAAAAGGGTCCATCGAGGGCATTGTACAACGAATGACAGAAGACCCACACCGAGGAGCAACCTGCTGAAATTCATGATAAGAGTTGTAAAATTCTCACTTCCTAGGACATACACAAAGTTGATAAAAATTAAAATGTTTAAGAAGGAAAATAGAAAAGAAGGCAGACTCATGGTTCCTGTCTCTCCTCAGAGAAGCCAGAGGTAAAAAGGGGAACTGGGATGCCAGGCTGGACAAGGTATCTTCAGAAAATAAAGCCATCCAAGGTAGATGGAGGAAGATGCTGGAGGCCTGGCCCCCTACACCCGCTCAGAGTTTGGGAGATGAGCTACGTATGGGCTCATGCTCCTCCAGAAGTTGCCCCCCAGGTAAGCAGGGGAACCTGGAGGAGGGCAGACAAGCGAGGGAAAGTGACCCAAGGGCACCCGCACAACTCCTGGGCTGACTGCCCTACCGAGCACCCAGCGCAGGGGCGGCCGGCCTCCTCGCCCACTCCCTGGGAGCCTCCCGGGGCCGCCCCCACAGCTGGGATGGGGAGGGGCTCACCTGTGGGCTCGCACTGCAGGTGGTCGTCCCCCAGCCTGTAGCCCGGCGCGCAGCTGCAGCGACGCCTGCCCTCCTCCTCCAGGCAGTGGTGCGCGCAGCCGCCGTTGTCCACCGAGCAGTTGAAGTAGGTCACCTCTAGGCGGACAGGGGAGGAGGCACCGGGAGGGCACAGTGGAGCGGCGCGTCCCGGCCCCCGGCCCCTCGCCCCACACCCCGCTCCGCGGTCAGCGCTCTCACCTTGCAGGCAGAAGCGACCCTCCCAGCCCCGGTCGCAGTCGCAGCGAAAGGCGCTAATGCCGTCGATGCACGTGCCGTGCCCGCAACACGGGCTGTCGCACAGGTGCTCCGGGGTTAGGGTCGCGCACTGGTCTCCGTCTACGACATGGGAGGAGGGGCGTCACTGGTGCCGCCAGCGGCCCCTCGCCCCGCCCTGTCCCTACAGCGGCCGCTGCAGCCTGGGGTCTAGAGCGCACTCACCGATGTACTTGGACCAGTAGGCTAGCTGTGAAGAAAAGGGACAGGATTAGAGGCCATCAGCCCATGTATAGACGTATAGGGAGCCCACGGGGCGCCTCCTGAGTCTGGCCCAGGTGGGGCAGGGGAGGGAAGGGCCAGCCGCTGGAACAACTGTACTCTGAGTAGGACAACATTCCTCCTTGCCCCCTGCTGCCAGTCTCCACCCCACACCCCAGGCACCCCCCCCCCAATGCAGCTGGAAGCCGGCTCTCTGGACTGGCTGCTACCGCAACAGCCTTTACACTGGAAAGCACCCCAATCTCCCACCCAGCTGCTCTGCCTCCTTCCAGCCTCCATCACTCTTTTAGGCTTTTCTGGACCTCTCATGCATGTGGTCTTTCCCTTAGCAGGTGTTCTCAAAGTGGAGAACTTGTTGGTTAGACATGGATTGCTGAGAAGGTCTGCTTGTCTAACCAAGTCCCTGCTGCTGCTGCTGGTCTGGGACCACCACATGGGAGATCCATTGCTAGATGCGTACAGCTTTGAGACCCTCCCTGCAGCAGTGGCTCTGCCCTACTGGGTCTGGGAGACCTTAGGGAAGGTGCTCAGAGGCTGCAGAAAGTCCTTTGGGGCATCTGTTGAGGAGGTCTTTGGGAAAAAGAGTCAGTGGGGATCTAGGCAAGGAGGTAGCAGATGAAAGGGCAGACCAGAGTTTCTCACCCTAGCCTTGGAAGCCCTGAATAGGAAGGAAGGGCATCCTTGTAGACAATTTAGAAGAGGACCCCAGGTAGCAGCACAACTTCTGGCCCTAGTGGCTCAATTAAGCCGTTGGGAATGGATTGAGCCTTACATCAGAAAGCTACCTCCCTTACCGGTCCATCCTTCCGCCTCAGGGCTGCCACAGTGGGGCCCTGGGAGCCAGGGAAGATGTGGACTCTTCCCTCTAAGCCCCTGAGCAATCGGATTTTGCCTCTTGAGAATTCGAACTGAGGCACAGAGGGAGTGTATGTAGACAGACATCAGGGAGTCTTGGGTCACACACCCCCTGATGGGCAGGTGCATGACTGGAAGCAGAGAGGGTGGCATTTTGGCCACAGACAATAGGGGAGGCAGTAGTGGTCAGCTGTGGGCAGAGGCCAGGCTGAACTTCCTCCAGTGGGGTTGTTGGGAATCCCAGCCTAAGGTTTCCCCAAACTCCCTATTCCTGGAACTAATTGCAGAGTTCTGTTCCTTGTGTCACATGTGCCCTGACCAAGACCGTAGGGCCAGCGTCCTCTTCATTCCACTCACCCCCGCCCACCCCTGAGCAAGCTGGAGGGAGAAGGGGCTGGTGCCCATTGCCTCCCCAGACTCCCAGGAGGGCCTCAGCAGTGGGGCCCTAGCTTGCTCCTCCAGACCTCTCCTGGTCACCAGCCTGCCCCCGAGGCTTGTCCTCTGCACCCAACCAGATGGCCTTACTGTGTAATCCACATTTTGGAAAATCTCCTGGGCCTCCTCGAAGTCACAGATCTCCTCTATACACTCTCTCTCCAGGCTGCCTGGCCGGATCTCCTCTAGGAAGGAGTTGGCACGCTTGCGGATCCGCAGAACCTGGTGGGCACTCTTGCTGCTGGAGAACACTGAGTCTGGTTGGGGGCGGGGAGAGGAAGCTCATTGGGGAGAGAGGCCTGGGTGGGGGCTACTCTGCGGTGAGCCCCAGGAGGTAGGTATTTTTGTCTTGAGCCCTCAGGACTTAAAACTCCCCTGCTCCTCTGCTCTCTTCCTCCACACACAGCAGATTGGCGGCCTTGGAAGACAGGAGACTTGGCCATTCAGAGGGCATGTGCTGGACAGACAGTCCTCCCTTTGGACCCAACCTGACCTCTGTGTGACCTTGAGCCAGTGCCTTTGCCTCTCTAAACCTCGGTTTATTCATACAAACATGAGCATGAGATAATGGTGTCAAACAGCGCGGTGCCTGACCTAGAAATGAGCACTCAATGACACATGTTGGCTGGATGTTGTTGTTATTACCAAGACTGCAAATGTCACTCTGTCTTGCTGTTCTCCCAGTACTGCTGTGCAACCCTATCTTGTGCTGTCCTGCCTCCCTCCTCTCCCCTCCTTGATCTCCCCAGAGTGGAGCTTTTCCCCTGCCTTCCCCTCCCAGCGGGCGGAGCAGATCTGGAGGACAGCAGGCTTGTCTCTTGGGCTCCGAGAGGAGAGGCGTCTATTGGGTATGGCTGGGCTGGAGGGACCAAGTCAGGGGAGTGAGGAAGAGAGGCTGGAGGAGGCAGTGCAAAGGCCAGGAAAGGAAGGCATCTGAGCTGAGTCTGGATATAGGAGCCAAGTGGACCACAGGTGGAGTGGGGGGCACCCCATGCAGACGAGCACCTCAAGAAGGGGCTCAAATGCCAACAACAGCTGGTGTGCCTGCCGGAGTCTGGGAGGGGGCGCTGCTGGAAGGCACTGGCAGCTCCTTCCCCCTCAGACTTCCCAGGCGCCCTGGCTTCCTCCTGTTGGTTGGGGGGCAGGGGAGGGAGGAGTGGAGCAGAGCAGTCACTGTACATGTGCCTTGGAGGAGAGGCTGCCCTGTGGCAGCACGGGTGCTGGCCAGGCCTGGCTTTTGGCTTTCTGCTTTCGCAGTTAAGGGAGTGAGTGGGTGGAGGGGAAAGGCCCAGGGGACTCTGTGGCCCACTCCCAGACTGGAGGTAGGAGCTTGGGGAATGACCCTTGGGGCTCCTTGCTGTCACCACAGTACTCTGCCATCACAGTGCCCCTCATCCCCCAACCCCCCACCCCTGCCCTGGGTGGGGGCGTGGGGGGCGGGGGCAGCTGCTGGATTCCAACAGCTGGCCTGCTGGGGACTGTCAGGCTGCTCTTCCCCCGGTGCCTCTCCTGTCACACGGTGGCTCAGAGGAGATGCTGCAAGGTATGAGGGCCTTGTGTGGCGCCAGAGAGGGCCTTGTGAAGAACCCTAGGGTCCCAGGGAAGGAGGCAGTGGCCTTACCGGGAGGAACTGGCGAGCCGGAAATTCCCCACATGGTCACCAACAGTAAGAGGCTTGCGAGTTGCCACATTCTGGAGTTGCTGCCACCTGTCTGAGGAGGACTTCTGAGCTTCCAGCGGCCCCACCAGCCCCTGCTCTGCTTGCCGCCCTGGCCCCAGATGGGAGCTGACTGTAAGGGCTGGGGCTAGGGGGTGGGGGTGGGTCCCTGTTCACTACCCAGACAGCTAATGGCTCCTCAGTGTCCTTGCCTGTGTGGGGCTAAGATCACAGCAGCTGCCCAGCATCTGACGAGTGAAGAGAAAAAGTGGAGGGCACAGATTCCCAGGGAAGATCAAAGGGACGCAGTGCGCAAGGGCCATGGCAAGTACCCTCTCTTGCCCTGTTCTTTGAGGGTCAGGGGTGGTGACTTTGCTGATCTAATGGCCAGGCTAAGAGTCATAACTAACATTTATCAGACATTTATGGTGTTTTTCAAGCAATTTATATGTAGTTCAGCAAGCAGGCCACCAAGTCAGACCACTTGGTGCAAATCCCAGCTCTGGGACAGCAACACTGGGCAAGATACCTAACGGCTCCGTGCCTCAGTTTCCTGATTAGAAAAACTGTATTTCTGCCTTATAGGGTTATTGTGAGAATTAAATGAATTAATCCACATAATGCTCTTAAGACGGGTCTGTATACAGTGAATGCTCAGGAAATACTAGCTTTTATTTTCTCAGTTAGAGCTCACAATGCCCACGAGGGAGGTATTAATGTCATCACCCCATTTCATAGAGGGCGGTCACGTTGAAGCTTAGAAGAAAGAAGGAGCTTACTGAAAACCCACAACCGGGACATGACAGAGCTAGGACCGGAGCCCAGGCCTATGTGGCTCCAGGCCTGGAATCTTAACCCCTGCCCCAAACTACCAGTGGCTCCACAAAACCCCAGAAGTAGTCCTGCAGGCTGGAAACCGAGGAGTGAGCCCTTCACTGCCTCCAAGCCCTAGCAGTAGGCCTGCCTGCCCCACCACAACTTCCCCCACTCTGTCTGACCTCACTTTCCTCCTTAACTGACTCCCCCCCGAAGCTGTTTCTGATATTTGTTTGAATCAGACACCCTAGGTTTAGAGGTGGGGGTGAGTGAGGTGGGGAGTATGGGGAGCCCTGGGCTCCAAGCTGCCCTTACGATGTCCCAGGGCCCTGGTGGCCCTCAGACCACTTCCACTTGCCTCCAGGTCTGGGACGAAGGCCCGTGAGAACTGTGGCACCCAGGCCTGAGGAATGCCAGTCATCGTCCTGGCCCGGCCTGTGGTGGAACCCTGACGTCCCATTAGCTCAAGCCTAGCCAACCTCTGGAACCCTGGCTGGAGGATTCAACCTTCACATCTGCTCTTCCCACCCCCATTCCCCCCTCCCAGACCTGCCATGAAGGGGACTTACTGGGGTGGGCCAGGGAGAGCCTGCAAGGTCGCTGTTCTGCCGCCATGACAGCCTGAACCGCGCGAGAGTTAATCCATAACCTCAAATATTTGCTTGGCCCACAGTGCTGAGACCTCCCCCTCCACAGATAAACAAACAGGCTCCCAGCTCCCGATGGCCCTGTTTGCCCAAAGCCCACTTTTGTCCACCAATTGGTGCCATCCAAGAGGGAGGCTCGGGAGGGATGGGCAGTGTCAAACTGTCTACAGATGTGGTCTCTTTTTGGCCTCAAAGGTGGCTGGCTGAAGGAGGGACATTGTGTATGTTGCAGATGGGAACATTTTTACCCAGATTACTAGTTTTCCCCAGATCAGCACTACCAGTGATGATTCCGTATTTTACCAAATCTAGGATGCCATTAATTATAAGATGCATCTATTTTATGTGGCAGAAACAATGTCAATTACACAGGGACGCACTGTCCCAATTTCCAATTTTCATGACGAAAAAACACCCCTCTCAGGGTCCCTCGCATGTGAGTGCTGGCCACGCAGCTCGACTGGGCTCCAACAGCTCCTGTAGCTGCCCCATACAACAGCATGTGGCTGCTCCTAGAATGTCTACTTTGAAGATAAGAACACTCAGAAATCTCTTACGAGTTGCTCAAATTCACCAAGCTGCTGAGCGGCAGGCCTGGCGTAGTCTCAGGTCTTCCTGGCACCTCTTGACAACCTTTGTAAACAAGTGAGAAAAACAAACCGGGTTCCGGAAAGGCTGCTGTCAGTCCATGGCTGGGATGCTGGGAACGAGAAGGGCAGAAGTACAAAGTCCAGCCTGAAGCCTTGGCGCCAGTCCTTGAGCCTGTCGACATTTATTAGGCAGCTTGCTTCCCTGTATCCACTGTGTGGGATCAACACCTATTTCCTCCCTACCGTACCTGCTCCCCAGAGGGCTTGACCACACCCCTTAAAGCTGGAGTTCCTGCAGGGGTCATATGACCCTGTCCCACTGGCCTCCAGGACTGCCCAGGAAAGTCACCTGACCGAGGGGTCAATCCAGTTCTCTACCCCCGCCTGCAGGAGTAGGACCTGGGAGTCCTCAGTCCACGGTGAGCACTGGACTGGGAAGATTTTGAAGCCAGGGCCCAGGCATCCATGTGTGGGCCTAAAGCAGAGAAAACTGATGAGGAGGAGGATCCAAACACAGGAGAAAGGCTGAGAGAGGAGACCTTGGACACTCAGGAGTGGGAGGGAGCAGCAGGGGAAGGCTCCTACCCTCCAGAGTGGGCACATCAGGGCTTTGGGCTCATGAGGGTACTCTGGCCTCCTAGGAAACCCCCTCTTTCCTTAAGTTCCCTTAAATTGACTGGAGAAGCTTGCATTCCTTAGGACAGGATGTTTCCTCCAGAGGTACAGCAACGCGTCTGGGCTGTGGGGCTGTAGGCTCACAGCCGCCGGAGAAGTCAAGAGGAATGGGGCAAATGGACATCAGCACGAGCTGGGGTGGCCTGGGAAGGCTGTCTGGAGGAGGTGGAGCTTCAGCTGGAGGTCAGAGGGCATGAAGGATCCTGGGAATAGAGGATGGGCCCTCAGGAGGGAAGGGAGTGGATGCACAGGAGACACACAGGAGCTGGTCTGGGCTTTCCTCACTTCCACTTCGCTTCCTGCTACCCTCCTCGCCTCCATGGCTACCGAGTGCAAGGCGCGGTGGCTGTTCACTGGGACTCTGTCCTCCTTGTCTTTCCCACCAAGCTCCTCACCTGCCACCTGCTCCTCAGCTGGCACAGGCGGTCAGTTCCATGTGACGTCTACATAGGGTTCACATGATGGTCCTGAACATGGATGAGGGTCTCTGCCTGAGGTACCCACATCCAAACCAGCCCTGACACCCAAACACTGGCCCCCTGAAGAGCCAGGGAATTTGCAGTAGGAGAAGTGACCAGCACCGGGGTGGGCCCAGACCTCGAAGGCTGCCCAGAGTGGGACAGAAGGGCTCCTCCTGCTGAGTGCTTCATGCTTGTTGGCCAGCTGGGCACCACAGTAGGGGTGCCTGCTTTGGTCCTCCTCATTGGCTGGCAGCACAGGGAACCTGAGTCATCCCCCTGAAGCAGGGAGGCCCCCCACCTGCCGTTCCCCAAGTTTGTGCTGGCTGAACGGCTGCCCTCCCCGGGAGGTGCTGCTGGGAATCCAGGTGTCTGGGCTCACTGGCACCAGGTTTCCAACAGGGGCCACTGCCCTGGTGCCCCAGGCGGGTCCAGGCTGCTCTGCCAAGGGACGGCCTCGCCTGGCTTGGTGGCTGCTGCTGGTTTGCCTTGTCTGACGCTGGGGTTTTCCTTCCCAGTTGTGAGTCACCCCTCCTGGGCCTGAAGTCAGTCCCACTGACTCTCCTGATGCCAGAGCAGGACTTTGGCGTCACAACCAGCCGTGATTCAGAGAGAGGAAGGACATCTGTGCGCAGGGAACTGACTGCATTTGTGAGGATGTGGGGAGAGGAATAAGAAGCAAAGGGGTGGGGTTGGGGTGGCAGGAAGAGGAGTTTGGCGGGTGCTGCAGAAAGAAAGCCCAAACTAGGAGATGGCATTGAGCAGTGGGGTATTCAAAAACCTCACCTTTGGTGTCAGGCTCACACAAGTTTATTGGTTTTTTAATTTTTATTTATTTATTTTTAAGATTTTATTTATTTATTTGAGAGAGAGAGAGAGAGCACCAGCAGAGTGAGGGGCAGAGGGAGAAGCAGACTCCCTGATGAGCAGAGAGCCCAATGATGCTCAGTGCAGGACTCGATCCCAGGACCCTGAGATCATGACCTGAGCCAAAGGCAGATGCTCAACCAACTGAGCCAGCCAGGCGCCGCTCACACAGGTTTAAATTTCAACTTGGTTCCTTCCCTCAACCTCAATTTCCACATCTGTAAAATGAGGCCAATAATAGTGTGTACCCCAGGCGGTTGCTATGAGGATTCAATTAAATATTTTCTACAAGGTGGACAGAGACTTAGGTGATCAACCAGCAGTAATGTCCTCTCTTGGCTCCCCACATATCCTAGAGAGAAAGTGAGGTGCCACTTGAGACTCTGTGAGGATCAGACGCCCTGGGAAAATGGGTGCCCCGCCCCCTTCATGAATGCTAGTGAGGGCGTGGGGGAGGTGGACTTGGGGGGAGAGAAGAGGGCCAGCTGCAGCCTGTACAGCCATAGGCTCAGACTTAGCGTCCAGGGCCTCCGTGCTCCCCCGGGGCTAGGGTGTGCTCTTATCCACTGGACCCCACTCTCGATTCCCAAATAGAATCTCATAGAACCTGAGCTGCCTTTCCTCATCAGGGTGGTGGGATGGAGGGCTCACAGGACTGCCTCTGGCGTTCATGCCAGGCCTGCTCCCCGGTGTCTTGTCCATTCTCTGTGGTGGGGAAGGCCTAGAGCTGCTTGGGGCTCAGCCCAGGGGGGCCAGGGAAGAGAGAAACAAGAGGTCCTGGGGAGCCATCCACCGCACCCTGGGAAGAAGTGGAGGTGGATGGATACAGCCAAGGTCAATGGCACGATAACACATTGACTTTTTTTTTCTTAAGTCAGGTTTGAGGAATAATATACAATAAAATTGGCTTTTTAAATGTTCAGTTCTGTTTGTTTTGACAAATGTATGTAGTAGTGTAACCGCCACCACAATTATGATTATGAGACATTTCTGTCACCCTCAGAAGTTCCCCTGTGGCCCACTGCCACCCTGGCAACCACTGATCTGGTTTCTGTTGCTTTTTCTAGAATAGCATATAAATGGAATCCTACAGCATGTAGCCTTTTAGGACTGGCTTCTCTCACTCACCAAAGTTTCTGAGATTCCTCCACGTGGGTGTGCGTACCAGTAGTTTCTATAGCTGAGTAGTTTCCATTATACGGATGTACCACAGTTGGTTACCCATTTGCCACTTCTTGGCTATTATTAAATAAAACTTCTGGAACATTCACGTACAGGTCTTTGTGTGGATTTGTTTTCTTTCTCTTGGGCAAGCATCTAGGAATGGGACTGCTGAGTCATGTGGTAAGTACATTTACTTTTATTAAAAAACAAAAACAAACTGCTGTGTAAAGTGGCTGTACCATTTCGCATTCCCACAAGCAAAATAGGAGTGTTCCAGTCGTTCTTCATCCGCCCCAGCACTTGCGTGGTCAGTTTTTTTGCTTTATTTTGTTATTTTTGGCTATTCTAATAGGTGTGTGGTAGGATCTCATTTCATTTTCCCAATCACTAATGATGTTAGGCATCTTTTCTTGTTCCTATTTGGCATTCAGATATCCTCTTTGGTGATGTGTCTGTTTCAATATTTGGCCTACTTTTTTTAAACTGAGGTTTTTAAAAAGATATATATATTATTTATTTGAGAGAGAGTGTGTGTGTGTGAGCACACAGATGGAGAAGCAGACTCTCCCCTGAGCAGGGAGCCAGATGTGGGCTTGAACCCAGGACCCTGGGATCATGACCTGAGCTGCAGGCAGACACTTAACGGACTGAGCCACCTAGGTGTCCCTAAACTTGAGGGTTTTTAAAAAAAAGATTTTATTTATTTGGGAGAGAGAGTGCAAGAGTGGGGGTGGGGCACAGGGAGGGAGAGAATCAGACTCCCCGGTGAGCAGGGAGCACAACACTGGCTTGATCCCAGGACCCTGGGATCATGACCTGCGCTGAAGGCAGATACTTAATAGACTGAGCCACCCAGACACCCTGGTCCTTTGCATTTTTACACACATTTTAGACTGAGCTTGTCAATTTCTTTAAAACAAAACAAAAAAAAGCTTGCTGGGATTTTGAATGGGACTGAGTTGATTCTATAGGAAAATCTGCAGAGAAGAGACATCTTACTGGTGGGTCTTCTGATCTGTTAGCCTGATATTCCCATTCAGGTCTTTGTTAACTTGTCTCCCCAGTGTTTCATAGTTCCTAGCATATAGATCTTGAACATATTTTGTTAAATTTATCCCTACTTATTTTATATTTTTTAAATGCTATTGTAAATGGCATTTTACATATTTCAATCACAATCGTGTGTTGCTACTATATAGAAATACAATTGATTGTTTTATATTGAGACTTATTTTTTCAGTTTTATTGAGATAAAACTAACATAAAACATTGTATTAGATAAAGGCATACAATATGATTTAATATATGTATATATTACAAAATGATTATCACAATAACTATAGTTAATATCCATCATCTCACATAGTTACAATTTTTTTCTTGCGATGAGAATTTTTTTAAATCTACTATCTCCATGACTGTCATAAATACAATACAGAATGATTAACTATAGTTACCATGCTGCACATTACATCCCCAGAACTTATTTATAACTGGAAGTTTGTACCCTTTGACCACCTTCCCTCATGTCCTCCACCTCTGGTAACCACTAATCTGTTTGGTTGTTTTTTAAGGATTTTATTTATTTATTTGTCAGAGAGGGAGACAGAGAGAGAGAGCATAAGCAGGGGGAGCAGGCAGAGGGAGAAGCAGGCTCCACACTGAGCAAGGAGCCTGATGCAGGACTCCATCCTCCTGGGATCATGACCTGAGCCAAAGGCAGATGACCCAGGCATCCCTACTAATCTATTTTTGAGTCTTTGATGAACTAACAGATTTTTAGGTTCCACATATAAGTGAGATCATACAGTACTTATCTTCAACTTATTTCTTGATTCCACAAGAATATGCTGGGGTGACTGACCATCCCAGTTTGTCTGGGACTGTTCTGATTTTAGCACTTAAAGCCCTACATCTGGTAAACTCTACCCTGGGGTGAGAAAACTCCCAGTTTTTAGGGGAAAGGTACAAAACAAAGGTGACCCCCAAAAGAGGGGCTGAAAGCTGAACTAGTTTTAGTACCAAGTGGACTCAGGACTTTCCCTAGTCCCTGTTGCTGATGATGACAGCCACGATGGGCAGTTTGTGATCACACATCATCCATTCTTACACCAACCGATGACTTAAGTGTGCTGTCATCTGGAGTATGGACCATCCGCTTTGCCTGTGGATTCACTGTTGTGCTTTGTATCTAGACAGTGCTAGTTTAATTTTTAACATGATGAACATTGCGACCATGTTTTTTTAAAAGTTCAGATGATGAACGTGAGCATGATTACAATACCAACGCCAGCATGCACCAGACATCATGGTCATTTAGAAAGCTAAACGACTATGTTATTTCGGTGGCAGCTAGATAATACATACAATGGTGTTAGGGAGGTAAATCGTCAAAAAGGGCATCCTGCACCATATGCAGAGAAGAATTGGGGACTGGGCACGAGGGGGGGGGCGGTGGCGGACAAAGAAATGTAAAAGCACATGAAGAAACTGATTCTCACAGGTCCCTGAGGAAACAGGCAAGTACTTCTAACTTAATCAAGAGGGTTTTTTGGTTTTGTTTTGTTTTTTTACACCAGTTCTCAGTTGAAAATAGTGGCTGCTGAAGTAGCATGGGTGACCATATTGCTCCTTTGATCTATGACACTGAGTAAAGTTACATGTCCTCATTCAGGCACTGTACCTGAAATATCCTGTGGGTGAACTGAAGGTGAAATTTTGATAACAGATGTGTTGGCCCTTTATAGTGTGTAGAGTTGATTCTGTCAGATCCCACCAATAATCACGTTTTCTTCAGGATGCCAAGGGCTGAGTCCAATCATGGAAATAAAGAAATGTTCTCCTGCCTCTCAAGCACTTTGATTTGAAAAGTAGAGCTTCAAATGGTCTTTTTGATTTCTGTGAGGATATTAATGGAACTTCAGAAAAAATTTCTAAAGCGTCGATGATATACAAATACAAAGGAGCCTTTGCTCACCTGTCTGCATATTGGACAGTACAAGTGTAAACTTTTACAAATTCTGATCAGTCCATGAACCCCTACCAAAGAAAACGAAAAGATCTTACCTGCACACCTTGTATATACACATGGCCCAAGGGGTGTAGTTTACTTCCTGTGAGATGGAGGCTTTCCCAATCACAGGTTTGATTATTTCTCAGTTTCCTCAAAATGTGCATGAGCCCCCAATGACCTATTTGATGTTCTAGAAATGGTAGGAGACGGTCTCCTTTAGACTTTTGCCTGCAAGAGGGCTGTCATCATTGCCAATCATAGAAGAGATGGTAAAAAGTGAGGCTATCATCAAATCATATTTTCAGAGTGTAGGACAATTTGAAAATAATATTGAGAATGAGAAGGGAGACAAGAATTGCATTTGAATAGACATTTATGAATGGTTCTTCCAAAACTGATGATCTTTGAAGAGATAGAAGAATCCTGAAAAAGGATGATCTGATGGCACCTGAGTTGTTCCATGTTCTGTGTAGGTAATAACAGAAACTCATGTAATAAAAATTGACTCAGTTTTGGTGACATAAAACAAAATGTCACCAGAAGAGGGACAACCAATGTAAACAGGACTTTCTCACTTCTTCACTAAGACTGGAACTTATTTGTGATTCAACCTGAATATCACAAGTTCAAATACCCCTGTGCTTTAAAGTCATTTTCTCTGAGCAACACACAAGTACGACAGAGAGAGAAAGAGAGAGAGAGCACGCGCTTTAATTTATGACACCCAGTGTGCTTCAACATGTTTAAAAAGGATGATACTTTAGGGCGCCTGGGTGGCTCAGTGGGTTAAAGCCTCTGCTTTCGGCCCAGGTCATGATCTCAGGGTCCTGGGATCGAGGCCCGCATCGGGCTCTCTGCTTGGCAGGGAGCCTGCTTCCCTCTCTCTCTCTCTCTGCCTGCCTCTCTGCCTCCTTGTGATCTCTCTCCCGCTGTGAAATAAATAAATAAAATCTTAAAAAAAATAAATAAAAAGGATGATACTTTAGATGTTGAATTTATTGATGCAAAGGAGCTAACAAAAAGCTGTTCTACCAAAATCAGCCTATAGATACAAAGAGGATGGGCATTTTTGGAGAGCTGGAAGCTAATCCCTACAAGTCTAAAATCCTGCTGTTGTTAGTAAGATCCTAAGTATTCCATGCTCAAATGATTTTGTTGAGAGAATCAGTAGCCTGATGCCATCCCATTGGACTGACAGCAGGAATTAGTGTAATGTGGGCTTCATAAAAGCAGGACTGCAAGTCAAAGAATTTTGTTTGGCCATATTCAGTTTCATCACTACATCAAAGAAGGGTTTCCTAAAGGCTGCAGGCAAGGGAACAGAGAGAGGTAAAAATCTCCTCTGCATCATAGGACCGAATGTCATTGTTATTTTTTAAATTAGGTATTGGTACTATGTTTAATTAGTCCTACTGTATTTACGTTCTGTTAAAAAGTTTTGCATGTATGTATCTTTTTTTTCTTTTAAAGACTTTATTTTTGTAGAGCAGTTTTAGGTTCACAAAAAATTGAGGGGAAGGTACAGAGATTTCCTATATACCCCCCAACGCTGCACCCCGACATGCATAGCCTCCCCATCATCAACATCCCCACCAGACTGTACATTTGTTATAAAGAAAACCTATATTGACACATCACATCAGCCAAAGCCTGTAGTTTACATTTGGGTTTGCCCCTGATGTGGTACATTCTGTGGGTATTGACACAAGTACAAGGACAACAACCATCCTTACAGTATCATACAGAGGATTTCCACTGCCCTAAAATCATCTGTGCTTCATTTAGCCCTGCCTCCCCTCCCCTACAACAACAACCCTGCCAACTACTGATATTTTTTTTACTATCTCCATACTTCTGCCTTTTGCTGAATGTCATGTAAGAATGTCAAGGAAGCATACCATATGTAGCCTTTTACATGTACGCATCTTAATACAAATTTTAAGTATCCAATGAGTTAAAATAAATTGCCATATCAGAGAATAGAAACATTATGTAGCTATTTTTATATTTCTTTCTCACAAAGTAGTGCTACTACTAATTATGTGCCATGTTCATTACTGATCCTGTTGTTCTGTTTAAATAATAGCATTTATGTAACACAAAAGTAAATAATACAAATATAAAATTTATAATAAACAGCTATTTTTCATATTTAAGGATATGTATAATTCTGACATATATGATTTCAAATAAACCTTTTCATATTTCTAGGTTAAAGCAACACATACACATGTATGTGTATAATTATTTTAAAACATATTATTGTGGGTTTTGGGGGTCTGGCATGGCTGTGTCCAGGCTGGATCTCTAAAGTTGGTCATACGAATACATGTCCCACCTCCTCCTCTGCCTGGGCTCTGTTTAAGCCAAGAAATGCAGAGCCCACGAACACCTGACCGCTGTCCTCAAGGGGGCCACAGTCTGGTGACGAAGCCAGACCCAGAACAGGCCGGCAGACAGCAACGCCTAAGGTGCCAGCACGGAGCTTCCCCCAGGTAACCCAGCCCGGAGGAGGTCTTCTGGGAAGGCTTCCTGGAGGAGGCGGGCCTGGGCTGGCGCGCGGAGGCGAAGGACCGGGCCGGGGGTGGCGGCTGTGGGGCTTGGAGTTCAGAGAGAGGGTGCGTGAAGAGTAGGGCGGAGCGCGGAGCGCGGCACCGGAGCGTCTCCGGGCAGGTGAGCGGCCCGTACGGACCTGCACAGTCGGATCTCCCTCCTGCCGCCCCTCGCGCCCCTCAGTACCCCGCGGCCTCCAGGCGGTCCTCCGTCCGGCTCCGCGGAGGTCGGGAGCCGTAAGGGCCGCTCCTGCGGCGGGGCGTCCGCTCCCGTCGCGAGCACGGCCTCCGACACGGTCGCCAGCACGCCTGGCGCCCCGCCGCCGTCCCGCGGGCGTCTGCTGGCAGCGCGCCTCCCGCTGAGTCAGCCTGTGAGTCAGCGCCCCCAGACCGCGCCGGCCGGCCGCGTCTGGGCCCCGGGCAGGGACGCGGGGCGGGGGCAGGAGTGGGGAGGGAGGGGAGGAGGGGAAGGGAGAGGAGGGAGAGGAGGGCGAGGGAGGAGAGAGGGGAGAATGGGCCCTGGAGGGAAGAGGGGACAAAAGAGGGGAAGAGAGAGGGGTGGGGAGAAGGGAGGAGGGAAGGAGGAGTAGTGGGCAGGGGGAGGAGGCGGGAGGAGGAAGGTGGGAGGGAGGCGGGGGAAGAGGGCAGGAAGGGCAAGGTCTAAAGTAAGGGTTCCAAACCTTTGGCCTCCCGGCCAAATTTGGCCTGCCTTCTGTTTTTGTTCAGTTGCGGAGCCGAGAATGGTTTTCAAATTTTCTAACTGGTGAAAAATACAAAGAGATGAACATTTTGTAAGAAATGAAAATTATATAAAATTCAAATTTCAGCGTCCATGAGGAGTTTTATGGGAACAGTAATGCTCATTTGTAATGTCTGTCCATGACTGCTATGCAGAACGGCAGAGTTGAGCAATTATGAGAGACGGTATGGCCCCCAACACCAGAAGTGTTTACTACCTGTATCTTTCCAGGGTTGCTGCCCACATTCCAGGCGGTGCTCAAGGCCCTGGCTGTTAAGGAGGCAATTCTTTTTGGAGAGCGGGTACTGGGGAGGAGGCGGGGGTGGCGGGCCAGCGGCCTGATGGGGGATTCCCATCCTGGGGAGCCATTCCAGCTCTGCTAAGCCTTACCCTAGGGTTTGTCAGCAGGCAAGAGAGCCCTCCTTACCTGCACCCCAGGCCACCCTCTGTGGGGGCTGAACTTACTGCACTCTGGGGGCAGGGAGCTCCTCGCTGCAGCCTGGGGACCCAGGTTTGTCCCACACCATCTTTGGGAGCCTTTCCCCCTGTGGTGTGGTGGGGGCTCGCGGGACTATATACTCCCAGCTAAGTGGTTGTTGTTCCTCGTTACCCATTAACCAGCTAGACCTTCCACAAAGTTTCAAGGAAGTAAGCCCTGCACATTTATTGCCTTGTTGCTCCCAGGAATGTGACAACCCCCATCACCTGCACCCCAGAGCAAACCGTCCTGGTGATCCAGGTTCTGGCCTTATGCCTCTTGTTGCTTAAGGCAGTGTTTTTGAAACTTTGTTTTTTTAACCTCAACCCTCAGTAAGAAATACATTTTACACTGCAGCAAAGTTTCACAAAACTGTCTACCCCTATTACAGGTGATGCACTCTTGCCAGTGTCGGTTCCTTTTCTGTTTTTCTAAAAAATGACGATCATGAAACATGAAGTTGATTGTATGGACTACGAATGGGTTGCAACCCACAATATGAAAAACGTGGTTGATGGTGTCCAGACTGTCTCTTTTTTTCAGTACAAAGCACCACAGCAGAAAAGGGCCTGGTTCACCTGTTGGCAGAGGCTTCCTGGCTTTCAGTCTTCATGACTTTTCTTGCCACCCTTGACCTAAGACAGAGCCCTCAACTGAGGCTCCATGAGCAATAAATCTGCATACCTGTTTGTTTCTACCTGATGTGCACTGAAGCTTGGTAATTGCGGTGGAGGATGGGATGGATTGGGATAGGAAGAGGACTTATTCTTCACTCTACTTAAGTGCTGTTTGAATTCTGTCACATACATATTACTTCACATTTTTTATTTAAAAATATTTCGAGCCGACAGGAAGGTGTCAGGAACAAACGTAACCATCCTGTGCCCAGCAACATGTTCATGCATCCTACCTTCCTCCCACTCCTTTCTCCCACTCCTTTCTCCCGGCTCCCTCCCCACAGACCTCTTCAAACCCCCCAAGTGGCATTTGTTGTCCTGTCCCCTTCACCTCCCACCTGGGATGTTCCTCAGTCTCTCTGTGCCACTGCAACACTTGGGCCAGTTATGCTGTAGGACAAGGCTCCCTGTTTTCTCCTTCCTAGATTGAAGTTATGCATTTTTGGCAAGAATACTACAGAAGTGATGTGCCCTTCTCCGGATGCCCTATCAGGTGGTGCTGATGTGTCTAACCTGCTCATAATAATTTTGATCACTTGGTAAATAAAAGTGGTGTCTCCCTGAGGTTTCTCTGCTGTAAATCCACTGTTTTCCTTTATAATTAATAAACATTCTGTGGGGAGATGCTTTATGGCTATATAAATATCCTGTTCTCTCATACTTTTTCCCACTAATTTTAGTATCTCTTGATGATTCTTGTTTGCAACAGTTATTGCTGTGTTTTTTACCAGATAGTGGTTTTTCTATTTCCACTATTCTTTCTACATTAATGGGAATTCTCCTGTAAAAAGGAACTGTCTCTTTCCCCCATTTATTTACTTAGTCCTTTATTTTTACATCTTTATGGATGGTCTCTTAGGTCTTTATTTCATTCTGTGGGTTCTACACCATTACTCATCTTTTTTGCTCAAATTGTACCAGATTTAGCAATTGAGAGCTCCTCTAAGTTGTCTTCTATGGTCCTTGATATGCCTCCATCATTCCTGGAGCGCTTCCTTACCGTCTGACACAAGATGATGGTCCAGGCTCCTCTGGTACTTTCCCTGTCCCAGGCCTGGAATCAGCCGTTTCTCTAGGAGCCCTGGTTTGTTTTACTGGAAAATGGTATTTAGGAATTAGGATCTAGGCACAAATCAGATTTAACTTGGTTAAATGAAAATGCAAAACTGGACTGTCCTTCGGAACAGCTTGGGAAGGAAAAGGGCAAGCTGTGTAGGGCTGAGGGGAAGGTGAGAGGTGGGGACACAAACAGTTGAGAGAGAGTGGGCAGAGCAGAGTGAGCCAAGATAGGGAGGGCAGCGTGACTGTTTGTTCAATTATTGCCTGGGAGTACCTGTGGGAAGCATGGCCTCCATGCAAATAAAAGGAAGGATTCAGAAAGAAACCATCAACAAAACAAGAAAAGGCAACCTACTGAATGAGAGAAGATAGTTGCAAATGATCTATCCAACAAAGGATTAATATTCAAAGTATATGAAGAACTTACAGAACTCAACACCAAAAAAAAAAAACAAACAAACCCAAAAACAAAACAAAACCCGAAACACCCACATAATCTGATTTAAAAATGTACAGAGGACTTGAACAGACATTTCTCCAAACAAAAAATACAGATGACCGGGTGCCTGGGTGGCTCAGTGGGTTAAAGCCTCTGCCTTCGGCTCAGGTCATGATCTCAGGGTCCTGGGATCAAGACTGCATCGGGTTCTCTGCTCAGCAGGGAGCCTGCTTCCCCCTCTCTCTCTGCCTGCCTCTCTGCCTACTTGTGATCTGATCTCTCTGTCAAATAAATAAATAAAATCTTTAAAAAAAGAAAATACAGATGACCAACAGACACATGATACGGTGCTCCACATTATTGATCATTAGGGAAATGCAAATCAAAACCACAATGAGCTATCATCTCACACCAGAATGGCTCAAAAACTCAAAACACAAGACTTGAAAACATAAGAAATAACAAATATTGGTGAGGATGTGGAGGAAAGGGGACCCTCCTGCACTGGTGGTGGGAATCTAAATTGGTATGGCCATTGTGGAAAACAGTATGGATTTTTTCCTAAAAAGATTAAAAATAGGATTACCATATGATCCAGTACCATATGATCTGAATACCCACTACTGGATATTTACCCAAAGAAAATAAAAACTAATTGTAAAAGATACATGCATCCCTATCTTTATTTTAGCTTATTGACAATGGCCAAGATACAGAAGCAAACCAATTGTCCATCAATAGATGAATGGATAAAGAAGATGTCACACACACACACACACAGAGGAATATTATTCAGCCATAAAAAAGAATGAAATCTCGCCATTGGTGACAACGTGGATGGATCTAGAGGGTATTATGCTAAGTGAAGTACGTTAGAGAAAGAAATACGATATGGTTTTACTTACCTGTGGAATAAAAAAAAAAAAACAAAGAAAAAGCAGAAATAGACCCATAAGTACTGGAAACAAACTGATGGTTGCTGAGGGCTGGGGTGGGCAAAATGGGTGAAGGGGTGGGAGATACAGATTTCCAGTTATGGAATGAGTAAGTAATGGGAATAAAAGGGATAGTGTAGGGAATATCACCAATGGCACTGTCATGCATTGTATGGTGACAGATGGGAGCTTTGCTTGTGAGCATCCATGTAGACTTACGGAATCACTATTTTGTACATCTGAAACTAAAGTCCCATTGTGAATGAACTGTACTTCAATTTAAAAAAACAAGGAGAGGGCACCTGGGTGGCTCAGTGGGTTAAAGCCTCTGCCTTCGGCTCAGGTCATGATCTCAGGGTCCTGGGATCGAGGCCCGCATCGGGCTCTCTGCTCAGCGGGGAGCCTGCTTCCTCCTCTCTCTCTGCCTGCCTCTCTGCCTATTTGTGATCTCTCTCTGTGTGTGTCAAATAAATAAATAAAATGTAAAAAAAAAAAAATAAAAAAAAAATAAAAAAACAAGGAGAGGCACCTGGATGGCTCAGTTGGTTGGGCATCCAACTCTTGATTTTGGCTCAGGTCATGATCTCAGGGTCCTGTGATCAAACTCCGTGCCAGACTCCATACTCAGTGGGCAGTCTGCTGGAGATTCTCTCTCTCCCTCTCCTTCTGACCCTCTGCCCTCTCTAAAATAAATAAATACATCTTAAAAAAATTAAGGAACGCTGGGCTGTAAGGCAGTGATATGCACCAGGGGTATGCACCTGGGGCCTGGAGTTGGGAGGGAGAGGATGACTTTTCATTTTTGTCTTTAACAGTGCCTGTGTTCATTGTTTCCTTTTTTGAAACTAAAGAACAATGGAAGGGGCGCCGATGGACCAGTACAGTGGGGTTCACCCAGCACAGATGGGTCTTTGCCTGGGGGCCAGCCACTTTGCAGTTCCAAATGCTGAAATCCTTGGGGCTCAGAGGGAGGGCAGCTTTCAAACTCCACTGCTTGTCACCCACCACAAGAAGTACATCTTATAACATGTTCTAACATATAGACACATATTCAACTTAAACCGATACCCACTCTTGTGTATGACACAAGCTGTTTTCTATTCCAGGCAGGTGATTTTCAGCTAGTTAGATTCCACAACATACTAATGAATGGATCAGAACCTGCAGTTTGAAAAACACCCCTCCAGGCCAACCTCTTAGTGTGCAAACAGGGTAACCGAGGCCCTAAGAAGGGAACTGAGTGCCCCAAATGCTATGGCTTTTCAAGAGGATCTTTTAATTTATGACCTTTCAAACAATGCTACATTTGTGTAACTACTGGGGAAATAGGTCTGGATAATGAGAGTAGATTTTTTGAAAGTATGAAGAATTGGATGAAATTAGAAGGGTTTTGAACCAGGACTTCCTGGCCTTATTTAATAGCCTCAAATGCCTAATGTTGGAGGCCATTGGCTCTTTGAAATAAAGTAAATGTTTTGTCCTTCATCTGTCCCTTCATGACTTACTCAGCAAAAGCTCTGAGAAAGTACTACGCAGAGGCAGGCCTGCAGGATGGAAGTGTGAGTACCTTGCCCTCAGGGTGCTCTCAGTATCCTTGGGAAGCAGACAGACAAGCAGCCACAGAGGACCTTGCAGTAAGAGTTGTACAGGGTAGGGGTGAGGCAGGCTGAGGATTTGGGGCCCGGAGAGCAAAGTGCGATGGGAAGGGCAAGGAGAGGCTGGAGACACAGAGGCTCCATGATGGAGGCCTTCTCTGCCTGCCACCCCATGGAGTTTAAACATCATCCTATCGGCAATGGGGGCCCATCATGCTCTGAGAAGGGGAGTGACCTCTGGCCAGATTTGCATCCTTTACAATGACTCCTATAGCCATGGGAAGCTGGTGGCCAAAATCTGACACTGCAGCTCATGGAGGCCACTCTGGGAGGTGACCCAGGTCTAGAAAAAAGGGAGCTGGAGTTTGCAGTGAACAGCTGACAGCAAGAGCAGGCAAGCCGAGGCACAAAGGCAGCTTTGTACCCCACCCCCACCTGAGTGCAGAGACCGCAGGAGCTTTTCTAAAGAAAGGGCGCTGACATCAGAGAGAGTTCTCAGATCCTCTATCCTAAGGGACTACGCTAGAGAATCACACGAGCCCACGCCCCAGAACTCAGTCTCTGAGCCCCTTGGATGGCTAGGCACTTGAACACAAGGTGGGGTGTTACAGTGAAAAGACATACAGTGCACTGTCCTGCAGAGACCTGGGTTCGAATCTTCCTCTTCCACATACAAATTAGGTGACTTTCGGAAAGTTGGTTAAGGGGCGCCTGGGTGCTCAGTGGGTTAAAACCTCTGCCTTCTGCTCAGGTCATGATCTCTGCTCAGCAGGGAGCCTGCTTCCTCCTCTCTCCCTCTCTGTCTGCCTCTCTGCCTACTTGTACTCTCTCTCTCTCTGTCAAATAAATAAATAAAATCTTAAAAAAAAAAGGAAAGTTGGTTAACTTTGCCCTGGATTATATATAGTTTCCTCATTGTCCAATGGAGAGAAGGGGGTAAGTGTGGGTGAGTTAATGTGTTTCAGGTCCGTTGTAAGCCCCCAATGAGGAGTCACTCTCATAATCTTTTAAAGATGAGGAGGCCAAGGTCAGAGAGGTTAAGTGACTCACCCAAGGCTACCCAGCTGGTGGAACCAGGAGCCCAGTGGTGGTCGGACTGTATTCAGCCCGTGTTCCCTGGAGGAGCTGACATTTCTCCATGCTGGGATTCCATAGCAAGCAAAGCCCTGCGGCCTGCACCTCAGCCTGAAACGATGTGTGACTATTAACCTAGCCCCGGGGGGCCAGAGTGTGTAGTGATGAGTCATCCTGAGAAGCTCCAACAAAGAGACCCCCTCCTCCCCAGCCAGCACTTGGGCAGAGACCTGGTTGCCAAGCAACAAGACATAACATATATAAATACAACTCAGTCTCTTGCTGTAACAGTGAGGCCTGTTTCTTGCACAGCTGTCTTTCCCTTGCTTTTCCCTTCTGCCCCTCCGCCTTCCCTCCAGCTTCTCCTGGGGCAGTAGGTTTGATCCTCAGGTGAAGAGCTTCCAGACCAGAGTGAATGCAGACTGCAGAGGCAGATTCCTCGGGGTGGATGTGGAGCTCTGCCTGGGCAATGAATGGGGCAAGGCTGCGCAGGGTGGGGTGGGAGGGAGGTGCAGAAGGTGTGGGCGGTGGCAGCAGACGGGATGGACTTCTACCATTCCGGCTAGGGAAGGGCGGTGGTGGCCGGACATGACTTCCGGGCGCTGAGGCAGGAGCATGGCAGAAGGAGGTTCCTCAGATGGGGGTGCACACCTATTTCCTTGGGGCAGGAGGGCCTTCTGCTGCTCTGGGTGCCCCAATGGCAGTGACGGCCTCCTGTGTGGGGCTTGTGCCACCTCCTCTTGAACCTGTGCATTTCTCGTTCCACCTTGAATTACCAGTTTAGCTGCCGGGTATCTTGAGAGGGTGGCTCCCCTGGGAGGGCCTCTTGCCTACACACTTGTCCTGCTTGTGCCCAAGACAGCATATGTGGTAACAGTTATTATTTTAGGACTCCTCTTGCGGTCTGGCAATGAACTCGACGCTGCATATAGATCATTCTATTAACCCTCACAATGACAATGTAATGTCGATATTATTTTTTTCATCAGTTTTATTAGGCTTAATTTACACACAGTAAAATATATCATTTTTACCTGTACAATGTGATGAGTTTTGACAAATGGATACAATGTTGGAACTAGCATGGCGGTGTTCATGACCTAGAACATTTCCATCACCCCTCTGCAGCCTGTCCTCTACCCTTGGCCCCTGGCAACCACACTGACCACTAGAGTTTTACCTTTCCTAGACTTCCATTGAAATGGAAGACAGCTATGCTAACCACTATACCACCAAGGTGAAATGGAATAATACATACGTAGTCCTTTGGTGAAAGTCTTCCTTCACTGACCATAATGCTTTTGAAATGTTATCATTGTATCCTTTCTTTGCTAACCAGTTAATGAGTATTTGGTCTGTTTCCATTTGGGGGCTATTACAAAAAAAGCGGCACTGAACGTATACGTACAAGCATTTGTATAGACGTGTTTTGTTTCTCTAGGTGTGGAACTACTGGTTCATTCAAGAGATGAAAGACTGAAGCTCAGAGAGCTTAAGAAACTTGCCTGAGCGGACACACCTTGGCAGAAATGCACAGCCAAGCCTGACCTCTGTGGCAGGTGGTCACCCAGGGGAAATAGGTATTTTTTTTTTTTTTTTTAGTTGAAAGTACTTCTTTGGCCAGGAATTCCTGTAATAGTGCATACCTGGGCTGGATTCAGCTGTATTCTGGCTCTTAGCTGGCAGAAGTCACCTGACACTCAGCACAAGCTGCTGAGTATATGGGGGCATAGGTCACTCTTCGGAGGCATTTCAGCAGATGACTTCTAGAAGCACCTTCTAGTAGGCAGAAGCCTGAGTGGCAGGACTTTCTTTTTCTGAAGGTGTTTGCCAGCCTTCTTCACTGTGAAATGGCTGTTTTCTCTAATTAATTACTTGAGAGGAGAGACTTTGAGCGGAAGCACTCTGCTCCTCACCAGGCTTATACCCAGTGGTCTGAATATCCATCGTGAATGTCCTGAGTCTGTCCTTGCTTTCACATCTTTTGGTTGTTGGCATTTTTGTTAGGGAGGGCTTTCCCTTCTTCCTCACTTAGGTTTAGATCACTGTGCCTCATGAATAATTATATAGGAGACAATCCTTTATTATCATCCATTTCATGTTCCACACGTCCCAGATTTGGTCGAAATCAGCGCCTTGAAGCTGACACTGGTATCCTTTTCACACATGTATAATGACCCAGGCTTTTGCACTTCTGCAGCAGCCCCAGTCCCTTTTGGTAGAGACTCATTCAGAAACCTAGAATGGAGCACTAGATAGATTCACTGCCACTGGGAGGTCCCACCTCCAGGCCTCCTCAGGCTACAGGGTTTTAAGGCAGCAGGGATACATAAAAGGCAGGGCCATGAGACTAGACTTGTAAGTGAGGGCTCGGCAAAATTGGGCACCAGCTCCTAAGAGAACCAGGCAGTGCAGTTTCTCTGCTCAGAAATCCCTCCACAGAGGCACCTGGGTGGCTCGTTTATCAGATGTCTGCCTTCGGCTCAGTTCATAATCCCAGGGTCCTGGGATTGACCCCTGCTTGGGGGTCCCTGCCTGGCGGGAAGCCTGCTTCTCCCACTCCTCCTCCCACTCGCCCTGCTTTCTCTCTGTGTTCCTTTTCTTGCTGTCTCTCTGTCAAATAAATTCTTAAAAAGAAAAGAAAAGAAAAGAAAAGAAAAGAAATCTCTCCACAAACTTCAGGAAGTTTGAGGCAACAACGTCAAGGATTGAGGGGGTGGGTAACATCTTTCAGCTTTTCTTGCTTTGACATGAATAACTTCCAGGCCAGAGGACATGCGAGCCTGATTCTTAAGGGTGGTGGTAGAGGGCCAGGGAGTGGCAGAGGAAGGGTGGACTTAGGGGCTCCAGAAGATACATTGTGTCGCCAGTGGTGACAGAAAACTGTCCAAGTTCTCCGGGCACGGACCCTCTGCTATGCTCAAGGCTGAAGGACCGGCTGGCTCATCAGAGTGAACTCTAAAATTAGAGGTGAGCTCATAATATGGGGCCACCATCTCAGAGTCGGTCTCCCTAAAAATACCTGCCTTCTGGTTGTGTTTGGGCACCCTCCATTCTCAAAGGCGTGCTGGCTCTACGGTCTACTGGGGTGGGGGTGGTGCTGGGCCTCTCACGGGAAGCAGTGAGGACAAGACTGTTTCCAGTGGCTTTCATGTGCCTTGCCCCACTGGTGTCCAACACAATCTTGTCTTCTGCTGAGTGAGCCAGGCCAAGAGGGTCAGGCACCATTGCCTGCCAACTCCAGTGTTCATGGTTGAGCCCGGCCAGAGCCGCCAGGCTTGGCCAAAGCAGGGCAGCCAGTGTTTGAGGGCACGGGGAACTCCACTCTCTAAGATAGGTCTGAGCAACCTCAGCAGTCTGGAGGGGCCGAGGGGTCAGTGGCACTGCCATCTCTCAGGACACTGAACCCTCTCCAGTGCAGCTCCAGACAGGCTGGCCTCTGATGAAGAACCAGACCTTCAGATGAAGAAAGGATGTCATCCCTTTGAGCAGACTTGCAGGAACCAGCTGTGGAAGGAGCTGCACCACACTGGGTTGAGGGGCATCATGAGCCAGAAGATGAAGATGACTAATTCTTCACTGGTGTCTGTTGGCGACAACACCCATGATGGCGTACCTGGCGTGGGGTAGGGGAGGGTCCTTCAAACTAGCTCTGAAAGGGAGCTTGGGGGTGCCTGGAGGGAACGAAGTCAGTGGTTTCACCACAGGCCAGGCTAAACCTGGAGGGCAGAGCCCCAGGTGCTGGGTGGGGCAGCTGAAGGCAAGACAGGGAGTGGTACCCTGAGGCATTAGGCAATCAGGGAGGGGCTCTGGGACCTGGCATTAGGGAGGAACCCAGAGACACCAGGCACTGGGGAGGGCTGGATGCTGGACTCCTTTCAGGGCTGCTCCATTAGGTGTCCCAGCAGCCTGGTAATAGCAACCCTGCTTATCTCTGCCACTTTTTCCTATACAAATGAGAACATGAATAGGAATACACACATGCAAAGGAGAATATGCAAATGAGAATACTCATCTCCCAGGATGTTTGTAGGGAAGAGGCAGAGAGAGAAGGAAAAAGAGGAACAGGTAGAGAACAAGAAGACAATATGGACAGGAGAAAGGGAAGAAACATACTCCTTCTGTTGTCCAGACACAGAGACTGAAGGCAACAATGGGCCATTAGGGGGTGCTGCAGTGGTGGAGACCACCAGGAAGCTCCAAGCAAAAAGCCAACTTCTAAAAAAAATAATTATTCTTAGCAATTTGAGGCTTTAAAGGCACATCTTTTACTATAAAGTCTTAGAACGTGCTAACTCGAGTATCCCGTGTGATTTAAGCATCTCTAGGATTTTTTCCAAAACAGGAAGTTCTCCTCCAGTGACAGTCCTTAATTTCCTCTTCCACTGTATCACATCCTTTCTAATGCCATGATGAGGGCTAAGGGAATGTGAAAGGGACAGTCATCTCTTGGATGAGTTTCACTTCTCAGATTTCACTTAGCATCGGTGTCTCATATGGTCTGTCATTTTGCCTTTGTGTAAACACCAAGGGCAAAAAAACAAAAAACAAAACAAAACTCTATTATGTTCTCTGGCAGCCAAGAAGCTGTCCTTAGCTCTCTTTCATTATATGAACATCTTTCATTAAAAAGAAATTAGAATAAAAGAGTTAAAATTTAAGTATACATATCAGCTATCAAATTTGTAATTATAGCATAAAGTAAAGTAAAACTAGTTAGGTTGCATAACTGAAAAAAAAAAGTAGGATATAAAATCGCATGTATAGGATTGCAACTACCTAAAAACTACCTAAAAATGTACCTAAAAGCAAAAAACACCATCACAACAAAGATCTTCGCAGGGAGAAAAGGCTGAATGGAAATAGCTATAGAAGAAATGAGAGGGTTTTCTTCCTTGTGTTCCCCACATTTTCCATCAATATGTGTAACATAATGGAAAATAAGCAACAAACACAATTTTAAAGAGATACACAAAATAGCAACTGATAAAGGAAAGAATTAGAGATGACCAAGATCACAGAAAATTCAAGACAAACCTCTGCGGGAAATCTTGTCATATGGCCTTTTATCCACAGTCAGAAAGCTGCTTGGGCAATTCCAAACAGCAGAAATCCCAGAAATGACTTTTCTTGAATTCTAGAAACACTGTGGATTTTTATCAGGAGCTTTACCTTCCTAATGTTTTGCTTTTTGATACAGCAAGTTGAGTGTCCACCCCAACTGCCTTGGGGATGATAATGACAATAATGAAAAATAAATAAAAATAAATAATAGACTTACCATGGATCATTTATATAGCACATGGTATACCTACGGGGTCCTGTTCTAGTTCCCCAAGTCGTGGCTCTCCATGTGTTTGTTTCCCAGGGAGACATGATTGGCTGCTATGCAACAGCCATCTATCCGTCAGCTCCCTTGTAACCTCTAGCCTGGGTTTGTGGTCAGACATAGCCTGGCAGTGTGCCCAGCCCTGGGGCACACCTCATGTGGGCTGAACCCATCACGGTAGTGCTGACTCCTTTGCAGACACAGGAAAGGAGCTGGCCTTGCTCCAGTCAATGAGATGCTCTCAGGAGGATGTTCAGCTACCAGTGACAGACACTTACTCCCTTCTTATGTGAAAGTACAGAGCCCTGTGGTACAGACTGTGATGGGGGTTCTGGGCACCTGGGTGGCTCAGTGGGTTAAAGCCTCTGCCTTCAGCTCAGGCCATGATCTCAGGGTCCTGGGATGGAGGCCCGAATCGGGCTCTCTGCTCAGTGGGGAGCTTGCTTCCTCCTCTCTCTCTGCCTGCCTCTCTGCCTACTTGTGATCTCTATCTGTCAAATAAATAAATAAAAATAAATAAATAAATAAACAAACAAATAAATAAAAATAAAAATAGAAAAACTGGGATGGGGGTTCTGCTTCTACCACTTTTGTGTGTGGCCCTTGTCCTCATTCTCCAAAATAGCCTGGAAGCTATTCCAGGATGGAGAAAGGGATGAAGACAGAGAAGTCAAAGCAGTTGTCCCTTGAGGAAGGGTCTCTCAAGAATGTTCTTGGATGGCACTTCCATTGATTTCCATTTTACTAGTTCGTAGTCACAGGACCACATTTAGCTGCAAGGGAGGCTGTTTATTATGGCAAGTCTATTGCTCAGCTAAAATTTGATTTTTATGGAAAGAGGAGAATGAACTCAGGTGCACCATTAGCAGATTTTTAGCAAGAACGAAAGGGGCAGTCTGCTGGATGGCTGATGTGAGATTGTCCTCAATGAAGTGAATCCCAAGCACACTCATCCTCAGATTTTACATTTTTGTTTTGTTTTTACTTAAATTCAATTAATTAACATATAATGTATTATTAGTTTCAGAGATAGAATTCAGTGATTCACCAGTCTTATATAATACCAGTGCTCATTACATCAGAGATTTTGGTTTCTAATGTTATTCTCCAATAAGAGAAAACAGGGCTCTGTGGAGACGGCTGATTCTAGGACAGGGCAGAAATATTCAAGATGAGGATGTGAGGGCGATCTGGCTGCGACATCTGTCACCCCATTGATCGCCAGGGTTGATTCGGCTGATCTGGCTGGCTAGGTGGGTGTCCACTTCCTCTCCTCACTGCTCCATGTTCGTCCCTCCCGAAGCGCACTTGGTCAAAGAGGACGACCTTCCCTGATAGAGGAGAGGACCGTTCTTCTGTCAAGGGTATACGAGTAGCTGCGGTCCCCTGCTAGAACCTCCAAACAAGCTCTCAAGAAATATTCAAGATGAGTCTGGCACATCTGGTAATGCCAGAAAGTAAGGAAGTACTCAAAAAGTAGAAAAAGAAAAGAAAATCCCACAATGATGGAGGTATGTCAAAGGGTCGTAGGAACCAATGGAAAGAGCTCCAAATGGCCAAATCTGGAACAATTTGAGGAACAAAAGAAATATATTATATTGGATTATAGCCTAAAGTGTAAAATAAATATCTCTAAGTCCATATTAATATAAATACATGATTGCATAAATAATAACAGAGAAGAGACACATTTTCTATGGAGAATTCCAATGAATTTACCTAGATACTCTGTGCTCTTAGGAAGCAAAACACAACTCCCTACTCCTTAGATGGGAGCACAGTGATTTCCTTTCAAAGAATACAATATGGAAAGTGGGGGGGAAAAGAGCGTGAGAAATCTGACAAATAAGGATTCAAACAGGCAACCAAGGTCAACCTCAACAGCCATAAGTCATGTTGATGATGTGTACCCCTGATAGGTTGTGATAAGAAAGGCACTTCATCTCCATGATCTTCACCCCCAAGACATACTACAGTGGAGGAAAAGTCTACAAAATACCTGACCAGTGTCTCAGAACTGTCAAGGTCATCAAAAACAAGGAATGTCATGGGTACTAGATGGCATTCTGACACAGAAAAAGGACATGAGGTAAAAACTATGGAAATCTGAATAAAGTGTGGACTGCAGTTAATGGTAATGTATTAATATTGGTTCCCTAATTTGACAAATATTTCAGATATTAATAATTGAGGAAACTGGATGTGGGGTATATGGGAACTCTCTGTACTACCTGCTCAATTTCTCTGTAAATATAAACCTGTTCTAAAATTAAAAGATTATGAGAGAGAGAAAGAGAGAGAATGAATATGTGAATCCTTCCCCTTTTCCTGTGTAGGTGGCCAAGCTATTTGGAGCTGAGGGAGTCATCTTCTGACTGCGGAGATGACAATTCATGGCATAACCAACTTTGGACCCCTCTATTGTGTTTTTGTTATATGAGAAAAGAAACTTCACCGTTTAAGCTGTTTTGGGCCAGGTGTCTTGTTCTTTGCAGCTGAATGCATCCCAATTGATAACCCTCATATCACTTCCTCAGCTACTGCTGTGGTTTAGACTTTTATCTCCTTATTCAAGATCTTTAGCCTGCTTAAACACCCTTCCTTCCTCATCTGTTTGCTCTCTTCTCTGGATTTACCCCCTGGCTATATTTCTCTCAACACCAAGGCCAGCAACTCCTACCCTTCCCAGGACAGGGCTCTACACTTCCAAGCTTGTGCACACTTGAGTCCTTCTGCCTGGAATGCCCATTCTTCCATCCTTATTCCTCCCAGTAAATAACTTCCTGAATTCAAGTTTCAGCTCATGAAGTATGATGGGCAGGATTCTCATATGTCCCTGAAGATCCCACTGGTAAACATGGCCTGCATAGCCCTTGGTACCGTGAATATAATGAACTATACTTCTATGATTATGTGGTATGACGCAGTTGATTTTTTTAAAAAAGATTTTATTTATTTATTTGACACAGAGACAGAGATCCTAAGTAGGCAGAAAGGCAGGCAGAGAGAGAGAGAGGGGGAAGCAGGCTCCCCGCTGAGCAGAGATCCTGCCATGAGGCTCGATTCCAGGACCCTGAGACCATGACCTGAGCTGAAGGCAGAGGCTTAACTCACTGAGCCACCCAGGTGCCTGACACAGTTGATCTTTTTTTTTTTTTTTTAAGATTTATTTATTTTAGAGAGGGGGTAAGGGGCAATTTCATGACTGAGCTGAAACCAAGAGACGCCCAACTGACTGCACCATCCAGGCACCCCAACACAACTGATTTTAAGAACAGGTTATCTGGGAGGGCCCGATTTAATCATATGAACTTTTAAAAAAAGCAGACAGTTTTCTCTGGCTGGTAACAAAAGAGGAAGTCAGGCAGAGATTCAACATGTGAGCAGGATTTGATTTTCAAGAAATTCTCTGTTGCTGGCTTTGAGAATGGCGGGGTCACATGGCAAGGAATGCTGGTGGGGTCTAGAAGTTGACAGCAGGTCCTGGCTGACTGCCAGCAAGGAAATGGGGACCTCAAGCCTACAACCACAAGGGAATGAATTCTGCCAACAACAAGAATGAGGATGGAAGCAGATCTACCCCACAACCTCCAGATAAAAACTCAGCCCAGCTGATGTCCTGATTTCAGCCTGGTGATACCGAACAGGAATCCACCCATGATGCCATGCAAACAAATCTGACCTAGGGAGCTATGAACTGCTAAATTGGTTGTTTTAAGCCACTAAGTCTGTGGCAGTTGGTTATGCAGCGGTAGAAAACTCACACACCATGCCTCCTCTGTGAAGTCTTCCCTCATTCCTCACGCACACCTGTGACTTCTCTCTGCTGCTGGGGCACCTCATACACAGCCCTTCTACAGGGGAAATCACCAAGTATTATAGTGATCCACTCAGCAGTCTGCTCTCCTCACAAGATTCCAGAGTTTCCTGAGAAATGTTGGAAACTATCACTTCATCATTGCAATCTCAGGCACAGAGCAGGAAAGCAAAAACTACTGCTTAAGTGAAGAAAGAAAAAAAAAATCCCAAGATCACTAATTTGTAATCATATATACTAAAATCGCCAAAGATGCAGGAGCTCTACTGTCTAAACAAGAGAAAAAGTCACCAATGTAAAAAGAGAATGGAGAAAAAAATGTTATTAATATACATGTAGGGTTTTTCTAAGGAACCAGATGTGAATGAAGTCTCCGGGTAAGTTGGTGAGGGAAAAAGTAAGCAGAAGTATGAGGAAAAATTCATCTCTACATTACTTAGTAAACAGGTATTTATTGAATGTCTGCTATGCAGTCAGGCCAGGAACTGTGCAAAACAATACAGGATTTAAAGCTTTCCCTCAAAAATACCGAGAACCTCCTTTCTGTGGCATACCAGTCTTAGAAGTTAGAAGTAAAACTCTTAAAGACCTTGGTTTTATGTGTACTTAAGTTTTAAAATCCTCTACTTTCTAAACGGGTGGTAGTAAATCGACTTTCTGTCGAGCTCTGTATTTTTGAGGTCCTTTGGTATTGGCCCTTCTTTGTGTTGGCTGCCTAATTCTCTGCAGAGCAGATGAACCATCATCAGCGCAGTCTGATAGTCATTTAGGTTACTTTGAGGCTTTCACTATTACAAACACCTGTCAAATGGCAATTTCACTCCCGCGCCTTTTATATCTCTGTGAAAGGGCCTGTACTGAGAAGTCGAGGAAGGGGACCCAGACATTTTGTTATTACACAACACTCTGTCCCTCAGTCCCTGCCCCACGGATGCCAGCTCCCTTGAGCAGCTAGGGCTCCCAGAGTTGAAGCAGTTGCTTACCTCCAGGCCTGGCGGGTGTGGCTCCCATCTCTCTCAATTCAGCTGCTGGAGAGGAAATGGGGTCTGGAATCGGCAGGAAGGGGGTGGGATCCATAATGTACCGAGAAACCAAGTAGACGCTGAGCGAGGTAAAAAATGGTACAGGAAGTTGTAAGGGGGTACTTGAGGAAAAGAAGAGATGGGGCGGAAAGGATGTTTTCTGGGTCAGAATAGCGTGGGCTAAAAACGGAATACGGGTCACTTCGCAGAGGGCCTCCAAAGGCAAGGCGATTAATTTGTTTTATCCTGTGGGCGATGGTGAGTGAAGAAAGGATGCAGTGAAAGAGATTCAGGTTTCAGATTCTGCCACTAGCTCAAGGGGTGGGGTGTCACCTCTCTGGGCTGTTTCCACATCTGTTAAGCTGGGAAAGTAGTACTTGCTGGGCGACCTGGAATGGTGATAGACCTAAACAGAGAACAGCTGTAAAACTTAGACGGCCGATCCCGGGCGTGTGTGTGTGGGGGGGGTGGGGGGGGCGTGGGCGTGGTGGTTTACTGTTAGTTGACCGACAATAATTTCCAAAGTCCTTCAGAAGAAAATTCTGCAACGGAGTCCGAAAATTAAGAGAGAGTGGCTTTTTGCCTGCAAAAAAACATGCCACAGACTCAGTCGCTCGCAGCCTTTTCTTCCTCTGCTGCTCCGCGCCTGGCTCAAAGCCCACGCAGGAGACCCTCCCCTGGGTTTGCTTGAAAGTCTCCCGCGCCAAGAACTCCCGCAGGAGGTAGAGGACATGGACCCGCGCGCGTGTGCGCGGCGCCGCGGGTCTGGAGCCGCGGCCGGGAGCTAGGGGCGGGGCTCGCGCCGGGGCTGACCGGTGCTGGGAATCCCCGCACTGCCGAGCGGTGGAGGCAGC
>LNAC01000953.1:243064-306441 GCA_002007465.1 Ailurus styani | reverse complement strand
GAGGACGACGATCCGCAGGCCGGGCACCTCCGCCCTCGGAGTCGCCGCTCCCGCCCATTCTCTGGCCTTTGGCGGCGCCCGGCCCACGGCTTCCTCCTTTCCTGCTCAGCTTCGCGCGGGCCTCGGGGCCGCGGCGGCGAAAAGTACCGAGGGGCGCCGAGAGGCCCCGGCCAGCCGCGACCGTCCACGCGCCCGCCACCCCGCCCGGCGCGGGCTCCATGTGAAGGAGGGATCCGGCCCGCGCCAGACTCCTCGCGCGCCCCTCCGGCCCCCGGGGGCCCGCGGCCTCCCCCAACCGGGGGGCGCGGTGACAGGCCGCGCGGGGGCGGAGGGGCGGGCTCGGAGGCAGTGGCTGCCCCTTCTTGGGCCTGCGGCTCCCTACGTCCCCGCGGAACGGCCGGTACGTGCCTGTGTTTGTGTGGGGCGGGGGCCGCGGCGGGCCTGTGCGCAGCTCCCCAGGCGGGGATTTCGCTAGGTGGTTGTCCTGCTCCGGGTGGACAGATCTCGGGGTCCCCGCATCCTGTCCTGAACCCCAGGTCTGAGCGAAGTAGACTGCTGGGCTGTGTAGCTGTCAGACACGTACTCTGCAGGAATTTTAGAAGGAAGATTGCAGCTGCCCCCTGGGAGAAGAAATGTTATATGCAGTAAGCGAAAAAGTGCTTGTCTTTGCACTGTCACATTGTGATAATCTATTGATTGGGGGGTGGGGATTGACTCTAATAGCTTTAGCACTTACCCTGCGGCTGACAGTTTCTTGCATTGTCTGACTTCATCTTCTCAGCACAATGAGGTCGGTAGTGCCTCCCCATTTTACAGATGAAGAATTGAGCCTCGGAGAGATTAGGGAATTTGTCCAAGGTCATGCAGCTGGTAATCCGGGAAGCCTTGATTCCCATTTGATCTGTTTTCTGTAGAACTGTATTTTTGAGTCTTGAAAAAAATAAATATGTGAGGAAAATGAGAAGAGTTGGAGAGTTTCTTCCTGGGAGTAAATTCTAAACACAGGTAGATGTAGTTTTTTTGTACCTAACGTAGGCTGTTCAGTGTGTTTTGCTGCAGCCAAGCAAATCATTTTCTTGGCTTTTTTTCTTCTTTTTAAAAATTACTTTTAAAAGGTGGCGCCGGGCACCTATACCCGTTTGTAGTAGGACTGAACAGAAAAAAAAATTAACTTTTATTAAAAGAAGAAATGGAATAAAGACTATTTAATACATATTAAAAAAAGATGACACAAAAAATGTGATTGGTAAAATGCATATTTCCTGAAAAGTTACAATTTTACTTGTGCTATTTATTCTTGACACATACGGGGAACTCGCAGTTGGGTTATTAGCTTGAGATTTCCTTATTGCAAAACTTGTTGCTGAATTATGTGGCAATGACTGAACATACTTAGTAATAGGTGGAGTCTTATGCAATATTTCTGAGTTGAGTGTCAAAATTAGTGTGTAGAATATCGTAGAAAGTTATCTTTTAATGGTGTGATTTTTTTTCCCTTTCATTGGTGTGTGGTGACTGATAAGTGTTTATAAACTAAAAATTATCATTTTAGGGCGTCTGGGTGGCTCAGCGGTTTTAACCGCTGCCTTCGGCTCAGGTCATGATCCCAGGGTCCTGGGATCGAGGCCCACATCGGGCTCTCTGCTCAGCAGGGAGCCTGCTTCCTCCTCTCTCCTCTCTCTCTGCCTGCCTCTCTGCCTACTTGTAATCTCTCTCTCTGTGTCAAATAAATAAAATCTTTAAAAAAAAATAAAAATTATCATTTTAGCATTGGCCTGTATTATTTCCTTGATTATGGTTAGCAAAAACGAAAATATTTCTCTTTACAGAAGGAAATATTAATGGATTCCTTTGAGTAGGTGAGGCTTCACGTACTGTTGGAAATGTTTAAGAAATGTACTGATGCACAATTACAGTACTCTATAATGTTTTCCAGTATATTATCAGGTTTAAGAAAATTTGTAGTTGAATATTTTTGTATTGTCTGTAGAGAAAAGGTCATATTATAGAGTCGACAAGTGTTTGGTTCATAGATTGATTTGTTGTTTGGTTAAAATGTGAACTATGTTGAGTCCTGTTGATTTATGTTGAGTGTGATATCATTATAGAATGGTTATGTTGGCATGATCTCCATGTGTCTCTTTTGAGAGAAGTAGCTGTTAAAAACTTATTTTTAAAAAATTGGATTACATTATGGACTGAGTCTATTAATGGATCTTTTATTTTTAGTTCACCTTGCTGCTACCAAAGAGGTAAACTGTGCTTAATACATGCTATATTAAAATGAAGTCATGTTAGGGTCCCAACAGCTTTGGTTTTGGGTTCTATTTTTCCCTTGTAGAATTGGAGCTCTCTGGGCACCTCAACACTCTCCTCCAACTTTTTTTTATTATGAGACAATTTCAAACATACAGGAAATTGCTAATAGAGTGAACATCCATATCGTGATCCTCTAGATTCAGTATTTGTTGACATCTTGTTGTATTTGCTTTATCTGTAAATATGTGTGTATTATTTTTGGCTCAGCCATTTGAAACTAAGCTGTAAACATTATGATGCTTTATCCCTAAATATGTCAGCATACGTTTCCAAAGATGGAGATTTCCTAACATAGCCAAAATGCCATTATTAATTTTTTTACTTCATATTTTCTGATCAATAATTAGTTGATAGTTTCTTAGTTGATAATTCCTTAATGTAATCTAACATTCATATTTAAATCTCTCTATTTATACTGTTTGGTCTTTTATGGTTTTTTTACACCCAGCCACACCAAACCAAGATAGAAGGTTTATTCACTGCATTTGGGTGGTTAAGTCTCTTTGATCACTTTGAATCTAGAGCAGTTTCACCTCCCCTTTAAAATGAGGTTGCTTTTTTTTTTTTTTAAAGATCAAGCCAGTTGTTTTATAAAATGAGTCACATTTTCTATTTGTCTGATTTTTCCCCCCTCATGGTGTCATTTAGTGTGTTCCTCTATTCCTCTGTATTAGTTAACTGTAAGCTAGCCTTAAAGGCTTGATTAACTTCAAATTAAATATTTTGGGCAAGAATAACCCTTAAGTGATACTGTGTAGTTCATTTTCCTTCTCATCATGTCATATACTGTCATGTCCCATTATTTGTGATGCCAAGTTTGATCACTTGATTATGGGGGTTAAGGTAAGGTACATTTTCCCCAGTGCAGTTAGCAATCTGTGGCATGATAAATTAGCACTGTAGTGCTAGCTGTTCTCCAGTAATTTGTCACTGAATAGTTGTAGCTTATATTGCTGACTCTTGTTAGGCTAACTTTTAAATTTCAGTGTTAGCAGTCTTTTGTTGGCGTGTGTGTGTGTGTGTGTGTAAACAAAAATCACAGGAATTATAAAATATCCTATATAGGTATATTAATCAGATTCTGATTTTGTGGGTTTTAAAATTTTTTAATTATGAATTCAAGGTATCTCCTGTTATGAATTAAAAATAAAACAGACCTGGCTTGTGAAAAATGGGAAAAACTCAATGCCTGTCTTTTCCTGGACTCTCACTGAAGGAGTGTGTTGTTTTTTTCTTGGCCAATATTTGTTGAAAGAAATAACTAGAAATATAGTAAAGGAAAAATGGATTTACTAAGAACATTTTGAGAAAACTCTGTTTTCTGGTATAATGCAAGGAGCACTGGATTGAGGGTTAGAAGATCTAAATTCTAATTGTAATTCCACCACTATGTGAAGTTTAAGAATTTAAATTTTTTTTTATTTCACTCAGTGTTCTCATTCCATAATGATCAAGTTAGTAAACATTTATGAATTGCTTTTTATTGAAATATAATTGACTCACAGTATCCTATTAGTTTTAGGCGTATCATAGTTATTCAATATTTTTATACATTATGGAATGATCCCCACAATAAATCTAGATACCATCTGTCACTTTACAAAGTTATCATAATATTATTGGCTATATTCTCTATGCTGTATATTACATTCCTGTGAATTACTTATTTTATGAACACTGTGATTTCTGATAATGAGGTATGTTGGGAACATTTAGAGGTGAACTTCATTTTAATTAAGCCAGGTAGAAATAAATCAAATATATGTAATATAAAATTGAATTTATTTCCCAACTAATTAACTGATGTTTAATAGGTTATTGGTTTTTAAAAAAAATTTTTTTAGGTTACTGTTTTAAAGACAGTTTCATAATAGGATTTACTTAAGTAACACATTCTCTTATTAAAAATATGATTTAGGAAAAAAAATATGATTTAGGGGGCACATGTGTGGTTCAGTTGGTTAGGTGTCCAACTCTTGATTTCCTTCCTGGTTGTCTACTTGGGATTCTCTCTCTCTCTCCCCCTTCCTTTCCTCTCCCCCACTGCTGATGGGTGCTCACAGGCGTGAGTGCTTTCTCTCAGCTCTCTCTCATTTCTCTTTCTCTAAAATAAATAATCTTTTTTAAAAATATGATTTAACTCATTAAACAGTTTACATGGTTTTTTCACACCTCTTTTGTAAGTCAGGGTGAACTGTATATATAAAAATAAAGAATCTTTCCTCTTATTCTTGAGTGTTGTGTGAGTTATAGCTCTCTATCTGTACACACACTTAACGTTTATAAGAAACATGTCTGTATAGTTTTGTGGTTTTTTGCCTTGTATATCCTTGGGATTTATTAGGAACATTGGTTGACTGCATTTTTTATGATGTTAATCATGGATTGACTTTGTATTTTGTATTGTTGTCAATTTATTGTTACTTAACTCTTAGATTGTTGCTTAACTTTTTTGTTATACACTGCCAGGATAAGGTAGAAACTTTGAAGTCTTCTGACTTGCACACTGCCTTTCATGTTAGTGCTCAGGAGTGTTTTGTTTGAGATTCATAGTACCATAGATTTTATAAGCACTGTGGTTTATAAACTTTGGAATGTTTTTCTAAAGGTAATTTTTCCCATTTTTACAGTTAGTCATTTATAGGGACTTTATTGATTAATTAAAATAATAGTTTAACATGATTTTATCAGCATTCTTTGGTAATTCCCAACTTACGTCCCCTCATCACCACTACCTCAGAATGTTCCTCAAGTGCACTGCACCTGCCTCTACAGTGGTACTCACCACTTTGTGCTGTAATTATTTCCTTATCCTCCACTAGGAAGTCAGCTCTTTCAAGGAGAGAGACAGTGTTTTGTTGATTTTGGTGCACCTTGATGCCTGGAGCCAAATGTTTATTGAATAAATACAGAATTGACAGACAGAAGGGACCTCTTTTTATAGTGTCCTAAGATTCTTGAAAGATGGTGCCTGCCAAATCACTGATCATTTACAAAAGGTTTCTTCTTAGTTTGTTGGTTGTTTTCTTTGTTCTCTTTTGTGGCATTGTTTATTTATTTAGCAAATTTAAGCATTTTCTGCATTCTAGGCACTGATTTAAGATACTCACTTAATCCCTGTTAACAACCCAATGAATTAGTTACTATTATTATACTCCTATTACAGATTAGGGAACTGAAACACAGAGACAATAAGTAACTTGCCCACGTTCATACTTCTTGTGCTTGGTGGAGGTAGTACTTGAATGCAGGCAGCCTGCCTCCACAATCTGTGCTCTTAACAGTCGCACCATTTTGCCTCTCTGCTTTGTCAGGGCAACCAGAAAATTAGATTTGCTTTGCCAGAGTACTCTCATTATCATTCATGGAGTGCATACTATGTACCAGGATGGAGAGGGCACTTTAGAAGGCCTTGAAGAGGAGGCAGTACTTGAACTGAGTTAACAAAATTAGTAAACTCTACAGATTAACTGATTGTGATAATGTTTATTGAAAAACATTAAATATAGAAAAGGTAAAGAAGAAAAAATTAGTAATCAGTTAAGAGTTTGTACTTGGGAGTCAGACCTGAATGTGAGTCTCACCTCTGCTGTTTATCCTTTCTATGCCTCACTTATCTGTAAAATAGAGATAATAGTACTTAACTCATAGGTTTGTCATGAGGTTTAAATGAGATAATATATGTAGTATAGTGCCTTGCATATAAAAAGTGTTCAAAAAAATCTCCCATAGTTCACTTAGGTTATGTCTATTTTAATGTATGTAGAAACCATTCTTTTTGGTTTGATTAGGACTGATGGTAGTTAGTTTAATTTTTTAAAAGTATAAGGAGAATTAAAAATGACACATTTTTATCGTAAATATTTTATTTAAAAAATGGATATGTAAAGAAGTCTGAGTTATGTGATCCATCTAGAATTGTATGATTATTCCCCGTAGTCTTTTACAGTTTATTCACCTATGCCCACTTTAACAATAGTTTTTTTTGAAACTAGCCTTTGAGTCTTTCTAAACACTCAACTTCCTTTTCTTTCTTTTTTTTTTTAACTTCATTTTTATGGAAACAAAAAACTTCATATTCACAATTTCATTGGTTTATATAATATTTAAACTGTATAATTATAACAAATACATAAACATATTTGATTCTCGGTATGTTGATGAGTGAATTCTCCATCCTTCATGTTTGTCGTAATTTCTCAGTATTTTCATCTCTATTATTTTACTTTGCATCCTGGGAGAGCTGCTTGTATTTGACACAATGTGGTTGCATAACCACATTCATAGTTCTGCTCTTTTGCCCTCCAGTGCGTACTAAAAAATATTTTTCATCTCATGAGTATTTTAATTCTGTAGTTGTATTTCTATTATCTTGGGGTAATCCTTGGTCTTTCTGATTTTTTCTCTCTCTCATCCTTGTTTTGCGACTCAGCTTGTTCTTTCCTTTAGCTTTTGTTTATGTTTCATAAAGGCACGTCTTCTGGCATTGAGGATATCACACAATTTTCTACAAATTTCAGACTGTATCTTGGGAGGAAGAAGTAACCTCTGAATGTCTGTTACATGCCAGAAAACTTACACACATTAATTTTACAGTAACCATGGTAGATCATAGTCTGATTTTACAGGCAAAGAAATTGAGGCTTAGAGGTGTTAAGAATCTTGTTCAGTCACTAGTAGAGTTGGGGATTTTGCATGGTTCTTCTAGTTAGAGCAAGGGTTCCTTAGCCTTCTCTCTGCCTCCACATTGTTTACATGAAGCATTCTCCTTGGAAATAGCCTCACTGGAATCTTCTGGGGGTAGAGCCAACATAATTTTTGGAAAACACACTCAAATACAGATATTATACTTATCTCTCATTCTTTGTAATTGCTAAATCAGAGACTTCTGATAAATATTTGGGTAAATCTGAATGATTTCTTTGTATTAGGCACAATTTTCAGTGGAATGAGAATAAACTGGTCCATTTTAAGTAAATGGTATAGGAAGTATGTTAATTTTTCTGGTATCTAGGAGAAGTGATATGAGAGAGTTTAATGCACTTGGTCAGAGAATTGATGAAATTTCTTGAATGAACATGAGGAATTTTCAGTCTAATTTTTAAATTAAGTTTTAGGCTATCATTCTGAATGGGCTGTGGGTAATAACCCTCAAATTCAGAGGCTTAAAACAAAGATTTATTTTTTGCTCATGGTGTGTGTTCATTGAGGGTCAGTTGGGCTGCTTCTGCTCAACAGTGTGATCCTTACTTTGAATCTCATTTTGGATCCTTACTTTGGGACCTCACTTGCCAGCAGCCACTATCTGGAACATAACTGGTTGCCATAGGTAAAGGAAAAATACACGATGGTGTGTTTTTCCTTTATATTGTGCTTCCTGAGAAGGAAAAATTTTTTCTTTATCCTTCTAGGTTCTTTGGTAAATTGCCATAAGACTGATAAACTTAATTGAATTACAAATGTACTAGAGCTGCATAAGAATATGAAACCCACAGGTAGTCAGGCAGTTGAGGCTTATATGCTGTCCTGAGCAGAGGAGAAGGGGTAGGAGTCTGGAACTTCAAAGCTGGGGAGGAAGACAACAATTTATGGGAAGATGGTAAGAGCAGATGTTTGGTAAACGTGTTTGCCATGCTTTGTGGAGACGGTGGGACAGAGAGGAGGAATTTGATCTCTAGGCCCTGCTAGTTCCCTTGCAATTACCATGCCTCCCTATATTCTTTGTAGTTATCTCTCTGGTCATAGTTTAGATAGACCAGACCCTCTGTCTAAATTCTTTTAGGCAGATAAGGGGAGGTAAAAAGCTCTTCCTGAATCTTTTGGGCCTTGATTGACTTCATTTCAAACTAATCCACATGTCAAAGTGGCGTATTTGGAGGGGCTTGTTCTGAACCTCTTTGCACTCAATACTTGACATCTCTTGTCACCAGAAATGTGTATGTGATAGGGGTTTCCACACCTTTAACAATTCTGTAATACCAGCCAAAGATACTGTCAGATGCCACAGGTTAAGACTGCCCTCTGTTCAGACCCAGTGGCAAGGCTAGGTAGTTGCCTGTGCTTCAGACCAATGGGCTGTAAATCAGAGGTTTCCATCTTTGGGATTTTTTGGGTTCAATTAATTTGCAAGAGCAACTCACAGAATTCCGGAAAATACTAGATTACTGGTTTATTATGAAAGGATATAACCCAGAAACAAGCAGATGGAAGAGATGCATAGGGCAGTATTTGGGGAGAGGAGGGGCCTGTGGAGCTTCCATCCTTTCTTCTAGTGCCGCTCGTCCAACATCTCCGGGTGTCTACTAACCCGGAAGTTCTCCAAACCCCATTCTCTTTGGTTTTTAATGGAGGCTTCTTACCTAGGCATGATTGATGAAGTCAGTTGGCCATTGGTAGTTGAGCTTAATCTCTAATCTCCTGCCCCTTTTCCCTTCCTAAAAGCCATAGGAAGGTGCACAAAGTTCCAATCCTCTAATCACATGGTTCCCCTTGGCAACCAGCTTCCATCACTGGCTGCTTTTCAGAAGTCATCTCATTAATATAAACTGAGGTGTGGCTTAAAGGTATTGGTTAGGAATAACAAAAGACACCTATTGGGCGCCTGGGTGGCTCAGTGGGTTAAAGCCTCTGCTTTCAGCTCAGGTCATGATCTCAGCGTCCTGGGATCAAGGCCCGCATCGGGGTCTCTGCTTAGCAGGGAGCCTGCTTCCTCCTCTCCCTGTCTCTCTGCCTGCCTCTCTGCCTACTTGTAATCTCTCTCTCTGTGTCAAATAAATAAATAAAATCTTTAAAAAAAAACACAAAAAAACAAAAGACACCTACATTATTCTAGCTACACCTGTAATGAGTCTATCATAAAGTACAACTTGTTGAATCACTATATTTTCCCACCTGAAATTAAGGTAACATTGCATGTCAACTATACTTCAGTTAAAAAAAAAAAAGACCTGGTTTTTCTGAGCTCTTTGCCAGAAATGGGGATGAAGACCAGATACATATTTTTTATATAAATTACAGTCTCACACCAGGACAGAAAGAAAATAGAATGTGTGAAAGCATACTCTGGCTTTTAAAGCTTTTACCTGGGAGAAACGTTCAGTACTTCCATCCACATGTATTGGCCAGAAGAAGTCTTATGGCTGTACCTGAATTGAACAGGGTGGAAAAGTTCAATCTTTCCAAATACCCAGAAGGAGAACATCAAGTGTTTGTGAACAACCCTACCGCAGAAGCAGTGCTGTGGAAAACTGTTGAAAAATTATTTTTGGAAATTATTAACAGGAGCCAGTGGGAAAAGTATGAATTGATTTTTTTTAAGAAGTCTTTGGGAACAGATCTATAGCTTAAAATGAAGTCAGTTTGTAACTGTTTCTGTGCTATTATTTAATAATTGCTAGATGTTCTCTAGTCATATTGTTTTAGATTTGATCTAAAGATGCTTAATTACTTTATAAATTTGTGATTGCTGTAATTAAGTTTGACTGACTTGACTGCATTTTAATGGTATTGGTGGAGTTTTTTTTTTAAGATTTACTTATTTATTTTAGAGAGAGCACGTGCAGGTGTGGAGGGGCAGAGGGAGAGAGAGAGAATCTCAAGCAGATGCTGAGCTGAGCACGGAGCCTGATGTGGGGCTTATAATCCCTGGACCCTGAGATCACCACCTGAGCCTAAATCAAGGGTGGGATGCTTAATCGACTGAGCCACCCAGGTGCCACTCCCCTTTTTTTAAGTAGGCCCCATGCCCAGTGTGCAGCCCCATGTGGGGCTTGAACTCGTGACCCTAAGATTGAGATCTGAGCTGAGATCAAGAGTCAGATGCTTAACTGACTGAGCCACCTTGGCACCCCTGTGGACTTTTATTTATTTATTTATTTATATTTATTTTTTTAAAGATTTTATTTTTTTATTAGAGAGAGAGAGAGAGAGAGATATCACAAGCAGACAGAGAGGCAGTCAGAGAGAGAGGAGGGAGCCCGATGTGGGCTTAGATCCCAGGACCCTGAGATCATGACCTGAGCTGAAGGTAGAGGCTTTAACCCAGTGAGCCACCCAGGCACCCCCCTGTGGAGTTTTTCTTTTTCTTTTTCTTTTTTAAGGATTTTTTATTTTTATTTATTTGACAGAGATAGAGAGATCACAAGTAGGCAGAGAGGCAGGCAGAGAGAGAGGGGGAAACAGGCTCTCTGCTGAGCAGGGAGCCTGATGCGGGACTCGATCCCAGGACTCTGAGATCATGACCTGAGCCAAAGGCAGAGGGTTAACCCACTGAGCCACTCAGGCGCCCCCCCCTGTGGAGTTTTAATACAAAATATTTTGGTTTTTTGTTTTGATACAATAGGAGATGAGACTACTGTTTCTGATTTAATTTAAGGAGAGATTAACATCATGATTCATGTGATGGCTTTAATGTATTTTTAAATCAGTTTGGGCATTTTAAAATAGCCTGTGGACTCCTTTTTAAAATTAGTAATATTGTATAATACAACATAATATATAAGAAGAGTACATCAAACTATATATAGAATTTCTGAGTTGCTTAGACACTATAAGGAAACAAAAGAAGTAGAAGGTAGCCCAGCCTTAGCGTTGATAAAAATATTATTTTGAGAGATGGTATGATGTTAACTGTTTAGTCTGTAAGCAGTACATGGTTGCATTCTAACAACTTCACCCCTAAACCCACCATATCCCTGCTTATATAATCTTATCTCATGATTTGGGAAAGGATAGATTAGTTGTGTTTTCTGGGATTGTGTAATGTGTATTATTAATTAGTATTACAGAGTTTGCCCTGTAGTCATGGACTATTGCATACTGCCTTACTTTTGAGAGGTTTATTCAGGGAAGTGCCAGAGGGATTTCTTGCTAGAGTTTTCCTGAAGGGAGTACCACAAACTATATTCCATACTCTTTGTTGAACACTGATGGTAGGTGGGAAAGCCTGAGTTCAGTCTTAAATCTGACATTAATTTGTAATAGACTGTTACAGAGGGCTTCAACATTTCTGAATTTGAAGAAGTTGCCCTAGGTGATTTCTTAAGGACCTGTCTAGCCTGTGAGACCCATAACATAATAGAAAATAGTAAAGAATCAAAAGAGATTGAAGTTCTTCTGCTGCGGGGTGGGGGGGGGTTGTTAAAATGACAATAGTCCAGGGAAGATTTGTTATAGGGCAGCATGTATGTGGAGCATAAATAGCTCTGTTTAAGTGTGACTAATTTGTCAGAATGAGATCTCTTAAAGTTATTTTATAGCTGGATACCTTGCATTGAGCTTGACGTATAGTAGGTTTTCAGTAAAATGCTTGTTAAAAGAGTGAATGAATAACTTCAGAACTAATGTGATAGAAATCAGAATCATCTATGGACACTTTAGTGATAAAGTCCAAGATAGTAAACATTGAGCCCTAGAAAATAACAAAGAACTGAATTATTCTCATATTATGAACAGGGAACCAAGATTTTGGAAATACTTTAGCTGAAAAGAGAGGGAAGATCTTTTTGGAAAAGGGGCAAAAAGTATTGAAAAAATTGTACATTCATTCTTTAGTGCCCGCTAGAAATTTTTAAATAATTTATGGATATATTTGGATAAGCCCGAAATGATTACAAATAAGAAAAAAAAAAAAGAAACTTCCCTACTTCGCAGTGGAAAAAACATCTGGGACAAACCACACATCAACAAATATTTTTCTTCTCAGAGAAGAGAAATATCTTTGTTGTTTCTCCATCTTCACATCTCCAACCAGAGCATAGACATACCTTAAGTGTTCTTAGCTTATTTTGTTCTAAGTTAATAAATTGATACTAACATGTTAATCTGATACCCACTCTAGTGTTTTCTGCCCTTTAAATCTTGCTTTTTTTGCAAATGGGAGGATCAAGTAGGGAGATGCAGTTTCTTTTTTTAAAAGATTTTATTTGGGAGTGAGTGAGAGAGCATGAGTGCTTGAATATGCAGGTGGGGGGTGCAGAGGAAAAGGGAGAAGCAGGCTCCCTGTTGAACAGGGAGTCTTGACTCAGAGCTCAATACCAGAATCCTGGGATCATGACCTGAGCCGAAGGCAGACGCTTAACTGACTGAGCCACCCATGTGCCTCATGGTTTCTTTAGAATAAGGGACACTCCAGCCTGTTTGGAAGCAAGGATGGTCAGTGTAGAACTCTAAAAGAAGGCTTGGGACGCCTGGGTGGCTCAGTAGTTCGGTGTCTGCCTTTGGCTTGGGTCTAGATCCCAGAGTCCTGGGATTGAGCCCTACGTCGGGCTCCCTCTTTGGTGGGAAGCCTGCCTCCCTCTCCCACTCCCCCTGCTTGTGTTCCCTCTCTTGCTGTGTCTCTCTCTGTCAAATAAATAAAATCTTAAAAATAAATAAGTAAATAAAAGAAGGCTTGATTGGAAGCTGTGAAAAGACCAAGTGACCTAGATTTGGTTATGCAGGAAGATTTCAGAAGGAAAGTTTGCAAAGATTTCTTGGTCATTGGATTGGGAGGAGGCTTAGGGCAGCTGGCTGGCTCAGTTGGTGGAGCATGTGACTCTTTTCTTTTAATTTAAATTCAGTTAATATAGTGTATTAGTATTATTAGTTTTGGAGGTAGAATTCAGTGATTCATCAGTCTTATATAATACCCAGTGCTCATTACATCAAGCATGTGATTCATGATCTTGGGGTTGTGAGTTCGAGCCCCACGTTGGGTATAGAGATTACTTAAAAATATAATATTAAAAAAAAAAGATTGGGAGGAGGTTCAAGTAGTTGCATTAGTTAGGGTTCAATCAGGGAAGGAGAAGTGCTATTATTAGGGACTAAGGGATTTCTGAAAGGAGTAAAACCTTACACAGTTGTGGGAGAAACTCAGAAATCAGAGTCTGTAAGGGGGAACTGGGAGATCAGAATCAGTCTTAAGCAGTGGTGCAATGGGTAAATGAGAATGTAGATAAATCTGAGGAGTCTGGTATGCCAGGTGCTGGAGTAGAACCATACAGTAGAGCTGGTGGAAAGTCTGTGGAAAGCTGTTGCCTCTGCATAGCTTACCTCTTCTTTGGTTTTCAGCCAAGTAATTGGTGGTGGACCTGCGGGTGCTGTTTGGTCAGCAAGGTGCAGTCAGCAGGGGAGAGCACAAACATGGTGGAATCTGCTGGCAACTCTGTACCTGTTTATCTAATCCTGATCTTTAGAGTAATTTCCTCCTCTGGCCAACTCTAACGTGGAGCCATATGGGAAGAGCATTCTGGGAAATGTAGTTTAAACTTAAGTTGGCATAGTACAAACTGCCACAGCAGGTGAGTGTGGGGTGGTTGGGGAACTACAGTGGGGGCTGTGGTTGTGGTGACAGTGATATTTTATAGATCTAGGTTCATTCTACTATAAGAGAGCAAGTTCTTTAAATTCAAGCCTTTTTCCATCTCTCTGAAATGGGGAGATAATATCCTTATGGGATGTTCTGAAGATTAAGTGAAATGTTTGAAAGCATTTAGCAGAGGGTAAGCACAGTGCAAGCTATTATAAACAGTAGCTTTTAGTAAGAGTAGTAATTAGTAGTGAGAAGGAAAGAGTATATTTTGAAAGGGGAGGGGAAGCGTGCAGGGAAGAAGGATCGTGAGAAGAAAAATAGTAAAGTAGAAGACATGGTTCCTGTATTTGAGAATGTTGTATGTAGTCTGGCTGCAGGGTACACATGTAGACACATAGATGAGTTAGGAAGCTATAATAGGAAGCAATATCCTTTAAGGAAGAGTGGAGAGATATAGCAAGTGCTGTCATCCTAGTGTAGTTTAGGTTAAGTGGTAATGTATGTGAAATGCCTAGCATACTTTAAAAAAAAAATTCCTAGCATACTGTCAGTTCAGAGAGGATAATAATTTTCCACTTCTGTCATTTATAGAGGGAAAGATGACCAGGTGAGGGCGATAGGGAAGGCTTAAACTGAGTCTCTAAAAGATGGTTTCGACAGGTAGAAAAAAGGGAGGAAGCATTTTAGATAGAAGAAATAAAAGGTGGGCATCAGCAAGACATGTAGCACTTCATTATTAGCCCAGCTCAGTACCTGTTGATTCCTACTGCTTGCTTTTGGTAATCTCTTTGTAATTTCTAGAGATTGTCTCTGTTTGCTCCTGCTTGAGTCAATTCCTTACCTCTAGGCCGTCAGTTCAGTGAGGGCTGTGGGACTACGCTGTGCTAGTTTGGTGACAGTAATTCAGTGGGTGATTGGAGGTGGGATGGTAAAAGGGACAAGTTTCCAGAAGAAGGCCACTATGATGGTGAATAACTTCAGTCACTCCCTTTGTTGTATTTCCCTATTAAAATTCTACCTTGTTCTTTTTTTTTTTAAGAAAGAGAATGCAAGCAGTGTGGGGTTGTGGTGGGCAGGGAGGGGGAGAGAGAATCTTAACACAGAGCTCAGTGTGGGGCTTGATCTCAGGACCCTGAGATCATGACTTGAGCCGAAACCAAGAGACTGGACTCTTACGACTGAGCTACCCAGGCGCCCAGTAATTAATTCTACCTTGTTCTCTTCAGTTCCTCGAATTAAGCATTTTAACCTTGTTTCATACAATTAATATTTGTTTAGGTTTATCACGTTTGCCAGGTTTTTTGTTGTTGTTGTTAGTTTTTGTTCTCCTGGAATCGCTTTCTTTTTTCTTCTTTCTGAGCTTTGGAAGAATTTTAGAATTTTAAAAATCATTTTTAAATGATAATTTTCATAATAATCATTTAAAAATCATCATTTTCATAATTCAGGTGATCAGTGAGGGGAGCATACACAGTAGACATGTATTAAATGTTGGTTGAACAAACAAACAAATGAGAGACGATATAATGTAGCATGTAAGAGTGAGTGGATTCTGAACAAGATTGGGCTCCAATGATGAACTTAGTAAATGTTTTATTATTTTTTGGGTGTTCACTGTGCTCTGGTATTTTTCTAGTAAATGCTTTACAAATACTTGATTCAAACCTTACAGTAATCATATGAAGTGGGTACAGTTACCTTCCCCATTTTACACTTAAGAAAGTAGGCACTGAGAGCCATTATTATTATTTTGTCAGTGAACCATTGAGTAATGTTTTTGGAAAATCAGTTATTAGTCTTTTCTTTCTAGTTCCTGTTAGAAATATCAGGGAATGACAGCCAGGATGCAAATTATCTTATCTACATCAGTCTATAGTGATTTGAGAGTTTTTGAAAAGCTTGAATTTGTTAGAGTATTGATTTAAGAGCTACCCTCTTCAAGATAATCTAATGCAGGAAAAAAATTAAGATTCATATGCATTTAAAATAAATTTCCTAGTATTCTCAGTGCGGTTTAGGAAGTAAGAGAAAAAAATTTAATCAAAATTAATTTTCAAATTAATTTTATCAAATTAATTTTAACAAATGTTTATATAATGATTACCTTATGCCAGTCCCCTCTAAGTACTTTATAAACATTAACTTGTTTAATTCCTATGGCAATCCAGTGATGGTATTATAGCCAATATACCAATAAAAGTCTTTGCATTACAGATAAGGAAACTAAGAGAGTTGGAATCATTTGTCTAACATCACACAGCTAGTGAGTGGCAGATGCGAATTTCAAACCCAGGGAGTTTGGCTCTGCAGTTTGAGCTCTTAACCACTGTGCTTGCTGTTTTTTTCCTTCCTCCTTCCCTTCTTTTCTTCCTTTTTGTTGTTTTGTTTTTATTTAAATTCCAGTTAGTTAACGTACAGTGTAGTATTAGTTTCAGGAGTAGAATTTAATGATTCATCTCTTATATACAACAACCAATGCTCATCAAAACAAGTGTCCTTAGGGGGCGCCTGGGTGGCTCAGTGGATTAATACCTCTGCCTTCTGCTCGGGTCATGGTCTCAGGGTCCTGGGATCTAGGCCCGCATAGGGCTCTCTGCTCAGCTGTGAGCCTGCTTCTTCCTTTCTCTCTGCTTGCTTGTAATCTCTCTCTCTGTCAAATAAATAAATAAAATCTTAAAAAAAAAAAAGTGTCCTTAGGGCACCTGGATGGTTCAGTTAGTTAAGCATCTGCCTTTGGCTCAGGTCATGATCCTGGGGTCCTGGGGTCCTGGGATCGAGCCCTACATAGGGCTCCCTGCTCATCAGGGAGCCTGCTTCTCCCTCTACCCCTCCCCCTACTCTGAGCTCTCTCACCCCTCCAAATAAATAAATAAAATCTTTTAAAAAAAAGTGTCCTAAATACCCATCAAACATTTAACCCATCCCCCTGCCTATCTTCCCTCCAGCATCTCTTAGTTTTCTATAGTTAAGAGTCTCTTTTATGGTTTGCCTCTCTTTTTTTCTCCTATGTTCATCTGTTTTGTTTCTTAAATTCCACAGGAGTGAAATCATATGTTATTTGCCTTTCTCTGACTTAGTTTGCTTAGTGTAGTACTCTCTAGCTCCATTCATATCATGTAAGTTTTTTTTATGGCTGAGTAATATTCCTGTGTGTATGTATTTTATATATATATACACATACGTGTATATATATACACATGTGTATGTATATATACATGTTTATATATAACATATATAATATATAACATAATATATAATATATAACACACATATATAATATCACATCTTTATCCATCAGTCAGTGGACATTTGGGCGCTCTCTCTATAATTTGGCTATTGTTGATAATGCTGCTATAAACATTGGGTTGCATATACCCCTTCTAATCCGTATTTTTGTATCCTTTGGGTAAATACCTAGTGGTGCAGTTGCTGGATCCTAGGGCAGTTATATTTTTAATTTTTTTGAGGAACTTGCGTAGTGTTTCCTAGGGTGGTTGCACCAGTTTGCATTCCCACCAGCAGTGTAAGAGCGTTCCCCTTTCTCCACATCCTTGCCAATACCTTTTGTTTCCTGTGTTAATTTTAGCCATTCTGACAGGTGTGAGGCAATACTTCATTGTAGTTTTGATTTGTATTTCCCTGATGATGAGTGATGTTGAGTATCTTTTCATGTGCCTGTTAGCCATCTGTATGTCTTCTTTGGAAAAATGTCTGTTCTTCTGCCCATTTTTAAATATTTATTTGCTTTTTTGGTTGTTGACTTTGATCAGTTTTTTACAGATTTTGATTGCTAACCCTTTATTGGATATGTCATTTGCAAATATCTTCTCCCATTCCATAGTTGGCCTTTTAGTTTTGTTGCTTCCTTCACTGTGCTTTTTATGTTGATGTAGTCCCAACAGTTTATTTTTGCTTTTGTTTTCCTTGAGTCAGGAGACATACCTAGTAAGAAGTTGCTATGGCTGATGTCAAAGAGGTTACTGCCTGTGTCCTCTAGGATTTTGATGGTTTCCTGTCTCACATTTAGGTCTTTCATCCATTTGAATTTATTTTTGTGTATGATATTTTTGTGTATGATATAAGAATGTGGTCCAGTTTCATTCTTTGTTTTTTTTAATTTTATTTTTATTATTTGCCCAAGGGGTACAGGTCTGTGAATCATCAGGCTTACATCTTTCACAGCATTCACCAAAGCACAGACCCTCCCCAATGTCCATAACCCATCTACCCTATCCCTACCCTCCCACCCCCCAGTAACCCTCAGTTTGTTTTATGAGATTAGAAGTCTCTTATGGTTTTCCAGTTTCATTCTTTTGTGTTGCCATCCAGTTTTACCATTTGTTGAAAAGACTGTCTTTTTTCCATTAGATATTCTTTCCTGCTTTGTCGAAGATTAGGTGACCATAGAGTTGTGGGTCCACTTCTGGGTTTTCTATTCTGTTCCATTGATCTCTGCTGTTTTTATTTTTACAGGGAGCATGACCCACTGAGAGATAAGATGTGTATGAAGTAATGTTAGAGATGACAGATATATTCAGTTTTTGTATAATACTTTAAAAAGAAAAATCAGGGGTGCCTGGGTGACTCAGTCATTTAAGCATCTGACTTCGGTTGAGGTCATGATTTCAGGGTCCTGGGATTGAGCCCCACGAAGGGCTCCCCACTCAGGAGGGAGTCTACTTATTCTTCTCCCTCTGCCCCTCCCTCTACCGTGTGCGGATGCTCTCTCTTTCAAATAAATAAAATCTTTTTAAAAAAATTTAAAAAGGAGGGCGCCTGGGTGGCTCAGTTGGTTAAGCAACTGCCTTCTGCTCAGGTCATGTTTCCGGAGTCCTGGGATCGAGTCCCATATGAGGCTCCCAGCTCCATGGGGAGTCTGCTTCTCCCTCTGACTTTCTCCCCTCTCATGCTCTCTCTCACTCTCTCTCTCTCAAATAAATAAATAAAATCTTTAAAAAAATTTAAAAAGGAAAAAAATCACGATTTGCTAATTTCATAAAAATTGATACTCTGCATTCAGAATGGCTAGGTTTTGTATTGATGGATCCCTATGTGATTCTAAAACATTCTACTGTAATACTCTGATTCCCAAGGAAATGCGAAAACTCACATTTGATTTGCCAAATAAACTACAGTCTTTTGAAATATCAATTCAAGAAATGATAAAACATTTTAGCTAAAAAATCCTTTAGAACTTGTTAAGAGGAAGGAAGCAAATCCTAAATATAATAATTATCATGTCAACAGGGACTGCTTGATGGAAATTAGACTTTATCTTTTAAAGATGTGCAGGCCTGTTTATACATGATTACCATTGTATATGAGGTGTGATCATTTGACCAATTTGAAATTACATATGAGTTGTGGCTAATAAGTTATTGTTAAGAATTAACCATTTATTGCATCTAGGTAAATATTGCTTTCTTTAATTGTTCTGGGAGACTGATGTCATATTATTTAAATGTTTTGGGAACACTTTTAAAATTCTCTTTAAATTTGGATTTTATATGGTTTTGAGTAGATTTTATGGTACAAAGTTAAAAAATTTGAAAAGATACAGAGTGAAAGTCTTCCTTCCCAGCCATCCAGTCTTTCTTAACCAGAGGTGGCCAGTATTACTAGGTAATATCCTTAGAAATCGTGTTCAGAATTTTTGAATACTTGCAATTAGGATATATCTGACCAATGATGGCAAATTTTATTTTTTAGAGTTAGAATTCATTTGTATTAGGGCAAATAAAGGGGCTACCAGTCTGAGTAATATTTTTAAAAATCAGAGGAGGGGCATCTGTAAGGTAGTGAGATTCCTGGTATGACATAAATTGGCTTAGGGTGCCTGGGTGGCTCAGTGGGTTAAAGCCTCTGCTTTCGGCTCAGCTCATGATCTCAGCTTCCTGGGATCGAGGCCCGCATCGGGCTCTCTGCTCAGCAGGGAGCCTGCTTCCTCCTCTCTCTGTCTCTCTGCCTGCCTCTCTGCCTACTTGTAATCTCTCTCTCTGTGTCAAATAAATAAATAAAATATTTAAAAAAAAATAAATTGGCTTAGTCAATGGTCATAGTTGCAGTGCTTGTAGTAGAATAAAATTTTTGTAGCTTGATTGAAATATTGACAAACTGCACATTTGAAATATGTAATTTGGTAAATTTGGGCATATGTATATACCTGTGAAACTGTCATTCTTATTAAGATTGTGAACGTATCCATCACCCCCAAGAGTGTTTTTCTTTATTTTTTAATATTTTATTTTCTTTATTCTTTTAAGATTTTATTTGTCAGAGAGAGGGAGAGAGAGAGAGAGCACACAAGCAGGGGGAGCACCAGGCAGAAGGAGAAGTAGGTTCCCCCCTGAGCAAGAAACCCTATGTGGGACTCCATCTCAGGACCCTGGGATCATGACATGAGCCGAAGGCAGACGTTTAACCCACTGAGCCATCCAGGCATCCCACCGCAAAAGTTTCTTCATGTCCTTGTCCTTTTGTAATCCCATCACTATCTTGCTTCTATCCATTATCCCTAGGTAACCTTTGATCTGCTTTTTGTCACTATAAGTTAATTGTTCACTTGGTGATGGACATTTGAGTTTCCAATTTGGGGCTATTACACATAAAGTTGCTGTGAACATTTGTGTACTAGTATTTGTGTAGACATGTGCTTTCAGTTTTTCTTTTGAGTAAATACTATTTCTTGAATGGAATGGGTGGGTTATAGCAAATTGCCAAACTCTTTTCTAAAGTGGTTGTACCATTTGACATTCTTACCAGCAATGTGAACGTTTTAGTTGCACAACATCCTTGTCAACATTTGGATTGCTCATTCCTTTGAATCTCACTGTGTTTTTTTCCCCTGCCTTCTTTCCAAAGATGGAGGAGGGAATTTTACTTTTTTTTTTTTTTCCTTTGGAGCAGTTTTAGGTTTACAGAAAAATTGAGGGTAACCTACAGAGTTCCCATATACTCTCTCACCCCCTCCTAGTTCTCCTATTTATTAACACATTGCATTAGTGTGACACATTTGTTGTGATCGATGAGCTTATATTGATAACATTATTATTAACTAAAGTCTGTAGTTTACATTAGGGTTCACTCTCTGTGTTGAATATTGTGTGAGTCTTCACAAATGTATCATGACACATACCTACCATTATTACAATATCATGCTGTAATGTGAGCAGTTTCACTGTCCTAGAAATCTGTGGTTCACCTATTTATTCCTCCCTCTTGCCTCCTGAAATCTGGTACCCACTGATCCTTTTATTGTCTCTGTAGTTTTGTCTTTTCCAGAATGTAATATTCTTGGAATCAGTCATACAGTAGCCTTTTCACATTGGCTTCTTTCACTTAACAGTATGTCTTTAAGGGTCCTCTATGTCTTTTTGTGGTTTGATAGCTCTTCTTCTTTTTTTTAAATTATTAAATATTCCTTATTTTGGACATCCCATGGTTTGTTTCTCCATTCACCTATTGAGGGACATCTTGGTTGCTTCTAAGTTTTGGCAGTTATGAATCAAGTTGCTGTAAATGTCCATGTGCAGGTTTTGGTGTGAACATAATTTTCATCTCCTTTGGGTAAATACCAAGAAGCAGGCTCACTGGATTATATGGTAAGATTATGTTTACTTTAATAAGAAATTGCCAGACGGGGCGCCTGGGTGGCTCAGTTGGTTAAGTGTGTGCCTTTGGCTCAGGTCATGGTCCCAGGGTCCTGGGATGGAGTCCTGAGTCAGGCTCCCTCCTTATTGGGAGCCTGCTTCTCCCTCTCCCCCTGCCCCTCCCACTCTGCTTGTGCATGAGCTCTCTCTCTCAAATAAATAAATAAAATCTTATTAATTAAACCTGCCAAATTGTTTTCTAAAGTGACTGACATTTGACATTCTCAACAGCAGTATTGTGAGCATGTTAGTTGTCTAGCAACTTTGCCAGCACCTCAGATGGCCAGTTTTTTGGAATCTCATTGTGGTTTTGATTTGCATTTACATAATGACTAATGATGTTGAGCATCTTTCATGTGTTTATTTGCCATCTCTATCTTTTTTGGTGAAATGTGTGTCTGAGTTTCCTGCCCTTTTCTTTATTTGGTTGTTTGTATTTCTTTAGTGGGTTTTAATAGTATTTTAATATTCTACTTACAAGTCCTTTTTTGGATATAAGTTTTATACATTTATTCTCTTAGTCTGGGGCTTGCATTTTCATTTTCTTCATAGTGTCTTTTGAAGAACAAAAGTTTCTAATTTTGATGAAATTCAGTGCATTTTTTCCTTTAAAATTTGTATTGTTGCTCTTCAAAAGATACTATTAAGAAAATGAAATCTTGGGGCATCTGGGTGGCTTAGTTGGTTAAGCATCTGCCTTCAGCTTAGGTCACAATCCTGGATCAAGCCCTGCATTGGGCTCCTTGCTCAGCGGGGACCCTGCTTCTCCCTCTCTGCTGCCACTTCTGCTGCTTGTTCTCTCTATCTCACTCTCTCTGTCAAATACATAAAAAAAACACAAAACAAAACCACAACGAAATCTTTGCTAAACTCAAGGTCACAAGTTCTTTTCCTAGTGGTTTTGTTGTTTTAGTTCTTATATTCAGGTGTATGATCCATTCTGAATTAATTTTTGTATATGTGAAAGGGCCGAGGTATCCAATTGTTCTGCCACCATTTATTGAAAAGATTTTTCTTTCCTGGTTGAATAACTCTCTAGCCACCTTATCATTGAGCTATAATTCACACCCATTTCACATATACAGTTCACCCATTCATTGGTTTTTAGTGAAATTGTATGATTTGTGGTCTTTTGTGATTGGTTTCTTTCACTTAGCATAATGTTTTCAGGGTTCATCCGTGTTGTCTGATGTATCAGTACTTCATTTCTTTTTATGGCTGAATAATACTCCATTTTGCGGATATAACACATTTGTTTATTCATTCATCAGTTGAGGGACATTTGGGTTGGAACATTCACTTACAAATTGTTGTATGGACATAATATTTTCAGTTCTCTGGGGTACTAATTGCTGGACCCTGTGTTTAACCTTTTGAGGAACTGTTGGACTATTTTCCAAAGTGACTGCACCAATTTAAATTTCTGCCAGAAGTGTGCGAAGGTTCCAATTTTTGCACATCCTTGTCAACACTGTTATTGTTTTTTATTATAACCATCCTGGGGTATGTGAAGTGACATCTCATTGTATTTTGGTTTGCTCTTCCCTGATAACTGGTGATGTAGAGCATATTTTCATATATTTATTGGTCACATCTATAACTTCTTCAGGATCCTTTGCACATTAAAAAAGTGGGTTGTCTTTTTATTACTGGATTAGAAGAGTTCTTTATATATTCTAGATATAAGTCCTTTATTATGTGTATGCCTTTTGCAATTTTTTCCCTTTCTGTGGATTTTCTTTTACTTAAAAAAAAACTTTATTAGGTGTTTTGGAGGAGAGTTATGTTTCCTAATGTGCATTTTCAGTAAGAGAAGTTTAGTTAGAATGTTAAGCCAGTTTTAATCAAATACATTAACTCTACCATAAAAGTTAAAATTTTGTCAGTAGGTTAGATAAGCATTTTAAAAATACCTCTGTAAGAGATGGTATAGCATTGTAATAAAGAATAAGAATGTAAAAAAAAAAAGAATAAGAATGTAGAGTCAAAACAAATGGGGTTTGATTTCAGCTTTCCTATTGATAGCTTCAGGACCCTGGGTGCAGACTGTAAGCATTAAACATGTCTATTTTCTTTTTCTTTGTTTCTTATTTTTTAATTGAGATATAATGGATATATAACATTATATTAGTGTCAGGTGTACAACTAATGTTTTGATATTTGTATATATTGTGAAATGACACAATAAATCTAGTTATCATCTATCAACACACAGAATTTTTTTTTATCTGGTGATGGGCACTTTTAAGATCTAGTCTCAGCAACTTTCAAAATCTTTTTTTTTTTTTAAAGATTTTATTTATTTATTTCACAGAGGGAGAGAGATCACAAGGAGGCAGAGAGGCAGTCAGAGAGAGAGAGGGGGAAGCAGGCTCCCCGCTGAGCAGGGAGCCCGATGCGGGCCTCGATCCCAGGACCCTGAGATCATGACCTGAGCCGAAAGCAGAGGCTTTAACCCACTGAGCCACCCAGGCGCCCACAGTGGAGTATTATTAACTATGGTCACCATGCTGTACATTATATCCCCAGGATTTATTTATTTTATAACTGAAATTTTATACTTTTTGACCACTTTTACTCATTTCACTCACCCTTCAACTTCCAGCCTCCAGCATCCACCAGTCTGTTTTCTGTATCTGTGAGCTTGGTTTTTTTCATTTTTTCTCCCTTTGGATTTTGTAGTTTCCACATATAGGTGGGATCATATGTATTTGTCTTTCTCTGACCTGTTTAATTTAAGGTCATGTCCTCAGGGTCCATCTGTGTTGTTGCAAATGGCAAGATTTCATTCTTTTAAAGGACTGAGTAATATTCCTGTGTGTGTGTGTGTGTGTGTGTGTGTGTGTGTGTGTGTGTGTGTGTATCACATCTTCTTTATGCATTCAACTATCTATGGACACTTAGGTTGCTTCCATATCTTGGCTATTACAAGTAAATAATGCTGTAATAGACATCAGGATGCATATATCTTTTCAGGTTAGTGTTTTTAATTTCTTCAGGTAAATTCCCTGAAGTAGAATTGCTGGATCATATGGTATTTCTATTTTTGTGTTTTTTTTTTGAAGAACTTACATAGTGTTTCCCATAGTGGCTATATCAGTTTATATTTACCTTCCCATCAACAGTACACCAAGGTTTCCTTTTCTCCATATCTTTGTCAACACTTGTGTTTTTTTGTCTATTTGATGATAGCTATTCTAACAGGTATGAGTTGATATTTGTGGTTTTGATTTGCATTTTCCTTCTGATTAGTTATGTTGAGCATCTTTTCATGTGTTTGTTGGCCATCTGTATTTCATCTTTGGAAAAATGTTGACCCAGATTTATGAGTTTCTTAATTAGTCCCTTATCAGATACATGATTTGCAAATATTTTTCTCATTTGGTAGGTTGCCTTTTCATTTTGTTGGTTTCCTTTGCTGTGCATCTTTTCACTTACTTGATGGTATCCATTGGAACACAGAGGTCTTTACTTCTGATGAAATCTTATTTATCTATTTTTTCATTTGTTGCTTGTACTTTTGGTGTCATGTCTAAGAAACTGTTAATTAGCCCAAGGTCATAAAGATTTATGTTTTTTTCTGAGAATTATCCAGGTTTAGCTCTTACATTTATGTCTTTGATCCATTTTGAGTTAATTTTTGTATATGGTAAGTAAGGCAGGGAGTTAACCTCATTCTTTTGTAAGTGGCTCTCTAGTTGTCCCAGCACCATTTGTTGAAAAGACTATTCTTTTCTCATTGAGTCATTTATTTATTTATTAAAAGATTTTTAAAATTTATTTATTTGACAGAGAGATAGAGAGCACAAATAGGCAGAGTGGCAGGCAGAGGCAGAGGGAGAGGGAGAAGCAGGCTCTCTGCTGAGCAGGGAGCCCGATGTGGGGCTCGATCCCAGAACCCTGGGATCACGATCTGAGCCGAAGGCAGTGGCTTAACCGACTCAGCCATCCAGGTGCCCCTCATTGAGTCATTTAGACCTCTTTGTCATTTGTGGTGTTTTTGATCTTGAGGAAAGCATTCAGTCTTTCATCAGTGAAAAAGATGTTGGCTGTTTTTCCTAGATGCTTTTATCAGGTAGAAGAGGTTTGCTAGGAATCTTTTTTTTTTTTTTAAATCAGGAATGGGTGTTCAGTTTTGTCAAATGCATTTTTCTGTGTCTGTTGAGATGATGGTTTTTCTTTCTTAGTTTGCTAATATAGTGAATTACATTGATTTATTTTCCAGTGTAAACCAACTCTGCATTCCTGGAATAAATACTACTTGTTTTGATATATTATTCTTTTCAAATGTTTCTGGATCCAGTTTGCTAAAACTTGGTTATGTATTTTTATATCTATGATAATGAGGTGTATTGGTGTCTCAGTTTTTTTATGTCTTTTATTTTTTAAAGATTTTATTTATTTATTTTAGAGAACGAGAGAGGTGGGGGAGGAGCAGAGGGAGAAGGACAAGCAGTCTCCATGTTGAGCGCAGAGCCCAATGTGGGGCTTGATCCCATGACCTGGAGACCATGACCTGAGCAGAAATCAAGAGTTGGACACTCAACCAACTGAGCCACCCAGGCTACCCCCACATTTGCCTTTTTAAATAGATTTTTAAAATAGGAGAAACATTTCTTTTTTTTTTTCTTCAAAGATTTTATTTCTTTATTTGACAGAGAGCACAAGTAGGCAGAGTGGCCCGCAGAGGGAGAGGGAGAAGTAGGCTCCTTGCCGAGCAGGGAGCCCCACGTGGGGCTCGATCCAAGGACCCTGGGATCATGACTTGAGCTGAAGGCAGCCGCTTGATCATAAGCCACCCAGGCACCCCATTTTTTTTTTAATGTTATGTTAGTCACCATACAGTACGCCATTAGTTTGATGTAGTGTTCCAAGATTCATTGTTTACATATGATACCCAGTGCTCCATGCAATACGTGCCCTCCTTAATACCCATCACCGGGCCAACCCATCCCCCCATCCCTTCCCCTCTAAAACCCTCAGTTTGTTTCTCAGAGTCCATAGTCTCTCATGGTTCATCTCCCTCTCTGATTTCCCTCACTTCATTTTTCCCTTCCTTCTACTAATGTCCTCCATGCTATTCCTTATGTTCCACAAGTAAGTGAAACCATATAATTGACTTTCTCTGCTTGACTTATTTCATTCAGCATAATCTCCTCCAGTCCCATCCATGTTGATGGGACGTATTCACGTTGGGTATTCATCCTTTCTGATGGCTGAGTAATATTCCATTGTATATATGGACCACATCTTCTTTATCCATTCGTTTTTTGAAGGGCATCTCAGCTCTTTCCACTGTTTGGCGATTGTGGACATCGCTGCTATGAACATTGGAGTGCATATGACCCTTCTTTTCATTACATCTGTATCTTTGGGGTAAATACCCAGTAGTGCAATTGCAGGGTCGTAGGAATTTTTTTCATTTAATTTTTTGAGGAACCTCCAGGGAAAAACATTTCTTGTATGTATATCTACATAGTTAGCATTTCTTGTGCTCTTCATTTCTCTGTGTTGTGCCTGACTTATATTTGATGGCATTATCCTTCTCCCTGAATGACTCCCTTTAATTTTTTTTGTCTTTTGGAGCAGATCTTGTGATGATGTCCTTCAGCTTAAAAAAAAAAAAAACTGCAAAAGTCTTTTTTTTTCCCCCCCTTTATTTTTGAAAGGTATGTTTTGGGGTCTAGAATTCCAGGTTGATTTTTTTTTTTCAGGGCAGATGGTCCCTAAATTCCACTTATGGTATTTTGACTTGATGGGTAGTTTGAAAATGATATACATGCAGTAGAAACTGCCCTTTGGTATTTGAATTCTCATATTTTCCCAGGCTAGTGATATGTGGTACAGTAAATACTGTCTTGATACTGGTCAGCTAGCCACAACTCCTGGTCAGCCACACGACTGTGAGAGTAAGCAACTAGTACACTCACAACCATTGTTTATTTATACAGCCATTCTGGTTTCCACCTTCAGTACATTATTTAATAAATTACCTGAGATACGCAATTCTATTTTTACAAAATAGGCTTTGTGTTAGATAATTTTATCAAACTGTAGGCTAATATTCTGAGCATATGTGAGGAAGGCTACACAAGCTATGTTGTTTGGTAGGTTAGGTATGTTAAATTAAACATTTGTGACTTACAGTGTTTTCAATTTAGGATGGATTCGTAGGGACATAATCCCATTGTAAGGTGAGACTGATCTGTATTTTAAAGATGTTGCTCCCCTGTCTTCTGGCTTACATTGTTCTTGATGAGAAGTCTGCTGTTGTTGTTTCCGTGTATATAATGTGTCTTTTAAGTAATTTGATTGTGATTTACTTTGGTATAGTATTCTTCAGATTTCTTGTGTTTGGAGTTTGTTGAGATTTTTGGATCTGTAAGTTTAAAGTTTCGATCAGTTTTGGAATCGTTTTGATATTTCTTCAGATATACTTTCCATGAGCCCTGCTCTCATTTCAGGGTATTGGTTACATGTTTATTATTAGGCCGCTTCAATTTTATTTATTTATTTTTTAAGCATTCATTGATGCTCTCTCCATTTTTTTCCCCACTCTTTTTACTTTTTCATTTGTTTTAAAGATTTTATTTATTTATTTGACAGAGAGAGATTACAAGTAGGCAGAGAGGCAGGCAGAGAGAGAGGGGGAAGCAGGCTCCCCGTGGAGCAGGGAGCCGGATGTGGGGCTCGATCCCAGGACCCTGAGATCATGACCTGAGCCAAAGGCAGAGGCTTTAACACACTGAGCCACCCAAGCGCCCTACTTTTTCATTTTTTAAAATAACTTTTTGGTTATGTCTTCACTAATTTTTCCCCCTGTTTGATTTATTGTTGTTAATCCTATTCACTGTATTTTTTAAATCTTAAACATATTTTTATCTATAAAAATTCCATTAAAAATAATCTTCTTGGGGTACCTAGGTGGCTCAGTCACTTAAATGTCCAACTTCTTGATTTGGGCTCAGCCATGATCTTGGTGTCTTGGGATTGAGCCTCACTGTGTGTTCTGTGCTCAGTGGGGGGGTCTGCTTGACTTCTCTCCCTTTCCCTCGGGCCCTCCCCCCACTCATGCACGTGTGTTCTCTCTAAAGTAAATAAATAAATTTTAAATACGTAAATAAGTAGATATCTTCCTTGTGTGTACTTAACATCTTCTCTCTATTTGAACATATGGTATGTAGCTATGACAGCTGTTTTAATGACTATCATCTGTGTTGTTTCTGGGTCTGTTTGTATTGATTGAATCATGTTTTTCTCCTTTTCATACTTGGTACTTTTTGATTTGATACTGCAAATTATGAATTTTATACCTTCTTGGGTCCTGCAGTTTTGTGTTCTTACAAATAGTCTTTGTTCTGGGATTAAGGTAAGTTACTTAGAAACAGATCCTTTTGTGTTTTGTTTTTAACTTTGAAGCTTGTTAGGTAAAACTAGAGCAGCAATTAGTCCATCACAAAATTTTTCCATTGTTGAGGCCAAACTCTTTAGAATAGTTTGTCCAGTGCCGTGTGAATTATAAGGTTTTCCAGTCTGACAGTTTTATGAGGGAATTCTTTATGTAAATGGTAAAATCATTTACCATTGCCAGGGAGTGATTGCCCAGAGCCTCATCTTCTCAGTATCTCGGTATATCAGGGAATGTATTTGGCTCTGTGTAATAAATACAAAGGGTTACCAAATTGATTTTTTGATATAATCAGCCTGAAAACTGAAGAAAATAATCAGTGCCCTTTTTAGCTTATTGCAAGACCAGTGCTCTAACCCCTGAGCTATGGAGCCTTCCCCTCTTTTTAGCTTATTATAGGTTGCCATCCTTAGCATATGGCACTGGATTGAAATTTCAGATTATTTTCTGTAATTTGAAATGTGAAGGTGAACTATAGATTGGAGATAAAGATGTGAGGATTATTAGCTTATAGGTTGTGGTTGTTGTAATCAAAGGAAAAGATAATGTTGTTCCAAGAGAGCCAATAGAATGAAAAGAGTGATAGTGTGAGAATGGAACCTCAAATAACACTGATATTTAACATCCAGATAATGGAGGAGAAAACAGGTGAGATGTGGGGGTGGGGACTGGGGATTAGGAGATGGAGAATCAGGAGAGTGTATTGCTGTGGATATTAATGTTTTCAGCTACAAGCATCTAAACAGCTTTTTTTTTTTTAAGATTTTATTTATTTATTTGATGGAGAGAGAGATCACAAGTAGGCAGAGAGGCAGGCAGAGCGAGAGAGAGGAGGAAGCAGGCTCCCTGCTGAGCAGGGAGCTTGATGCAGGCCTTGATCCCAGGACCCTGAGATCATGACCTGAGCCAAAGGCAGAGGCTTTAACCCACTGAGCCAGCCAGGTGCCCTAAACAGCTTTTTTTTTTTTTTTTTTTTTTTTTTTTTAAGAATTTTATTTACTTATTTTGAGAGAGAGAGAGATCGAGAGTGTGAGCAGAGGTGAGGAGCAGAGGGAGAAGCAGACTCCCCACTGAGCAGGGAGCCTGATGTAGACCTCCATCCCAGGACCCTGGGATCAGGACCTGAACCTAAGGCAGATGTTTAACCGACTGAACCACCCAGGCACCCCAGCCTTCTTTTTTGAGAGGAATCATCCAGCAGTGTCATTTAATGTAACTTTAACTGTAGTAGAACATAAGGGCAAGAAGTAGGGAAGTCAGTTATATCTCAAGGGTGGAGGTGGTTCAGATTGGGAAGACAAGATTATATTTGGCATGTAACTCCTGGCTAAGACTGTTGAGTTTATTCAAGATTTGATGAGAAACTACTGAAAAGTTCTGAGCAGAGTAAGAATTAACATGCTCTGATTTTATTTTTTCCTCTGTTTTGTTTTTTAATTAAGACCTTTTCTTAGAGCAGTTTTAGTTCCACAGCCAAATTAAAGGAAAAGTACAGAGATCTCACACATCCTTTCTGCCCCTGACCCCCTTATGCATGGTTTCTTCCATTATCAATATCTCCCACCAGTTTGGCACATTTGTTATAATTGATACCTCATCAATTATCAACTCAGTACCTAGAGTGATACCTCATAATCACCCAAGTTCATAGTTTACATTAGGGATTGTTTCTAGCGTTACACATTCTCTGGGTTTGGACAAGTACATAATAACTTGTATCCATTTTGATGGCTTCTCTTACACATCTCTCTCTCTGCCCCTCCTCTTCCAACCCTGGCACCTACTGATTTTTTTTTTTTTTGTCACCAATGATTTCTTTATCTTCAGAATTCTGCCTTTTTCAGAATATCATACAGTTGGACTCCTATAGTAGCTTTTTAGATTGGCTTCTTTCACTTAGTAATACAAATCTAAGGTTTCTTCATGTCTTTTCACAGCTTGATAGCTCATTTCTTTTAACACTGAATAATATTCGATTGTCTGAATGTGTTACTATTTATTATCCATTGGCTTTTATTCACTCCTGTATGGGAAATAAATTGTATGAGTGCTTGGAGTGATAACAGCCTGGTTAGATAGGAAGCTTTTGCAGTAATTTGTACAAGAGATGATCATGGGTTGGAATAGAATGGTGGTGGCAGAGATAGATATTTTTAAGGAAAAGCTAACAGGACTTGGAATGTAGAGTGAGAGAATGGTTGGAATTAAGGATATTCCAAGATTTTTGTCTTGAGCAACTGGAAAAATAGAGATTTTTTTTTCTATTTTTGCTGCGATGAAGAAGACTGGGAATGAATAGGTAATGTTTGAATTTTTTCAACTTTGTTCTTGTTTTGAGTGTTTTTTCTTTTTTTTTTTTTTTAAAGATTTTGTTTATTTGACACAGAGAGAGATCAAAGTAGGCAGAGAGGCAGGCAGAGAGAGAGGAGGAAACAGGCTCCCTGCTGAGCAGAGAGCCCAATGCAGGCCTCAATCCCAGGACCCTGAGATCATGACCTGAGCCGAAGGCAGAGGCTTTAACCCACTGAGCCACCCAGGCGCCCTTGAGAGTTTTTTCTTTAGAAATAACTTTAAGCTCCAGAAGTTGCAAAAATGGTTATAAAGACGTTTCTTTTCTGATCATTTGAGAGTGATTTGCCAACATACGAGGAGGACTCATCATTGTAGAATACTAGTTTGTAATTGCTATCAACAAGGTCATTTTCTTTTTTTTTTCTTAAAGATTTTATTTATTTGTCAGAGAGAGAGCATGCACAAGCAGGGGGGAGCAGCAGGCAGAGGGAGAAGCAGGCTCTCCACTGAGCAAGGAGCCCAGTGTGGAACTCGATCCCAGGTCCTAGAACTCGATCCCAGGACCCCGGGATCATGACCTGAGCCAAAAGCAGACAGACAGTTAACCAGCTAAGCCTCTCAGGTGCCCAACAAGGTCATTTTCTTATATACCCAGAATATATCCATCAAAATCAGAAACTTAACATTGATAGAGTAGTATTCTCTAATCCACAGAATGCATTCAAAGTTGAGTAGTAGTATCAAATAATACCTTTTTAGCCAAATAATTCAATCTAGAATCTTTTTATATTTTATTGTTGTGACTCTTTAGTGTTTTTCTGTCTGGAACAACTCCTCCGTGATCCTTGACTTTCATGATCTTGACAGGTTTGAAGTTTATAGAGCAGTTAATTTTTAGAGTCTTTCTCAGTTGGAATTTGTCTAACAATGATTCCCCATGATTCAGTTTAGGTTATTTTATTTTGGCAGAAACATCACAGAGGTGAATATTCTTCTCAGTGCATCCTGTCAGTTGGTAAATGACTTTAATTTACCCATTACTGGTGGTCGTAATAGATCAGTTTGCTAAGCCTTCTGCCAAGTTTCTACACTAAAAAGTGTACTCTTTTCTTTATAGTTAATATTTGGGGGGAAGGTATTTTGAGACTAAGTATTTCATTCTTCATCACACTTTTACACACAAGTTTCAGCACTCATTGACTTTTCTTGGCTGAATTATTACTATGATTGATTGCTAAGTGGTGATTTCATAATTTCATTACATTATATAATTTATTAGTTTACATTCAAGCACCCATACTTTGAGTGTCAAAAAGAGAAAACTTCCTCTTCTCTTATTTATTGATTCGTTTTTAAAATAATGTTTTTGTGGACTCATGGATTCCATTTTTATTCAGTGGTTGTAATCTCTTATTTTGTTGCTCTCCTCCAACTGGTTCCTGTGGCCTTTTGACATGTCCCATAACTCTGTATCCTTTCCTTCTGACACAGTAAGATGTTCCAGGTTTATCTTGTAGTTACCTGATTAATACCTGAGAATAACATTTTCAAGGAGCCTTGGTACCTCTTAGTGGAGATTGGTATTTAGAAACTAGCATCTAGCAGGTGTACATCTGGTGAGTAGGATGTTAGTGCTCCCAGGTCTCAGCAAACAAAACTCTAAAACATTTATAGGTACAAATGTGTGTGTGTGTTTGTGTGTATGTACATCTGTATCTATTTCTTTATCCATACATATTTAAAAAAACATTATTTCATAATGAAACCTCCAATCCCAGTCCAGTACCACAGGGTTCATTTCTGCTTTTCCCCTTTCCATATTTTCAAGAGCCCAAAGGACATTAGGTAGGGCATCTATTTTTTTTAAATTTATTTATTTTATTTTTTCAGTGATCCAAGATTCATTGTTTATGCACCACACTCAGTGCTCCATGCAAAACATGCCCTCCCTACGACCCACCACCAGGCTCACCCATTCCCCCACTCCCCTCCCCTCCATGACACTGTTTCTCAGAGTCCACACTCTCTCATGGTTCGTCTCCCCCTCTGATTTACCCCAATTCACTTATCCTTTCCTTCTCCTAAAGTCCTCCATTTTATTTCTTATATTCCACAAGTAAGTGAAATCATATGATAATTGACTTTCTCTTTTTGACTTATTTCACTCAGTATAATCTCCTTCAGACCCGTCCATGTTGATACAAAAGTTGGGTATTCATCCTTTCTGATGGCTGAGTAATATCCCATTGTATATTCAGACCACATCTTCTTCATCCATTCGTCTGTTGAAGAGCATCTCGGCTCTTTCCACAGTTTGGTGATTGTGGACATTGCTGCTATGAACATTGGAGTACATATGGCCCTTTTTTTCCCCACTACATCTGTATCTTTGGGGTAAATACCCAGTAATGCAATTACAGGGTCATAGGGTAGCTCTATTTTTAATTTTTTGAGTACTCTCCACACTGTTCTCCAAAGTGGGTGCACCAACTTGCATTCTCACCAATAGTGTAAGAGGGTTCCCCTTTCTCCACATCCTCTCCAACACTTGTTGTTTCCTGTCCTGTAGATTTTGGCCATTCTAACTGGTGTAAGGTGGTATGTCAATGTAGTTTTGATTTGAGTTTCCCTGATGGCTAGTGATGATGAACATTTTTTCATGTGTCTGTTAGCCATTTGTATGTCTTCTTTGGAGAAATGTCTGTTCATGTCTTCTGCCCATTTTTTGACATGATTATCTGTTTTTTGGGCATTGAGCTTGAGGAGTTCTTTATAGATCTTGGACATCAGCCCTTTGTCTGTAGTGTCATTTGTGAATATCTTCTCCCACTCTGTGGATTGCCTCTTTGTTTTGTTGACTGTTTCCTTTGCTGTGCAGAAGCTTTTTATCTTGGTGAAATCCCAGAAGTTCATTTTCGCTTTTGTTTCCTTTGCCTTTGGAGATGTGTCTTGAAAGAAGTTGCTGTGGCTGATGTTGAAGAAGTTCTTGCCTGTGTTCTCCTCTAGGATTTTGATAGATTCCTGCCTCATGTTGAGGTCTTTCATCCATTTCAAGTTTATCTTTGTGTATGGTGTGAGAGAATGGTCGAGTTTCATTCTTCTATACATAGCTGTCCAATTTTCCCAGTACCATTTATTGAAGATACTGTCTTTTTTCCACTGGATATTTTTTCCTGCTTTGTCGAAGATTATTTGACCATGGAGTTGAGGATCCATATCTGGACTCTCCACTCTGTTCCATCGGTCTGTGTGTCTGTTTTTTTGCCAGGACCATGCTGTCTTGGTGATCACAGCTTTGTAGTAAAGCTTGAAATCAGGCAATGTGATGCAGCTAGGGCATCTATTGGGGGAGGGATGTGTGGTGCTGTAGCAGCCTAGCATGATACTGTAATTTTTCCTCTTATCACTCCTTTATCTGTGTTTTACATGGTTTTACATATTTTAGTTCCATTTAATTCTGTATATTAAAAAATTTTGAGACTTTCTTTTTTAGCTGTGGATTATTTTGAAGTATGTTGTTCTATTTCCAGATATTTGGAGATTTTTTGGTTGTCTTTCTATTTTTATTTGCTTGTATTATGACCAGGGAACATAATTTGTATAACTTCAATTTTTTAAGTGTGTTGAGTCTTATTTTGTGGTCCAGGATATGGCCTAGGTCCATTTTTGTGAATGTTCCATGGGTGCTTGAAAAGAACATATATATTTTTGTATTGGGTGAAATGGGGTGTGTGTGTTAGCGTGTTAGCTTTACATAGTCATGTTTCTTAAGGAGCTTATGAGAATTAAATATTTTAGGGACGCTGGGTGGCTCAGACGGTTGTGTCTGCCTTTGACTCAGGTCATTATTCCAGGATCCTGGGATTGAATCCTGCATCAGGCTCCCTGCTCAGTGGGGAGCCTGCTTCTCCCTCTGCTTGCTGCTTCCCCTGCTTGTGTGCATGTGCGCTCTCTCTCTTTCTCTGACAAATAAATAAAATTTTAAAACAAAAATAATTTTTGAAACTTATTCTCGTATTTACCATTTCTGGTGTTTTTCATTTTGTTTACTGGCTTTGATATTAGGTGTAGGCTTTTCTTATATGATCTTTATTAAATTAAGGAAGTTTCCTCTTACCGCTAGTTTCTTGAGTGTTTTTATCGTGAAAAAAGTGTTGAATTTTGTTAGATACTTTTTCTGTATCACATGAGGATATCTTGTGTTTTCTCCCCTTTATTATGTTAGTGACATATTGCATTGATTTTTCGCATGCTGAACTGTCCTTGCCTTTCAGTAATCAATCCCACTTGGTTATGGTGTATAATCCTTTTAATATGCTGCTGAATTTGGTCTGCTAGTACTTTGTTGAGGAATTTTTCATCAATATTCCTAAGGAATAATTGGTCTGTGGTTTTCTTGTAATGTCTGTCAGGCTTTGGTATTAGGGTAATGTTGGCCTCATCCAATGAGTTAGGAAGTGCTCCTTACTCTTCACTTGTTTGGAAGAATGTTTCAGAATTTGCAAGAATTGTTTCAGAAGAAACAGTCTTATCAATGTTAGATAAAATTCATTAGTGGAACCATGTGGTCCTGGGCTTTCTTGTTGGGAGCTTTATGGTTACTGGTTCAGTAGCTTTATTGATCATAGGTCTGTTCAGATTTTCTATTCATTATTCAGCCTTGCTAGGTTTTATGTTTCTAGAAATTTGTCCATTTCACCTAGGTTATACAGTTTTTCATGTATAGTTTATACTGCTCCCATATGATGTTTTTTATTTCTGTTATGTTCCCTCTTTCATTTCTGTTTTTAGTTTATTTGTATCTTTTCTATTTTTCTTAGTCTTAGCTAAAGGTTTATCTTTTGAAAGAACCAACTCTTGGTTTTATTGATTTTCTTTATTTTTTTTCTCTAGTTTTATCTCTGGTCTAACCTTTATTATATCTTTGCTTCTGTAAGGTTTACATTTAGTTTGTTTTTCTTTTACTAATTAAGATGTAGAGTTAGGTTGTTTTTTTCTTTTTTCTTTTAATTTAAATTCAACTAGCCAACATATCATTAGTTTCACATGTAGAGTTCAGTAATTCGTCAGTTGGATGTAACACCTAGTGCTCATCGCATCACGTATCCTCCTTAATGCCTGTCACCCAGTTACCCCATCCCCTCACTGACCTCCCCTTTAGCAACCCTCAGTTTGTTTCTTACAGTTAAGGGTCTCTCATGGTTTTTTTCCCTCTCTGATTTCTTCCCATTCAGTTTTCCCTCCCTTCCCCTATGATCCTCTGTGCTATTTCTTACATTCCACATATAAGTGAAACCATTTAATTGTCTTTCTCTGGTTGACTTATTTTGCTCAGCATCATACTCTCCAGTTCCATCCATGTCAGTGTAAATGTTAAGATTTCATCCTTTTTGTTGGCTGAGTAATATTCCTCTGTGTGTGTGTGTGTGTGTGTGTGTGTGTGTGTGTGTGTGTGTGTGTGTATGTATGTGTGTATCTGTCATTGGACATTTGGGAGAACTCATACAGGAATTCAACGTGGCAGGATTATAAAGTTAATGCACGGAAATCAATTGTATTTCTATATACTAATAATGAGACAGAAGAAAGAAAAATTAAGGAATCAATGCCATTTACAGTTGCACCAAAACCATAAGATACCTAGGAATAAACCTGACCAAAGAGGTAAAATATCTGTATTCTAAAAACTACAGAACACTTATGAAAGAAATTGAGAAAGACACAAAGAAGTGGAAAAACAGTCTATTTTCATGGATTGGAAGAACAAATATTGTTAAAATGTCTATGCTTACCTAGAGCAATCTATACATTCAGTGCAATCCCTATCAAAATACCATCAACATTTTTCACAGAGCTGAAACAAATAACCCTAAAATTTGTATGGAATCCCAAAAGACCCCAATAGCCAGAGGAATATTGAAAAAGAAAACCAAAGCTGGTGGCATCACAATTCCGGACCTCAAGCTCTGTTACAAACTGGAATCATCAAGACAGTATGGTAGTGGCACAAAAACAGACACATTGATCAGTGGAACAGAATAGAAGACCCAGAATGGACCCTCAACTCTCTGGTCAAACTAATCTTCAACAAATCAGGAAGGAATATCCAATGGAAAAAAGACAGTCTCTTCAACAAATGGTGTTGGAAAAATTGTACAGCCACATTAGAAGAATGGAACTAGACCATTTCCTTACACCATACACAAAGATAAACTCAAAATGGATGAAAGACCTAAATGTGAGACAGGAATCCATCACAATCCTAGAGAACACAGGCAGCAACCTCTTTGACTATGGCCGCAGCAACTTCTTGCTAGACACGTCTCCAATGGCCAGGGAAACAAAAGCAAAAATGAACTATTGGGACTTCATCAAGATAAAAACTTTTGCACAGCAAAGGAAGCAGTCAACAAAACTAGTTAGGTTTTGAAATCTTTTTTTTCGACTTCAATATTTACAGCTGTAAGTTTCTTAGTATTGCTTTTGCTGCATCCCGTAAGTTTTGGTATGTTTTGTTTTTATTTTCATCTTTTTCAAGACATTTTCTAATTTCCCTGTTATTTCTTCTTTGAAACATTGGTTAAGACTTTTCTGTATAATTTCCACATCTTTGTGAATTTTCCAGTTTTCCATCTGCTATTTGTAGTTTCATTATACTATGATTGGAAAAGTTTCTTTGATTTCAGTCTTATGAAATTACTGACTTTTTTTGTGGTCTAACATATGGTCTATCCAGAAAAATGTTCCATGTGGACTTGAGAAGAATATGTATTCTACTGTTTTTGAATGGAATGTTCTGTATAGGTCTGTTAGGTCCAGTTGGGTCTATAGTGTTGTTCAAGTCCTCTATTTCCTTGTTGATCCAGCTCTATTATTGAAAGTGGGGTATAGAGCTTTCAGTTGTTAATGTGTAGGTATGTATTTCTCTTTAATTCTGTCAATGCTTGCTTCATATATTTTGGAGCTGTGCTGCTTGGTGCATATATGTTTATAATTGTTATATATTCTTCATGAATTGACCATTTTTACAATATTTAATGCCCTTCTTTGTGTCTTGTAATGGTTTTAACTTATAGTTTATTTTGTCTGATATTAGTGTAGCCACTCCAGCTCTTCTGGTTACTTTTTGTATGGGATATCTTTTTCTGTCCTTTCACTTTCAACCTATTGTGTCCTTTGACCTTATAGACAGCATATAATAGGATCATGTTTTTTAAATTCATTCTGCCATTCTGAAATGGTACTCAATATCATTAGTTATCAGGTGATTGTAAATTAAAACTGCAGTGAGATATTACATAATCACCAGAATGACTAATACGGTTGGCGAGGAGTTGGAAGAACTGGAGCTCTTTTACCTTGCTGGTGGGAGTATATAGATTGACGGCTACTTTGAAAAGTTGGCCATATCTGCTAAAGTTAACTATGTATGTCTTAATGACCTAGCAATTTCTTCTGTGTATATCCAACAGAAATATGTGTTTGTTTTCACCAAAAGGTATGTTGTTCAAGGAGGTCTATAGAACCTATATTTGTAATGTCAAAAACTGAAAACAACATTTATGTCCATCAGTAGTAGAGTGGGTAAATTAATTGAGATAGAGTCATATAGTGGAATATTACACAGCAATGAAAATGAAAAAAATACTCATATAGGTAATGGGGAAGAATCTCAAAGCCATAACAGATATTGAGTGAAAATAAATACAAAGGAGTATGTCTTATGGGAATTAATATGAAATTTAAGAACAGACAAAACTATGGTAATGTCAAAATGACAACAGAGAAAAATAAGTTGTAGAGTAGAACTTTCAGGTACAGATGTGATTCGCCTTTGTTTAGTTTTTTTTTCCGATTAACTTGCTGTGTACTTAATTTTGTGTATTTTCATGTTTTTGCCAATTTTAGCCTCAGAATATTGGTCAAAGTATCTTAGACATTTATATAAGTGCAGCCTTGAGCTGATTTTGATTAGATTTATGCCTCTTTGACTTAACTATTGTGATTTGGAGAATTTTTATTGTTTTCCCTGAAAGGGATGTTTTGGAAAAAATTTTGTGTTCATAATACTTTGTTTTTGAGGTTAGTCAGGATTTGACTTAAACATTTTAAGTTAAAAAGTGAAACGTTCAGTTGAGAATTTAAATTTGTAAGAAGACAGTGTACTGAATAAAGCGTCCTCGACCATTTCGTGACATTCTCTGTGTACATATATAATGGTAGGAGAATTTCCCATGCTAGCGTTTTTGAAAGGTGAATTTGAGTGACATACACAGTCTTATAGAAAGTTTGAGTGAGAAATAAGAAATGAGTATTCAAGTCCTAACTTTGCACAACTTTATGACCTTGAGTAAATTATATTATCTTTTTGGTCCTCAGATTTCTTATTTGTAAAATAGGGGGTTTAGTCTAGATCTTTGTTTCTCAACTACTTAAAATTTAGCCATCTACTTGCCTTAATTAAAATACCCTAAAAACTGAGGTAGGATAGTAATTGCCCTTGGGTATAGTATTGCCAGGGTGACATAAAGGGCATTTTTATGTTTATTGTTATATCCCATGTGTTAATATATATTTAAATTTTTCTTTGACAATTCTTTACTGTTATTTGACATTTCAAAATAATATTACAACTAAAAAGAAATTAAAGCTGTTGTAATGTTTAATTTTTTTCAAACTGTATGTCTGTATGCCACCCCCTAGTAGAGAATTACTAAAATAATGTCAGTGGTTGCAAAGTGACAGCATAAAAGGAAAATACACACAATGTTTTATTTATTTTTTTACTTTTATTTTTTAAAGATTTTATTTATTTATTTGACAGAGAGATTATAAGTAGGCAGAGAGGCAGGCAGAGAGAGAGAGGAGGAAGCAGGCTCCCCGCTGAGCAGGGAGTCCGATGTGGGGCTTGATCCCAGGACCCTGAGATCATGACCTGAGCCAAAGGCAGAGGCTTTAATCCACTGAGCCACCCAGGCACCCCACACAATGTTTTTTTAAAAATTTGAATTACCTACTAATATTTGAAAATGAGGACATCTCACATTAAAATTTGGAGCTTTTTGAAAAATCAGTGTATCTGACAATAACTGAGCCTGAATTCTTTTTTTTTTTTTTAGATTTATTTATTTATTTGACAGAGAGATCACAAGTAGGCAGAGAGAGAGAGGAGGAAGCAGGCTCCCTGCTGATCAGGGGGCCCCATGCGGGCCTCGATCCCAGGACCCTGAGATCATGACCTGAGCCGAAGGCAGAGGCTTTAACCCACTGAGCCACCCAGGCGCCCCTGAGCCTTAATTCTTGTCAGCCGGTGTTGACTGGAGCTGAGTACCTGTTGCTCTTCTAGATGGGCAGATGATTTCTAGTTATTAACAGAATCTTCTACTTCTATTATCTCTTTTCTTCCTCTCTCTTTCTGCCTCCCTCTCTCCCTTTCTCTGTTCTGTTCTTCCAAGATATAATTAAAATACTTTTTTAAAAGTATACATATAAGTCAGTATTTCTTAGTATATTCACAAAGTTGTATAACCATTACCACTAGTTCCAGAACATATCATGACCAGTAGTCATTTCCTATTTCCCATACCCCCATCCTGGGAAACCATTAATCTTTCTGCATCTATAGATTTGCCTATTCTGGACATTTCATATAAATGCTGTCACATATATGTGGCATTTTGTATCTGGCTTCTTTCACTTAGCATAATGTTTTAGGATTCATCAATGTTGGAACATGTGTCAGTCCTTCATTCCTTTTAATGACTTAATATCCTGTTGTATGGATATATATTACTTGTTTATTCATCCATCACTTGATAGACACTTGAGTTTCTGCTTTGGACTCTTACAAATAATCCTGCATTGAAAATTAGTGTAAATGTTTTGGTGTGGTTATGTTTTTAGTATTCTTGGGTATATACCTAAGAATTGAAATAGTGATAGATATGGTTCATTTTTCCACATTTTTACTAACACTTGTTATTGTCTTTCATTTGGTTATAGCCATACCATTGGGTGTGAAGTGGTATGCCATTGTGGTTTTGATTTTCATTTCCCTGATGACTGGTGATATTAAGCATTTTCTTAAGTGCTTATTGGCTAAAGAAATGTTCATTGAAATTCATTGTCATTTTATAATTGGGTTAGTCCTTTTACTATTGAATTGTAGTAGTTCTTTATATAGTCTGTATACTAGTCCCTTGTTAAATATATGATTTGCAAATATTTTCTCCCAGTCTGTGGGTAGTCTTTTCACTATGTTGATGTAGTGTTCTTTGATGCACGAAAATGTTTAGTTTTGATGAAAACCAGTTTATTCATTTGTTGCTTCTGCTTTCGGTGTCATGTTTACGAAACTATTGCTTAATCCAAGGTCATGCAGATTTCTACCTCTGTTCCCTTCTAGGAGTTTTATGGATTTAGTTTTTACATTTAGGCCTTTGATCCATTTTGATTTTTTTTTTTTGCATATTGTATGAGGTAGGAGTCCGTTTTCATGTTTTCGTATGTGAATATCCAGGTCAGTGACATTACTGAAGACTGTTCATTCACTGTTGTCTGGACAACCTTGTTAAAAATCATTTGACCATAGATGTTAGAGTTTATTTCGGGACTCTATTCCACCAATCTCTATCCTTACGTCAGTACTCCTACTGTTTTGATTCTATAGCTTTTTATAAACTTTGAAGTCAGGATATGTGAATCTTCCAACTTTCTCTTTTCAATATTGTTTTGGTTTTTCAGGACCTCTTGTAGTTCCATATGAATTTAAGAATCAGCTTTCCTATTTTTGCAAAAAAAAAAAAAAGCCAATGGAATTTTGATAAAGATTGCATTGAATCTGTAGATCACTTTGGAAATATTCCCATCTTAAAAGTATTGTCTTCCATCCATGAATGTGGGATGCCTTTCTGTACATTTAGATCTTCAGTTTTATTCAATAATGTTTTATAAACAGTGTATATAAGACTTGTGTTTTTTGAAGTATATTCCTAAGTAATTTATTCTTTTTGATATTAGAAGTAGAACTTATTTTATTTTTATGTGATTTTTAAAAATCTTTTTTAAATTTTAGCATAGTTAACATGCAGTGTTAAATTAGTTTCAAGTGTATGATGTAGTGATTCAGCATTTCTGTGTATTACTCAGTGGTCATCAAGATAATCCTCTACACCTTTTTCACTCATTCCTCACCCTCCCACTTTCCCTCTGATAGTCATCTGTTTGTTCTCTATAGTTAAGAATCTGTTTTTTGATAAAATCTTAAAAAAAAAGGGGGGGGGCACCTGGGTGGCTCAGTGGTTTAAAGCCTCTGCCTTTAGCTCAGGTCATGATCTCAGGGTCCTGGGATTGAGTCCCGCATCTGGCTCTCTGCTCAGCAGGGAGCCTGCTTCCTCCTCTCTCTTTCCCTGACTCTCTGCCTACTTGTGATCTCTGTCAAATAAATAAATAAAATCTTAAAAAAAAAAAAGAATCTGTTTTTTGGTTTGTCTTTTTTTCCTCTGTTCATTTGTTTCTTAAATTCCACATATGAGTAAAATCATGTGGTAAATATCTTTCTCTGACTGACATATTTTATTTAGCAATTATACTCTCTAGTTCCGTCCATTGTTGCATATGGCAAGATTTCGCCCTTTTTAATGGCTGAATAATATTCAAGTGGAATTTATTTTTAACTTTATTTTTATAATGTATGTAGAAATGCTACTGATTTTTAAAAAATCTTTTCATTCTTCAACTGTATGGAACTTGTTCATTAGCTCTAATAATGTTTTTGTGAATTTATTATTACTATTTTGTGTGTGTGTGTGTGTGTGTGTGTGTGTGTGTGTGTGTGTACAACATCATCACCTGCAAATAGGGATGCTTTCACTTCTTATCCAGTCTGGATTCCGTTTATTTCATTTTCTTGCCTCATCTTCTAAGTAGAACGTGTAATATAGTATTAAAAAGGAGTGGCAAGACTCGCCATCCTTGTCTTGTTTCTGTTCTTAGGGGGCATGCATCTAGTCTTTCACCATTAAATATGTTGTTAGTTGTGGGTTTTTGATGGGTGCCCTTTATCAACTTGAGGAAATTCCCTTCTCTTCCTAGTCTTTTGAGTATTTAAGGCAGTTGGATTTTGGCAGATGCATTTCCTTTGTTGAGATGATCATTTGGTTTTTGTCCTTTATTCTATTAATATTATTTATTACATTGATATTTGTATGCTGAACCTACCTTGCTTTTGTGGGCTGTATCCCACATGTTCATAGTGTATAATCTTTTTTTTTTTTTTCACGTTCTAGATTAGGTTTTTCTAGTATTTTTTTGAGGACTTTTATATCTATATTCACTTGGGTATCTAGTTTTCTTGTAATGTTTTTGTCTGATTTAGTTATCAGAGTAATACTTGGTTTCAGTATCCTTTCTCTTTTTCTGTCTTTTAATAATTAGTGGTAATTTTTCCTTAAATGTTTGAAGGAATCTGGTTTTGACTTCTCTTTGCAGAAAGCTTTTCATTTCTAAGTCAGTCTCATTAATTTTTATATTGAATTCAGATTTCTAAATTTCTTCTTGAGTTAATTTTGATAGTTTCTAATAATTTGTCTATTTCATCCAGGTGATCTAATTTATTGGAAATATAGTTCATAGTATTTCCTTAATTTTATTTCTGTAAGATTGGTAGTAATGCTCTGTCTTTAATTTCTGAGCTTAGTTATTTGCATCTTTTCTCTTTTTTCCTTGGTTAGTCTAGCTATAAAAGTTTGTTAATTTTCTCTTTTTAGAGAACCAATGTTCCGTCTCATTGATTTTAAAAATTTATATTGTGTTTTTATTTCTTAGCTTATTTCCACTCTAATCCTTATTGTTTCTTTCCTTCTGCTTACTTTGGTTTTCCAATGCTCTTTTATCCCCAGGGCCTTAAGGTAGGTTTTTAGGTTACTGATTTAAGATTCTTGTCATTTTTTAAAATGAACAATTATAGTTACAAATTTCTTTCTCTGTTGTACTCAGGGACATCCAGTAAGTGTCAGTATGTTTTCTTTTCATTTATCCAAAAGTATCTTTAATTTCCTTCATGACTTCTTTTTTGACTCTTTGGTTCTTTAGGGGTATGTTTAATTTTCACACATTTTGTGAATTTCCCAGATTTCCTTTTGTTGTCAGTTTCTTTCTTTCTTTCTTTCTTTCTTTCTTTCTTTCTTTCTTTCTTTCTTTCTTTCTTTCTTTTGTTGTCAGTTTCTGATTTCATTGCACTGTTGTCAAGGAACATACTTTATACGACTTCAGTCAATTTATATTTAGGGAGATTAGTTTTATTGACATACAATCTGTTTTGGAAAATGTTTTATGTGCATCTCTGAAGAATGTGTATTCTGCTGTTTTAGGGTTGAGTGTTCTATAGATTTCTATTAATTGTAGAAGTTTTATAGTGTTACTTAAGTCTTCTGTTTTCTCACTGATTTTTCTATTTTATACATTGCTGAAAATAGGGTATTAAAGTCTGCAACTATTATTTTTTAATTATTCTCCTTTCAATTCTGTAATTTTTTTTTCTTCCTGTATTTTGAGAGTTTGTTGTTAAGTCATAAATGTTTATAATTGCTATATATTGTTGATGAGCTGGCCATGTTTTCAATATAAATGTTATTCTTTGTCTCTAATAACAATTTTTGCATTCCATTTTGTTTTCTATTAGTATAGCCACTGCAGGTGTTTTCGGACTCTTGCTTGCATGGTATATCTTTTTCCATCCTTTTACTTTCATTCTGTTTTGTCTTTGAATCTGAAGTGTGTCTGTTGTAGATAGCATATGGTTGGGTCAGTGCTTTTTAATCTGTTGTGTTAATCTCTATTGTTTAAATGGTTTGTTCATTTCACTTACATAACTATACATGGGTAGACTTATATTACTTTATATTTGTGTTTTATTTGTTTATGTCTTTTTATTACTTATTTTTGTTATTGATTTCTGTTGTGTGAGATATTTTCTCGTATGCTAATTTATTTCTTCTATTTCTTTTGCAACTGTTTAAATATTTATTTCTAGAATTCACTTGGGATTAAAATTAATAACTTAAAACAATGTAGTTTGGGTTGATACCAACTTAATTATAGTGGTATACGTACACTTTTTTATAACTTCATTCTTCTCCTTTGTGCTGTTGTTATACAGATTATGTTATTATATATTATGTGCCCAAGAAAACACTTTATATTTTTGCTTTATGCAGTTTCTTTAAACCTGTGTATTTCTTATTGTTGCTTGTGTGGAAAAGAATTAACATAGTAGGCCTCACTGCATATCCTTAGAATGAATTTCTTTAAGAGGTCCACCCTTGGTTAGCATCTGAGAACTTACCAAGGGTCCACACACGCCTAAATGATAATAATGGCTCACTGTACCTAAGCTTCTTATACAAACAATATAGTTTATGTTGAACACCTGCTTTTCTTCTGGGAATTAGGAATTTTGGTATGTGCTGGGCAGAGGATACCTATTGATTAGCTCCTAATAAAAACCCTGGATGCTGAGTGTCTAATCTTTGGTGACATTTTACATGCCTTGTCAAAACTCAAGTCTGGGTAGGAGGCAAGAGGAATTATGTCCTGTGTGACCCTATTAAAAAATGATCCTTAAGAGCTAGCTCTGACCTCCCCTGGACTTTGCCCCATGTGCTTTTTCCCTTTGCTGATTTTGGTCCATATCCAAATAATAAATTATAGCTTGTCAGTGTGACTATATTTCTGAGTCTGTTGAGTTCTCTAGCAAGTCATAGAAACTGGGTGTGGTCTTAAGTACTCACTACATACTTTGGTAACAGATTACCACAGATTTGGTGGCTTAAAACAACCTAAGTTTATTGTCTTAAAGTTTTGGAAGTCAGAAGTCTGAAATGAGTCTCACTGGGCTAAAAATCAAGGTGTCAGCATTGCCAGACTCCTGGAGACTATAGGGGAAAATCCATTTTTCTTGCCTTTCCCAGTTTCTTGCAACTGCCTGTATTCATTAACTCATGGCTATCCCAGTCCATCTTCAAAGCCAGCAGTGACTGGTTAAGCCTTTATTATGCAGCATTACTCTGACATTCACTTTCCTGCTTATTCCTTTATTTATAATGATCCCTGTAATTATGTTAGGTCTGACACCAATAATCCAGGATAATTCTCTCATCTTAAATTTGTTAATGTATCATATCTCTTAAGTTCCTTTTTCCATGTTAGGTAATATATATGCAAAGGTTCTTGGAAATGGGATATGGACATCTTTGGGGGGGACCATTTTTGTACCTATTACATTCACATATAGAAGAAATGAAAAGAGAAAGCATTTTTGTGGTCTTTTTAAAAAATCTTTAGACATGTAATTAATTACCATTAGCGGTGCTCTTTCTGCATGTGGATTAGATTTCCTGTCCAGTGTCCTTTATATTTTAGCCTGAAGGACTCCTTTTGTATTTCTTGTAGGGCAGCTCTAGTTGTAATGAATTCTGTTTGTTTGTGTAGGAATGTCTTAGTTTTGTTTTCAGTTTTGCAGGATGATTTTGCTGGATATAGAATTCTTGGTTGGTTTTTTTTTTTTCTTTCAGTACTCTGAATGTTACCCACTGCTTTCTGCCTTCTTAGGTTATCAGTGAAAATCAGTTAAGCATTCCTTGTAAGTGATAACTTCCTTCTTTCTTGCTGCTCTCAGATTCTTCATCTTTTAGCAGTTTGAGTATGATGTATCTACGTGTAGATCACTTTGATTTTATCCTTGTAGTTTGTTGGACTTCTTGGATGTGTAAATTGTTTCTCACTGAATTTAGAAGGTTTTTCCCTATTTTTCTTTGAAATATTCTTTCTGCGCCTTTTTCTCCTCCTCTTTTGGGACTCCCGTTATGCATATGTTTGTGTGCTTAATGGTTTTAGATGTTATGTTTTACAACTGAAATTTCTGTCTGAAATTTCCTTTTTAAAATTTTTGTTTTTTATTGATATTCTCTGTGATAAGTCATCATTCTCATACATTACTTAGTTCTTTGAACATATTTAGAATAGCTGATTTAACCTCTGTCTAGTTAGTCCAACATTTTGGCTCCCTCACGGTCAGTTTCTGCTGATCCCCTCCCACCCCCCGTATGGGTCATACTGTATTTATATATCTCATAATTTTTTCTTGAAAAAAATAGTGTGCCACCTCTGGAAATCAGATTCTCCTCCCACTCCAGTATGTTTTGTTTATTGTTCTTACTTGTTTAGTGACTTTTGGGCACTAATTTTTTAAAGTTTATATTTTGTGTTTTGTGTGGTCACTGAAGATTGCTCAGTTTAATTGTTAGGTGAAAGCCTAGGGCCTTTTTTGGCCTTTTTTTGATTATGCAACATTCTGGGGTATGTGTGACTTTTAGAGTCCTAGGAATCTGTTGGAGCTATTCAGAGCTCCTTACTGAAATCTCATTCTTTAACTTGTCTAAAACCTATTGTTTGCCCCAACAGTTCTCCCCTTTCTCAGACTGTTGAGATATGCAGCAGTTGTTCTTGGTAGGTTTCAAGAAACACTCCAAGCTCTTTGCACTGGAAGAACTTTAGTCAAGTTAAATAAATTCAGCTTTTCAAGTTGGGTCTGTTTACCAACCACTAGATAGGTCATATGGCATTTTTTTTTTTTTTGGGAATCAGACTTTGAAGAAGTTCCAGTCCCATTCTGCCCTCTCCAGGCAGTCAAGCTGCTTATTTTCACAGTGACTGTAGACTGTTGGTTTACATTGCTGTTTTGGAGCTAGGGGTAAGGGTGGGAGATACGAATAGGAAAGGTCAGAGACTCTCTTTTTACCAAGATTCTTAAGTGCTTCCCAGATTGCTACAAGCCTTTGGGTAGTTCCAGAGTTCTGAAAAAGTTGATTCTGACAATTTTTTTTTTTTGAAGAGAGAATTTTTGTAGGTATTTAATATTTTTTTGATGTTTTCCTTTTTTGTCTCTAAAGGTCATGACCTTTTCTACTCATTTTTATATTTGCCCTGTAGGAATTTTAGTTTATTGGGTTATTGCTAAGATTTTTGACCTTGCTGGGGCACCTGAGAGGCTCAGTTGAGCGTCCAGCTCTTGGTTTTGGCTCAGGTCATCATCTCATGGGTCATGAGATCAAGCCCCAAGTCAGGCTCTACATTCAGCACAGAGTCTGCCTGAGATTCTTTCCCCCTCTTCCTCTCCTCCTCCCTTACTGTCTCTCTCAAATAAGTAAATAAAATCTTTCAATAAAAAAGAAGAGATTTGGGGTGCCTAGGTGGTTCAGTGGGTTAAGCCTCTGCCTTCAGCTCAGGTCATGATCTCAGGGTCCTGGGATTGAGCCCTGATCGGGCTCCCTGCTCAGTGGAGAGCCTGCTTCCCCCTCTCTCTGCCTGCCTCTCTGCCTACTTGTGATCTCTCTGTGTCAAATAAATAAATAAAATCTTTTTTTTTTTATCCATTTGACACAGAGAGAGAGATTACAAGTAGGCAGAGAGGCAGGCAGAGAGATAGAGGAGAGAGGAGGAAGCAGGCTCCCTGCTGAGCAGAGAGCCCGATGTGGGCCTCGATCCCAGGACCCTGAGATCATGACCTGAGCCAAAGGCAGTGGCTTTAACCCACTGAGCCACCCAGGCGCCCCAATAGATAAAATCTTTAAGAAAAAAAAAAGATTTTTTGATTTTGGACAAGGGGAAGGAAAAAGAGGTTTTTGACTTTGAAAAATTCTGGGTATTTTTCTAGCTTAGATAGGAGCCTGAAAAATACTGAATGAAATTTAATATGGAATATGATAATGAGTCTTAGTTCATTCTCAATAATTGAGTATCTTGCAAAAATAAAGCACTTTTCTCCAGCAAAATGTATAAAGTGTTAGTATTGTATTTTTCTCATTAGTGTTATTTATTCTGACTTTTTTTTGTGTGTGGCTGCCTCTTCTGTTTCTTTTTATTACTAATGTGTTGATCTTTTTTGCTCCTAAGGCAGTAAAGAATGCTGATGGAAGAACCATTTTCCTAATTTTCAAATTGTTGAGCTGGTTGCCATGATGGGTGAGTTCAAACTAAATGCAACTTTTGTCTGTAATTAAGGGACAAAATGGGGAAGAAAAGTTTTTCTCTGTGTTCATGAAAAACATTTTTATAAAGAAGTTTTATGATGTAGACTTATATAATGTTTTGTATTTACTTAATAGATTTTCAATTAAAACACTTTTTTTTTAAAAAATATATTTTTTTAAAGATTTTATTTATTTATTTGACAGAGAGAGAGAGAGAGAGAGAGATCACAAGTAGGCAGAGAGGCAGGCAGAGAGAGAGGAGGAAGCAGGCTCCCTGCCGAGCAGAGAGCCCGATGTGGGCCTCGATCCCAGGACCCTGAGATCATGACCTGAGCCGAAGGCAGAGGCTTTAAACCGCTGAGCCACCCAGGCGCCCTAAAACACTTTTTTAAAAGATTTTATTTATTGACAGAGACAGAGATCAGAAGTAGGCAGAGAGGCAGGCAGAGATAGAGGAGGAAACAGGCTCCCTGATAAGCAGGGAGCCTGATGCAGGGCTCAGTCCCATGACCCTGAGATCATGACCTGAGCCGAGGGCAGAGGCTTAACCCACTGAGCCACCCAGGCGCCCCTAAAACACTTTTTGAGTTAACTTACAGATTTGGAATGACCATGTCATGCAGGATATCCTAGTAGGGACATTCAAAATTGCTAAGATAGATTGGGACTGACTTAGAGTCTGATGTCCAGAGAGAATACTAGATGAAGAAACCGAACTTCTACACTTGATCTTAGCCAAAAGGCCGAGAAGCGATGAAGAAACTGAACTTTTAAATTGCCCTTCATTTTTATGTCATCTCACTAAGAAATAATTTTTATTCAAATGATCCTCTTTACTATTTTACATTTACAATAGAAAAAATGTACTCATTTTTTTAAACAAGGAAATTAGTATGTATGAATGTGATAAGAGATTTAAGCCAGGCATTTATTTTTGTATTGTGATATTAGACATGAGAAAATATCTAAATTCAAGTGTTTACATTTTTCCTAATGAAAAAATAATTAGAACATATATACATACATTTGAATATTAGAATTCCCCTCTCCCTGGTATAGGATTAAGGGTCTTACCTTTCTCAAGAAGGTTACACGAAATAATTTTATTGCAATTGAGATCATTCTCAGCTAATTATTTTCCCTAAGGGCAGATTTATTTTTATCAATAAATGACACACGGTCTGGTTTAGACCCACCCATGTACAGAATGCATTCTGTGATTACATTATACCCAACTGGTTCAGTTGTTGTTTGACTAAGCTAATGTGATGAAATTTTATTTTACAAAGAATAGTTTGTGAAGGATTATAAAATTATCTCTAAACCTGGAATCTATTAATAAGCCTATGGTACCATTAATTTTAATTTTAATGTGCAAATAGTTTAATTATAGAGCAGAATATATTGAGTGTTATAAAAAATTAATACATTAGAGAAGTCAGCTGTTTGTGTGTTTAAGGCTAATGAAGCCATTGAATTGCCACATTCTTTTTAGTGATTTCTCCTTACAAGATAGAGTTATTACTGCTCTGAAACATAAATTACTGCTCACCAAAATAGGTATATTTTAAAATGTAAGCTGTAAAAGTCTCTCAGTTCCTTTATTGACCATTTGCTGATTATCATTAATAGAATTGATTTACTAGTGAAAATCAATTAAATTGTCCCTGAACTTTTCCAGAGTGCACGTAATTGTTATTACTAGGAGATTCATACTTATAGTCTTAGAAAGAAATTTTTGATATATTTGGAAGAAATTAAAATTTCCTGGTTCATGATCCTTTCAGTTTTATGGATTCACTGCTTTTTTCTAAGGAATGCATTTTTCTTACATTATTACCTTTTAAGTTGTTACTGGCTGAGATCATTAAATAGTCTGTTAAATGTTTGTAGTTTTGTTGAACTTTATGGTGAGGAAGTTCAGGAAAACACTTCCAAATATCAGTAGGTCATTATCCACAGATAAAGCTTTTTGTTTCTGCCTTGAAGTACTGATGAAAAACTCTAAAAGGAATTTGTACTTTGAACATAAATTCCAAATAATGATGAAAGTCTTTTATTTTTCCCCCACCCAACTTGCTTTAATTAAAATTTTAGATGTTCTATTGATGTTTTATTTAGGAGTCACAGAAACTAATTTGTTATGTTGGAGCTGTTTTGACACTATACTAGGATGTTATATTGTTAGAAGAATCAGAATGGCTTTATCTTGTCTGTAAATGTCACTCCTAATGTGATGCTAGTGCTTGAGTCTAGGTCATTTTTAATGTTATTTGTCTTCCATTTTTAAATAATTAAAATTTTATTCACCAAAATAAAAGTGTAGGCATTGAAAATGTCCTAGATGCATTTTTTGTGTTACATTATTGCATTTTTCATTAAGTTTCATGATCACTTTTGTGTTTAATATCTATGATAAATAAATATTGAAATTACAATTCTGTGTATATATTATTTTGAAAATACTTAGATGATCAGCAAGCTTTGAACTCAATCATGCAAGATTTGGCTGTTCTTCATAAAGCCAGTCGACCAGCATTATCTTTACAGGAAACCAGAAAAACAAAATCTTCATCACCAAAAAAGCAGGTATTTGTTTTAATATTTTAATAAATACATATTGTTGTTAAATGAGTTGTCTTGAATATCCTGATCTTATAGAGGGTTTGTTATCCTCTATACACTTTTTACACTTTTACACTTTTAAGTCAAATATATTGTTGTTTGTCATACATTTTTTTCCACATGGGTGTGCTAGAGTTTCGTTTAACATGGTAATTGCTTTCTAATGCTGATATTTCATCCATTCTTAAGGCATTTAAGATAAGCAAATTGTTTTTATTTAAAAATAGTGTATTACTCTATTTATAAATGAGTATCATTTTGATTTTTATAAATAAAATTCATTTGGGATGTTCAGCACAAAAAGTGGGAACATAGTATTCTATATTTCCCTCTAACAGGATTAGCAAATGTCTCACACCCTTGGTGCTAACACTAAGAGATCTTGGTGTTCTTTGCTTTCAGCCCAGATTCAGCAACACAATTCTCTAGTCGGCTCTTTGGTGGACACTATCGCAGTTGATTGGAGTTCACACTAAAAATGAAACCTTTCCCCTTCATCTATTTTAAATGAGTGACCAAGGGAAAAAATAAAAGGATGGCTAAGAAAAAAAATGACCTAGAAATTCTAGAAATTTTATCTGATCTCTGAATGATTTATCGTTTCATTACAGAATGATGTTCGAGTCAAATTTGAACATAGAGGGGAAAAAAGGTAAGGAAAGAAACATTACATGTTAGTTTATTGACCAAATGAGTCATAATTACAGCCGTTAGAGGTTTTTTTCTGGACTTTAGTGGAGGTTCATGGCTTACAAATTAAGAGTGGAATAGTCCTTGGTAATGTATAACATGTTCTTAGACTTAAAATAGAATCTGTCAAAATTTAGGCTAAACATTGGAAACAATTAATGTTTTTATTTTAAGAAATAAAAAAGGTCATTGCATAATGCAGCCTTTAAATATTACCATTTCCTCTTATTTTTACTCAGGGGAAATTAAATATATTTCTCTTTATCATAATTATATAATCCCTTCAGATATTATATAGAATTTATGTACATCCATGGATATGTACAGTTTTGTTTGAGAGACCTCAATCATGACATGTATTTAATTAGTAACTTTGAGAAAGATGAGTTGGAATGGTGGCTATAAATTAATCAGCGAAGGGATAAACCTAGCCTTCCACTGGGTATCTCTATCTTAGTGCAGTGGTGGGGGTCGGAGGGGGTGGTTGACAATAAAATTGCTAACAAGGCCTAGTAGGAGTTAAAGAAGGTGGGATTTCATATCTGTTATTAGTGTCTAATTAAATTCATTTAATGAAAGAGCTATCCATTTTAAGGACTTTAAAAAGGCTCATAAGTCATATAACCTGAAGATGTAAAAATGCTTTACACAGAGATGTCTACAAAAATGGGTTATACCAGATATACCATCCTGCTGTCCAATCTACTTTTCTCCTATTTATTGTTCTTTTATGGATATTTCCTCTGTTCTTTTCCATTCACTGAGCACTATTTGTTGAGTACTTTAAGTAGTGGGCCGTGAAGGAATAAAGTGAGTGAAACAGACATGGTCCTTCCCCCTTACAGAGTTTACAGTCTGGTGTAGAAATTGCCAAGCTTAGGTGCATGCTCCCCATGGGCAGTACAGGCCAATCCTTTGCTACATAGGAAGAAAATATTAGAATTTAAAATTTCAAATTTTTAAAAAATATTTATTTGGGGGATATACTTACATGATATACAGGTGCTCAAAAATGTTGAGTTGATAAGGATAAAGAAATCACAATTTAAATCCCCAAGGAACAGCTTCATTCTTTTTAACTGTTTGATTGCATTCAGTTATATAGAAGTCACATAGTTAATTTTAATCACTTTCTTCAGTGAACATTTTACAGTTGCTTTTTAATATTCATAAAACAGTTTCAGACTTAATTTTGCATTTCTCTACCGCAGAGATAACTGTTGTAAATACGTTCCTTAACTATGCCTGAGAAAATTGATTATATTTAAATTCTGTCTGTTTAGAATCCTTCAGTTCCCCAGGCCAGTTAAACTGGAAGATCTGAGATCTAAGGCTAAAATTGCCTTTGGACAGTCTATGGATCTCCATTATACCAATAATGAGGTAAGCTTGTACAGTTTAACTTTCAGTAGCTTTTATTTTGTAAAGTAGTATGTTCATTTAAGAGACTGTTTTAGGAATGTTTGTTTAGGGATTGATAAGGCTATGGTATGATAGAGAAATAAAATACTACAAGTAAATTTGTACATTTTAACTAATTGAAATTTTTTTTTTCCATTGTGGAAGGTATTTAAAGATGTTTCTGTGCAAATAATTGAATGATAATATATTGAAGGAGGAAATATATGTTTTACTTAGAAGTTTGCTGCTGGGGCATTTGGGTGGCTCAGTCAGTTAAGTGTCCAACTCTTGATTTTGGCTCAGGTTGTGATCTCAGGATTGTGAGATCAAGCCCCAAGTTGGGCTCCCTGTTTGGTGGGGAGTCTGCTAGAGATTCTCTTTCCCCCTCTCCCTCTGCTCCTCTCCCAGTTTGCATGTGCACTCTCTTTCTCTCTTTGTCTCTCTATCGCTCTCTCAATAAATAAATAAAATCTTAAAAAAAAGAAGTTTGCTTATTTATGTTTTATTATCACTCTGTGTACTTTTTGGTGAACTTTTTTTCCTCATATTCTGCACTTGGCTATAGAGACAATAGAGCTTTAGTAGTCAGATAGTTTTATTAAAACTTTAAAAGGATTATTTTTGTATTGGTTAGGGCATGATTAAATCATTCTGTTTATGTTTGTGAGTCAGTACATGTGATCTTAAGGGCTTGCTGTAGCACTGAGGAGCTCTGTGTTCTGGAAAATCCCCTTTTGTACTTTCTGTAAAACTCATATTGGAATAGATAATCTCTGAGGTTTCTTTCAGATCCTATGAAATCTCAAGATCTTGAATCTTAAAATTTTCAGGGACAGTTTGGTTGATTATTAATTTGTTGTTTTCCTCAGAAAATACTTGTTGAATTTGGCAGGGTCATACTACTGTGATTTGTGAATTGCAGCCCTGCATGGAGTTTATATACTTGTGGTAGAAGCAGACAATTAAATAATGAGTTCTTCAAATATATGAGGTTCTTTGAAGGACATGCATAAAATAACGTGAAAAAGAATAAAGGCAAGGCAAGTAGGTGTTCTGTTTAGATAATACTAAGAACTGAGGTGGTAATATTTAATTACTGAGACTTGAGGTATAAAAAGCCAAACTTGCAAATAGTTTGAGGGGAAGAACATTCCTGGTAGAGAGAGCAGCTGAGAAAAGCACCTACAGAGATCCTAAGATAGAAAAGACTAATATGTTTTAGGAATAGAAAAAGTGCCAATGGGAATGGAGTAATGGTAGAGAGTTTAGTAAAAATTAACTTGAGAAAACATGTGAAAGTACTTTGCAAATGTTAAAAAATTGTGCAAATAAAATATTTTCTAATATTAGATTTTCAAATGAATTATTATTTAAAGGAAAAATATGCTAATTAGTTTGTCTAGAGAAACCACATATAGATGAAAGCAGAAAATGTTTTGATAAAGTAAAAGTCTATATCCAAACAAATAATATCCTTGAACAAAGTGATAAGTATCATACTATAGTAATACCTTAAAATTTTAATTTTCAAATACTTTTTGAGTTTTCAGTTAACCATTAATACCTCTTGTTGCCTGGCCCTGTGTTGGCACTTATTATTTCTGTTGTGCTGGCCTTATTTCCAACTGCCAGCCCCTAAGACTGAGGGCATTTCAGAGGTATAGCTGTAGGGTCTACACTAAAGTACATGTGAGGGTGCCAGGGGGTGATGGGAGAATGAGACTCAAGAATGGGGTGGGAGATTGGGATGGATGGGTTCCACTTAACCACAGTGATAACTTGCGGGATAACACACCCTTTATGGGCCTCCTTCCCTGACATCCCCATTCCCCTATCAGTGTTTCCTAGAGTCTTTTCCCATATAAACTGGCTTGAATTTGATTTCTTTATTTCATGGTATGATTAGGGGAACCAGGTTATATCTTTGCTTTTGTTTGGTCTAAAATTTTATCATGGGAAACTTTAAAATGTCAAGATACATTAAGACTACAATATTGTCTTGATCTACCAGTCTAGTAGGTCTGTCAAGAAAAATGAGATTAGTTTGACATAATTTGTTTATATTGGATCTGTTCTAGCTCTTAGAATTGCTGTTTCTTCTCTGAGTTCTCCCAATTTGTTCCTATAATTTTTTTCTAGAGTTTTCTTGAGGATTGACATCAAGCTAACTAATCTGTAGTTTCAGGAACCTTCTCCCATTTTCTAAAAAATTGGACAATTTCTCCATTTTCAGTTTCTTTTTCTCATGCTATCTGAAGGATTTCTGGTGAGTGGTTCTGCCATTATGTATGGGTGGCCTCTTGGCAGGAATGTGTTAGACATTAGGGTAAGATTATGTTGTTTAAAATTTCTTGCGACTGAGAGGTTCTATGAGACTGATTCTGTGAGTTAACCATGACAAACTCAGTTGCATGCCCTTCAACACTGTGGGTACTTATAAAGTCTTAGTTCTGTGGACAAGCAAAAAACTCGTTTATACTACTTGTTATCCCAGTTCTGTAGCTATTTTTTTCTAGTATAGCATAAATCTCTGTGTTCTAAAAGAACCATTATTCTGTAAACTTGTAGCTTGCCAGAATTGAAACAATGTGAAAATGTAAGCTGGGATTTGTTGGATTTGTTAGTTGGGCTCCTCTTTATTTAATAGTGAGAGAGAGAGAGAGAGAGAGAGAGAGAGGAGAGAGTGAGTGAGTGTGTGTGTGTGTGTGTGTCTTTGTTGTCATGGGTGTTGGATGTGAGGGTGTTCAGGCAAGGTAAGTGGATTTTCTAAGATCATTCCTATTTTAAATGGTTAGAGGAGGGAAACCTCTTTATGGACTATACTGTGTTTCACTGTGTAAAGTCACACAGACAAGTCACTTCTTTCAAATTTAGGTTCTATTTAGTGGCTTTTGGTACTCAATTTTTAGTTTCCAGAAAGGATTTATATTAACTGACAATATATCAATATTAAGGCAGTGGGAAATAGATTTCATGAATGAGGCTGGAATGAATTCACTAAGCAGGAAAACATTGTGTGATTTATTTAATGTAATTTGGACAAGCTGGGACTTGTTCTTGACTCTTAATCCTCATTGTAAAATTGGTAATAGATGACCTTAGAAGATATAAGGGATCACATCAGAACCATTGGCAGTAGTCCAAGCTACCAATCCACATACTCCTCCAGATTGCCCAGATATCACATTAGCAAACTGAAGAACAGAATCATTTATGTTACTGTGATTTAAACTAGTTTCTTTAACCCCCCAAAGCAATAGTATCTTGGAGAAGTAAACACTCCCATTATTAATGAATATGTAGTTAAAGTAAATACTCAGGTTTTCCCCTCAAATGAAAAACTGGAAAAAAATCATCATTGCTTTAAAATGTTTTCTAGTGCTTAAAATATAATTAAAAAGAATATTAAAGAAGGAAACAGGGTGTATTGTTATGGTTCATAATTGATGATAAGATGAAAGAAAGGATGTTCTTTTTCCTTTTATGCTTACTCTGTGCTACCAAATAGTTAATATTCCTTTTTTATTAGAAAAAAAAGTTCTCAAAGAGGAAAAAAAGGCCTGGTTAGTGGGTTAGTTGGAATAGTACAAAATGACTAAAGTAGCTACAAAAAGAAATTGGGAATATAATTTTACTTACACATTAAGTAAATTTAAGTGGATTGCATGATAGAATTCACATTAGTTCAGAACTCACATTATTTGTGTTTGGCAGCCTTTATTAAAACAAGGGTTATTTTCCATAAAGAAATCTTCAAGAATGCATACCATGTCGGCTAATAGGTTTGGTTACAGATGAAGCTTTTACCTTATGCTAGCCATTAAACAGTATTTACCAAGTGTTTGCTCTTTGCCATGTTCTGTGTCACTTATTAGTGTCCTTGTCCTAAAGGAATTTAATACTGTAAAGGACCCCAAACTAACTAGGCCTTTACATTGAATGGCTTCTATACTGTACTTAAATAGAGCTAGGTAGCAGGTATGGAATATGTTCATTTTTATTCTGTCCATCCTTCAATGAGATGGAATATGCGTTGAAGATTATTGAAAGTTGCCTTTAGCAACTAAGTTTACATTTTTTAAAAAAAGTTTTAATTTTCTTAAGTTGTGTAATCATGTTTCTCATAGATTTCTCAGGTGTTTTTGTCCTTTATTTATTTTAAAGATTTATTTATTTTAGAGAGAGAGTGAGTATGCATGCATGTGAGCAGGGGGTAGGCAAGAGGGGTAGAGGGAAAGAGAATTCTCAAGCAGACTACCTGCTGAGTGTGGACCTGGACATGGGACTTGATCCCAGGATCCTGAAATCATTACCTGAGCTGAAATCAGTACTCTGGTGCTTAACCCAGTGAGCTACCCAGGCGCCTCTGCTTTTGTTTTTTATAACATCTGACCCATGAGAGAACTAGTGAAAGCACATACCCACATTTAGGGTTTACTTTGGATGGCTGACCCATTTAGCTTATTTGTTTAGTTTAGTGGTCAAGTCACCAGGGTCAAAGATGAGAGCCCCAAGTGGACTAGATTGCAGATACATTGCTAATGGCCCCCTCCATGGCAACTGCTGTAGATGTTAATTGTGTTTGCGATGTTGATAAATAAGCACTCTAGTTGAGAATACAAATTCATAGTCACTATAGGGAAAAATGTGAGTTTCATCAGTGCATATGAAAGACAGTAGCTTTATTTTATATAGTTTTTGTGTGTGTGTGTTCTTTTGTGTGTGTGTGTGTGTGTTCTTTAATGCTGTTTTGGTATGAAGATACTATACCTTATGTTTTGCAACTTTATGGGAATATCTTAGAAAATTAATATTTAAATGTGTTTTCTAGAAAATTTTACATAATATGGTAAAAAAAAAATTTTGTCCTTATTCAGTCTGTGATTTTAGTGGTGATAGGATGGGAAGAGTGAAATAGTCTAAATACATTTGTTCATTCAGAATTTCATTATACTGACAAATCGAAGAGCCAGGGTATTTTGAAATTTGTAATTCCATGGTAACAGAGATGCTCCTGAAAAGACTTGACCTGGTGGGGTGGTTGCATGAATCATTATGTTCCTTTTTGTTTAGTTGGTAATTCCATTAACTACCCAAGATGACTTGGACAAAGCTGTGGAACTGCTGGATCGTAGTATTCATATGAAGAGCCTCAAGATACTACTTGTAATAAACGGAAGTACACAGGTATGAATTGAGACTTCTTTCAGTAAGGATTATAGGATTTATGCCAGTGAAAGTCAATATATGAAATATAGTTAAATTCTATAATCATTGATTCTTTTTTAGTATAATGAAATGTAAACTTAGATATTGAATTGCCATAGCTTATTATGCTTGCTCCTCAAAACTATGTAGCCAGAATTATAAATAAGTATAATATACTGTACATCTGAAACTAATAGGAATACTGAGAATTTGGGAAGGATTATGCTGAAATTAAAATTTCAGACAGATTTGGTAAGACCTACAAACAATATAGAATATCTAGGTTGAATTTGGTAGGGGAAAGGATTCTGTTTGAAGCCCCAAAGAGGAAGAATAGCATTAATCATCCTTTTTCCTTTGTAGGCTACTAATTTAGAACCATTGCCATCACTAGAAGATTTAGATAACACAGTATTTGGAGCAGAGAGGAAAAAGCGGCTTTCTATAATAGGTAAGAATGCTAGTGTCTGAACCATAAAATGGGCAGTTTTTTGGTTTCTTTTCCATCCTTTAATGTAGGGCAACACCTAAACATAACCATGATGAATAGCAGCCTATCTCTGTACTCTGTAATTTTTCTCAGTCAACTATGTTCTAGTTTCTGATGTTCCTTGAAAGGTTACATCAAGTGTTACAAGATTAGCAATCTCCAACTTAAGTATTTGTTTTCTTTATGTACTTAGGGTATTTTAATATTGAACAAATTTAAGTAAAACCTCAAAGAGGTTTTAGTTGTACAAATAAACTGGAGGGTAGAAATTAAAAGAACTAATTCTAATATGCTAAAATTAATGGACAGACTAAGTTCATAGCCTTTCTTTAAGTTTTAGTCGTTGCAGTACTATCAAAATGAATTGCTAAGAGTTTCCAGATTATTGCTTTATTAGTATTCAGTATTCGTCATTAATAATAGATTGTTAAAATTAAGCTTGTAGCGTACAAAGAAACAATGGATCCTCTGTATTGTTAGTTTGGAAGGAGCTCTCGAAGAGAGGTATGGGCAAGGCAGAGTTGCTCTAAACTCTTCAGTTCCGTGGATCTTCTTCAGTTAGTATAAAACATTGATAATCTGCATTTTTATATGTTAAAAGTATTGCATTGCTCAAAAACTACTGGTATAAATATAACAGGGCAGTGAATGTGATCATTAGAGACAGCATGAAAGCATATGTGAGGGATAGACTTGAAAGGGAAAAGAGGAAGAGGAGGTGAAACAAGTAAGAGGGAGAAAGCAGAAGAGGGGGCAGAATAAGAGATGTGGTTGGGAGTCCAAGACTAGTAATAGAAAGAGGATTGTTAATAACAAAAGAAAAGATTAAATTGGTGTGTGGGACCCCCCAAAATCTGTTATTCATTTTCTGTTTTGGTCTGCCAAAAGATGCTATTTTATGACTACTTCCTTCTAAGTATCTGTCTTACATAAGTCCTACTTTTGGTTTCAGAAATGCTGGAAATGTGAGCAGCAGAGATGATATTCAAGTAAATAGGAATTGCTCAGTCTTCATTCAGATGTATTTTGTTATAGTTTAGAATTTTGGTGAAAGAACATTGGGGATACCTGAATTCCAATTCCAGCTCTCTAATTAACTTGAGACAAGTAACTTTGTTCTCATCTTTAATCATGGGATTCTTGTGGCAATAAATTAAGAGAACACTTTTAAAGAACATTTTGATTTTCAAACTAGAAAAAATAAGGATTATTAAACACACATTTCTTTCTTTATTCCCTTATCACATTATAGTATTTATCATTTTATAGTAAAAAATTGCCAGTTCACTCTAGTTGCATTAGAATAAGCTGAATGCACTAGTTGAGATTTTAAGTTAATTTTGAATTAAAACTATACTGAATACCTCACTCTTTTTTTTTTTTTTAAAGATTTTTAATTTATTCATTTGACAGAGAGAGAGATTACAAGTAGGCAGAGAGGCAGGCAGAGAGAGAGGAGGAAGCAGGCTCCCTGCCGAGCAGAGAGCCCGATGCGGGCCTCGATCCCAGGACCCTGGGATCATGACCTGAGCCGAAGGCAGTGGCTTTAACCCACTGAGCCACCCAGGCGCCCTGAATACCTCACTCTTGTCCTATTAATAAATATTCTTACTTGAGTTCAGTGCTAGCATAAGAAGAAACTGGAAATTATAATGTAGAAAATTATTGACCTTTTATTGGGACCTCTTTACACTTGGAATGGCTTTGATAGATATGACCATTATCTTTTTTTCTTATTTATTGACTGTTATTTCCTTTAATTATTTTCATAAAAGATAGCTATAGGAAAAATACCTTGGGGTGGAGTATATGCTGGTGTGGAGGTCTCAACCAAGAGCGTGTTGGGATACCCATTACCAACAAAAGTTAAGAAAAATGGGTTATCTTTGGCTATACTTGCCCAATAGTGGAATTACATGGTCATATGGTAGTTCAATTTCTAATTTTTTGAGGAACCTCTGTACTGTTTTCCACAGTGTATGCACTGATTTATATTGCCACCAACAGTACATGAAGGTTCCTTCCACATCCTTTTTCTCTACCTGTTGTTTCTTGTGCTTTTGATTTTAGCCTTTCTGATAGGTGTGAGGTGATATCTCATTGTGGTTTGATTTGCATTTCTCTGATGACTGGTGATGTTGAGCATCTTTTCTTGTGTCTATTGGTAAAGAAAATGAAATGCGAAGAAATTTGAAGAAAAGCTAATTTGAAAAGATAGATCCATCCCTGTATTTATCGTAGCATTATTTATAATAGCCAAGATATGGATACTACCTAAGTGTCCATTGATAATTGAATAGATAAGGATGTGGTGTGTATATATATATACAATGCTATATTACTGCATTATAAAAAAGAATGAAATCATGCCATTTGTTGCAACACAGATGGACTTAGAGGGTATTATGCTAAATGAAATAAATCAGAGAAAGACAGATACCATATGAATTCACTTATATGTTGAATCTAAAAAACAAAACAAATGAATTATCAAGCAAAAAACCAGACTATTAGACACAGAGAACAAACTAGTGGTTGTCAGGGGATTGGGAAGTTGGGCAAAATAGGTGAAGGGGATTAAGAGACACAAACTTCCAGTTATAAAATAAGTAAGTCATGAAGGTGAAAAGCACAGTGTAGGGAATATAGTCAATAAGATTGTAATAACATATGGCGATAGATACCAACTACACTTACAGTGGTGAGCATTAGAATTGTCAGATACTATGTTCTATACCTGAAACTGTTTTAACGTTTGTGTCAACTAGACTTCAGCAAAAATAAAATAAATAAATGAAAAGAAAAATGGGTTATCAAGTAAGGAGAGATGAAACTTTTATCATAGTTTTTCTTCCCTAGCTCCTTTTAGTAATGAGTATATTGATCTTCTTTTATAAACAAGGGTATATGGAAGGAATAAAAATACTAGGGACAGTGTGATCTTGGCTTTTACAAAGCTTAAGTAAACCTCTGGTTCAGAGTTGAGTTCCTAATTGTTTCAGAATCAAGTAGAAAGTTGTATTTTCTGTGCACATTTCTTGGTAATCATTTTGTTCTCTTTCTCCCTATCTCCTCACTGACAAACGCTGGGATATACATACAGTGACCCCTTTTTATAAGGCAAAGCCTTTTTGCCTTTTTTTTTTTTTAAAGATTTTATTTATTTATTTATTTGACACAGAGAGAGAGGGAACACAAGCAGGGGGAGGGGGAGGGGAAGAGGGAGAAACAGGTTTCCCGCAGAGCAGGGAGCATGATGTGGGGCTTGATCCCAGGACCCTGGGATCATGACCTGAGCCAAAGGCAGACGCTTAACGAGTGAGCCACGCAGTTGTCCCACCTTTTTGCTTTAAATCTGACTAAAACTTAAATGCTTATATAACTTCCCCATATCTTTTTTTTAATAGTTTAATTTCAAAATATTCAGAGAAAAGGGGAGAGTTGTGTTAATAAACATAATGTTATTTCTATAAAATCAGGTAAAAATAAAGTGGATTATTGTCTCATAAGAAATGATGTGATTTATTAGATGAACTATATTAGATTTTCTCATTTTCTGAACTGTGAGGAAATTTAAATGCCAGGAATATGGCTTGCCATAAAACCTAATTTTAAAGTACTGAAGAATAAAAGTCAGAATTCTAATTTGAAAATACTCTAATATGGCCTAAGTGACTTAAGAAGTAATCTCACTTTAGGTTTTATGTTTTAAAATTTTTTTTTTAGATTTTTTTTTATTATTTGTCCCAGGGGTACAGGTCTGTGAATCATCAGGCTTACACCTTTCACAGCATTCACCATAGCACAAACCCTCCCCAATGTCCATAACCCATCCACCCTATCTCTACCCTCTCACCCCCCAGTAACCGTCAGTTTGTTTTGTGAGATTAAGAGTCTCTTATGGTTTGTCTCCTTCCTGATCCCATCTTGTTTCATTATTTTTCCCTCCCTACCCCCCACAATCCCCCACCCT
>LNAC01000953.1:141120-243051 GCA_002007465.1 Ailurus styani | reverse complement strand
TGTTTTGTGAGATTAGGAATCTCTTATGGTTTGTCTCCTTCCCCATCCCATCTTGTTTCATTATTTTTCCCTCCCTACCCCCCACAATCCCCCACCCTGCCCCTCAAGTTCCTCATATCAGAGAGATCACATGATAATTGTCTTTCTCTGATTGGCTTATTTTGCTCAGTTTCTATGTTTTTTAATTATTTTTTTTATTATGTTCAGTTAGCCAACATACAGCACATCATTAGTTTTTGATGTAGTGTTCAATGATTCATTAGTTGCGTATATCATTTTAGGTTTCTAAATATTAAGGAAAGGGAATGGAAATAGGATCATAGAACCAAATGTCCATAGGCTATGTTCAGTATGAGTGATTTTACCACCACAGTACCCTTTCAAAGGAGGGATTTAGTCTTTTTTTGTTTGTTTAACCCAAGTGCTGGCTTTATGTATTTTTAATCTATTTTTTAAATTCAAGTATAATTAACATACAGTGTTATGTTAGTTTCAAGTGTACAATTTAGTGATTCAACAATCTGTACTTTTCTCAGTGCTCATCAAGATGAGTGTACTCCTAATTCCCCTCACCTATTTCACCTATCCCCACACCCACCTTCTGTCTGGCAACCACCAGTTTGTTCTCTAAGAGAGGAGGGATTTAGTCTTGTGTTGACAGGTGAGGAAATGGATTGGTGGGGATTGGGCAACTTTACCAAAGACATACAATTGGTAAATAACTAGAACTGAGATTTAAACAGGTCTAAAGCCCACATTTTTTCCACTACATTATGGTGCCTTCCATAAGTTCTGTTAAAGGGTAACATATCTAGGTATAGATGACCCTTGGAAGTCCAGAAGCAGTGGCATCTAAAAATCTTCATTATAATATCAGCCCCATAATGCAGTTTTCAGCAGTTAGAGGAACATGCTACCTAATAAGTATAAATAAATATTACAGTGAGGTTAATTATTTTAGTAGGGTGGGAGTTTAAAAAGGTATAAATACATTTGAAGATTTATAGAAATGTTTGGATAAATTTTAATAAAAATTGGATTTCAGTAGCTGAAATTATTGGTACTGCAGTCCAGAAATCATGTGTGCATATTTAATTGAAACAGAAATTAGTTCCAGTTGATATTTATAAAATTGTATAATTTTTTTCCTTTGAGGTCCCACTAGTAGAGACAGAAGCTCCCCTCCCCCAGGATACATTCCAGATGAATTACACCAAGTTGCCCGGAATGGGTCATTCACCAGTATCAACAGTGAAGGAGAGTTCATTCCAGAGAGCATGGACCAAGTAAGCAAAGTTGGATGTCATTTTTCATTTCACTTAAAGGGATGTTGTCAGGATTTGTGTGGTATGGCTGGTATTTTGTGTGTGTGTGAGTGTGTGACCTCTTCTCCCATCCCATATCTTCCCTCTTAAGTGAGCAAAATAGTAAAACACCTAGGACAATGCCAACTAACTTACCTGAGCCTGTGTGCATTCATGTATAAAAAAAGCTGGAATAAGGCTGGTTTTCTTACTTGGCTCACCTCTAAATAAATGAATGCATTTGTTTGTAATCGTGGGGTTAACATTCAGAGTTTTGACATTTGAAAGATACAGTAAAACTACAGATATTTAACTTTATGAAGCTTGGGCTTGTCAACTTTGTAAAACACTTTTAAATGTTTTAATTATGTAGTAGTCATGGTGTCATTATTCTCAATTTGAGTGGGGCTATTGTTCAGTGTTCAGTGAACAAAGTTATATGAAATCTTTTAGCTTTTAATTATTTAGCTAATAGTCTATAGAGAAAATATTTTTCTCTTAGGAAATTTTGAAGTTGCCTACCTATAAGGGATCACTACATTTAAAACATTAAAAAATTAGTAACTCGGGGGGAGGTTACTGCTATTGGTTAGGGGGTCTTTTGGGTACTGAAAGTGTTCTCAGATACTGGTAAGAGTTGCACAGCTCTCAGTATACTAAAAACCACTAAACTGTACACTTCAAATGGGTGAATTTTTTTATATGAATTATATCACAATAAAGCTGTTTAAAGGAAACCGGTAACTTCTGGTTATATCACATTGAATCATGGAGGAACTCTTTATTTTTCTAGATGCTGGACCCATTATCTTTAAGCAGCCCTGAAAATTCTGGCTCAGGAAGTTGTCCATCACTTGATAGTCCTTTGGATGGGTAATGTTGATTGTAGTTTTTATTTTTTAACATATATGGGTAAATATGTGTATATATATAGTATGTCAGAGGAATGTAATTGATACTTGTCTATACTTAGGGCAAATGAATTTTTTCACAGTTTGGACAAATCCCTTAACCTCCTGGGGCTCAGTATCTTTATCAGGTAAAATGATAACTGATTATAATGAGTATTTCTGTTTTCCAGAATTGTATGTTTGAAGCTAAATGCAAACTTAGAATTTATATATATTTACTTTTAAAACTCTATTGGTTGGGTGCCTGGGTGGTACAGGCACCACTTCGGTTGAGCTTCCAGCTCTTTTTTTTTTTTTTTTTTTAAGATTTTATTTATTTATTTGACACACACAGAGAGAGATTACAGGTAGTCAGACAAGTAGGCAGAGAGAGAGAGAGGAGGAAGCAGGCTCCCCGCTGAGCAGGGAGCCCAATGCGGGCCTCGATCCCAGGACCCTGAGATCATGACCTGAGCGGAAGGCAGAGGCTTTAACCCACTGAGCCACCCAGGTGCCCGAGCTTCCAGCTCTTGATTTGGCTCCGGTCATCTGTACCCCTGCCCTTTGGATGCATGCCTGCACACATGTGCGTGCTCTCTCTCTCTCAAAATAAATCTTTAAAAATAATACATTTAGTTTTGGAGGTTCCTTGAGTTGTTTCCCCTGTTCAGGATTACGTTCATTCTGGCACCAAATTATAGATAACTTACTTTCTTGGTAATTGTGGCCCAGTATGTTGGCTGTCATTTAAAATTTAAGTACTTTTGTGAAGTATCTGTTTGGAATTATAACCTAGGTGAAGTTGCAAATATGAATTTTTTCTTACAGGTGCTCCTCCTCTCCTGGTCTCAATAAGATAGTGTTTACATGTAGCACACAGAGTCCATAAAATCTTTACTTATTTGATCTCTGGGATTTCTTTTTGGAGCAAATTCTGAAAATATAACTAATACTATATGGGAATACACATTTAATTTTCTTTTACTTGTGCACACGAAACTTTTGTGCCCAGATCTGCCTCAAGATAGATATTTGAAATGTTTAAGAAATTCAGGAAAATAGTAATGTGAAAGCTGTATATTAAGCACTTAATACTTCAAAGACACTGTCCTGAGCACCATGCATACATACCTACTTGATGAGTTGGAAATTATTATCTTGTTTTTATAGATATGGAAAGTCTCAGAAAGTGATATGCCATGGTTGCAACTGCTAGTTAAGTGGTAGAGCTAGGTTTGAAACACACGGGTTTGCCGACATCCATAATTCCAAAACTTATCATTTTTACTGCTGTTACCCAAGCTGGGATTTGCCTCCATGCACCAAATAAGTGTTAAAAAAGAAGTCTCTTTTTTTCAGTTAACATTTCAGACTGAGCTCCTTTATTCTTACGTGTATGTATATGTGTATGATTTCCACACATATATAGAGATACTGATATCTTAAGTGTCTTATTTACATACTTTCTGTTCATTTAATGTGACATTTTTTTATTTTTAGAGAGAGCTATCCAAAATCACGAATGCCTAGGGCACAGAGCTACCCAGATAATCATCAGGAATTTTCAGGTTAGAATATCCATATTCTAAATGTTTAAATATTTATGTCATTAAACAATGCTTTGGCTGAGTGGAAGAGGGGAATTTTTAAAAAAAATGAAAAAAGTGTAAATGTGTTTTTTATTTAAAATTAGAGATATTTGACTCTTTTCGTAAAATATAACTTTCTTGTGTTTCAATAGACTATGATAACCCTATCTTTGAGAAATTTGGAAAAGGAGGAACATACCCAAGAAGGTATCATGTTTCGTATCACCATCAAGATTATAATGATGGTAAGTTTCTGGCAGTTAGACCACAAGAACAGCATCTTAAAGATCTCAAAAATAAAATCAAAATTTTAAAATATCATAAATCATTAGAAATAAATTTATTTCTAAATCATTTAGTTTTCTGCTGAAAACAATTTTTGAAAGGAATTAGGCAGCTAAAACTATAACAACACCTTAAGTTTATGCCAACTTACCTCATAATACTTACCTTTCCCTTAAAAGAAAAGGTATAATTAAAAATGATATTAACTAGAAAGTCACTCCTTGATGATGAAATTCATACTTGCATTGTACTTTTAAGGAAAAAAAATGCTACATATAAATTTTCTCATTTTTGTTATAATTGGAAATAAAGTAGATTTTTTTCCTTCTTTTTATCCAGAAGTAAGTGAGCGCAATGATTTTATGAATGTGTGTGTTTTAACAAAAGAGATTGTTTGAATTTATGTTCGGATCCTGTTTTTCCCCTCTTTTCATTTCTACCTTTTTTTTTTTAAAGCTTTTCCTTGTATTTTCATTTTTGACTTCATGATTCAGTGTTAAGGATGTTTTCCTTGAACTTTAAAAGAAAATAGTATCTTTTTTTTTTTTTGAAAATACTACTCTTAAGTTTAAAACATATAATCAAATAAGCATTGCTATTTCTGTTTCTTAGCCTAGTCAAGTCTAGTCACAAGACAGACATCTGACCTTATGTTACAAATTTCAGATACTTTCAGTTAGAACATGAATAAAATTGTAAGGTATTTTGATTTTGATCAGTTTTGATTTTGTAAGGTTTTTTGATATTTTGATTTTGTAGGTCGTAAAACTTTTCCAAGAGCCAGAAGGACCCAGGGGACCAGCTTCCGGTCTCCTGTGAGTTTCAGTCCTACTGATCACTCTTTAAGTACTAGCAGTGGAAGCAGTATCTTTACCCCAGAGTATGATGATAGTCGAATAAGAAGAAGGGGAAGTGACATAGACAATCCTACTTTGACTGTAATGGACATCAGCCCACCTAGCCGCTGTAAGTAATAGAAATTGGCACAGTGAATGTTTAATAGAACCTCTGCAGAACTTTATAGTTTTAAATGGAATAAATACCAAATCAGTCCTCAAGGTGGGACAGACTTCTCAAAAAAGGTAAGAAGAATGTTTCTAAAGTTGGCTGGAATATCAGGTATAAAAGCACAGTATTACTGCTAATTATTTTAGCTAATTCTTTTCTCTTTTGTTAGTAAAATTGTTGCCAATTTGTCATTTATTCAAATATGACTGTTAAGATGTAATCTAGTGGGGAGAATGGTGTATGGAGAAATGATTATAGTACAGTATTTAATCTAGATCTTGAATGTGAGTAGGATTCACCAGTTCAGGAGGTGATATATGTAGGAAGATATGGCATGTACTGAGAATGGAGAATAGTTCATTTTTGGCTAAAGTGGAGGATATCTTACTTGAAACAATAGGAAAAGGAATAGGATGGTAATTAAGGCCAGATTGTGAAGTATTTGGACTTTACCATGTAAGTAGTACATACCAAGATTGTGCTCAAAGGTATTGATTGTAGCAGTATTTGCATACTTCACACTCATCCCTTTTGTGCTAGTATTGTCATATTTTACTTTTACCTTTGTGACCTCACACTACATTGTTGCTGTTTTTCTTTAGACAGCTATTTTTTGAAGTAATTAAAAATAAGAGAAGAACATCTTTTATATACCCTTCGCTTTATTTCTGTAGACCCAGGAGTTTGTAGATTATAGATTATGTAGATCCAGATTCTGTCAGGTATCAAATTCTTAAAAGAATTGCCTTTAACCTTTCTTGTGATGTAACTCTGCGGGTAATGAATTCTTTCAGCTTTTGTTTGTTTGAAAAAGGTCTTTTTTCTCTTTATTTCTGAAAGATTTTTTTTTCTGGGTATAGAATGCTGGGCAGTTTTTTTTTCCTGTTAGCACCACTTTAAAGCTCTTTCTCCATTTTCTTCTTCTAGCTTGTATACTTTTTGAGGAAAGGTCTGCTGTAATTCTTATCTTTATTCTTCTGTATTTATTTATAATTTATGTATGCATATTTATGTATATATGTATTTTTCTTTATTCTCCCCTCTGGCTGCTTTCAAGATTTTCTCTTGTTAGAGTGATGCTCTTTCCAGCTTTCTACATTGTAAGCAGATGGAAAACTAACTACAAATATTGCTGCAATAAGGATTAGAAATAGTGCATCTGACAATCAGTGGTATCCTGGATTGAGTGAAAGATACTGTTATATTTTTAATTGGGGGGAATATAATCTCATTGGAAAAAATAAGTCATGGGGATATATGAACTTGTTTGGGTTTAGAACTCTCAGAAAATTGACTAAGGAGAAAAATTTTCAAGTGATGATCATTATGAATTTGGATGATCATGATTTTCCCTTATATCCAAGCATATTCAATTAAGAATATCACTAATGCAGTTTACTCATTTAGTTCTTAACTATTTGTGTGCCATCTGGCTGTTCCATTTTAAGAAGATGTTCTTTTTTAGCGCCTCGTGCTCCAACCAACTGGAGATTGGGCAAACTGCTTGGCCAGGGAGCATTTGGCAGGGTCTACCTCTGTTATGATGTCGATACAGGAAGAGAATTGGCAGTTAAACAAGTTCAGTTTGACCCTGATAGCCCTGAGACCAGCAAGGTAAGAATGACTGCACAAGGTACTTTGTCATATTTATAAGAAGTATTTTTACTAAATAAATTTAACACAGTAGAATTTTTTTTCTAATACAATTATTTGCAAAATAAATCAGTCTATAATTAGATATATTTATCTACTTTGTACTGTGAATCGTTTTTCTCTTTTAGTGCTCATATTCCTAATCTGATTTATTGTTGGTTTAATATACCATCAAGGACTGTTAGAAAAGTTATGTGTAGAGACTTTAAAATGTTTATTCCTTGGGAAGTAAAAATTTCAGAATGAAATCACCTTGATGGTCCATGAAGTTCGAATGTTTTGGTTTTACTACCAGTGCTATAAAGACTTAACAGTGAGTTCTGTCTTTCAGGAAGTAAATGCACTTGAGTGTGAAATTCAGTTGTTGAAAAATTTGCTGCATGAGCGAATTGTTCAGTATTATGGCTGTTTGAGGGATCCCCAGGAAAAAACACTTTCCATATTTATGGAATATATGCCAGGGGTAAGTTAGTACATCCTTTGAAAATAGACATCTTCTCTTTAAAGGCTTAGATGAGGAAAGAAAAACAACAGAACTTTGATTATAAAATGTAAAACTAGTAAGGACATTTTGGAAGTTTTAAATTAGAGCTAGATAATATAATTTTGTTTTCTGTCTTCATTTATCTTTGTATTTTTAAACTCATTTTTATTTTTATATATTTATTTTTTTAACTCATTTAAAAAAATCCTGAGGTATATTAAATAGGTTATAGATACCACAGCAGTCCATACTCAGATTTCTCTAAATGCTCTCAAAATAGCCATAATAGCTGGCTTATCCAGACCAGGATCCAATCCAGGACCACACATTACCTTTAATTGTTAGGTCTCTTACTTCTTTTTAAACCTAGAACATTTTTACATGACACAGATTTGACAAAGAGACTGGGCTAGTTCTGTTGACAGTCTCATCTCATAGATTTCTCTGATTGCATCCTCATGGTGGTGTTTAATTTGTTCCTTTATCGTCTTATTTCCTATTAACTCCAAGTTAGATCTAATATCTAAATTAGATTAAGATTCAACATTTTTTATTAGAATGCCATCATAGATGATGCTGTCCATTTCATGTTGCATCCCATTAGGAGACATACAATTTCTGGTTGTTCACTGTTAGTGATGCGAAGATTGAATGCTATATTAGGATGACATCTGGATTCCTCCAGTGTAAGGTTTTGTTTTTTTCTGGAGACCAGAAAGTAATTTGAGCTATTAGCAGTGGCACATAAGAATACCTAGTACCTGGGTTCCTTGGTGGCTCAGTCAGTTAAGTGTCCAACTCATGGTTTCAGCTCAGGTCATGATCTCTTGGGGTTGTAAGTGAGATTAAGCCTTGCGCTCCGCGTCCTCCACGCTTAGTGGGCAGTCTGCTTGAAGATTCTCTCCCTCTGCCCCTCTCCCCACGCCATGTGCTCATGCTTTCTCTCTCTCTCTCTCACCCTCATCTGTCTCCCCTCTCTCTCTCTCTCAAATGAATAAAACTTAAAGAGTATCCAGTTCTGTTTCAACCGTCTATCTGAGGTTTTTTAACACAGATTGGCAATCATTGCCTGAGTCATTAGTTTCAGTAGGAGTTGCAAAATGTGCGTTGCAAACTGTCATTCCTTCTATGTTATTTTTGGTATTTGTAGGGTACATTTTAATATTGATTTTCAAGATGGTGGTATATTTTACTCATTTAAAAATACATGCATACATATCATTTAATTGGTTGTATATGTTAGGAAAATATTTGATTTATGGGTCTTTAAGTGGATTGTTTATTAGAATTATATGTTTATGTACAAGGTTGCAGTTTAAGTTTATGGGTCAGTAGAAACTGGATCAGTATCTGATAGTCATGGTCTTAATCATCCTGTTTCACAAGACCAGCAGTTAAGTTAACTTTCTTTCTTATCATCATGAATAATTATTTATTTCAAAGATACTGTTGACAAAGTAAATTTGTTTTTTTAATTCCTTTGGAAAACAAATGGACGGGATATATTAAATGCCATAGAATTTTTGAAGCCTTTTGACCAATAAATATTTAAATTTTAGAAACAAAAGAATAATTCTGATTAAGTGTGAATAGGGACACAGATTGTTGAAGATAAGATTAATGGTTAATTGGTTAGAACAGATTTACATTACAAATGGAGATGGGTAATCTTACAGATTTAGCAATCTTAAGACAATGCCAGGACTACTTAGGAAGAGGTGTTAGATCATGTTTTTCATTAGCACATTGGACTCTACAGTAGGGAAAGTTTTTCAAAATTCAAGTGACAGTGTCTCACCTCAGAGTGATTCAGCATTCTCAGAGATGGCACCTCATCCTGCCTTAAAAAACATGTAAGAAAATTTGAAATTCTTCTTTAATATATTTTCACATGTTTTGAACTAGAATGTTGAGTATAAAGGAAAAACTTAAAAAATCTCATGTGTTCTGACTTTTTAATCATATCCATTCTTTCTCCAAGGAGCAGATATCAAACAAAATAAAATTTAAGTAGGGCATATTGAGAAGAGCAAGTAGGAAAAACAAAAATATATTTAGGGCAAAAAAAGCAAGGTCTTAAAAAACATGATTGCAAAGAACAAGAGATAGTTAGAACCAACATAGACCTGGAAACAAGGGCATCAGTCAAAAAAATAGTTTAAAAGGCTTCTTTTCAGCTATGACCGTACTCTTCCACAGTTCTAGTCAGGGAATATAATAGAGTTTATGTTAAATTAGGTGGCATATAATGTCCTTACTGAGAATTCCTGTATTCTCCAGCTAAAGTCTCCTACTCATGAACTGCAGATCCTTTTAAAATAAAGATTTAATAGTGGTTTTCATTTCAAACCATACCATGGTTTCTTTTGTTTTCTTTTATCTTAGGGTTCAATTAAGGACCAATTAAAAGCATATGGAGCTCTTACTGAGAATGTGACTAGGAAATACACCCGTCAGATTCTGGAGGGTGTGCATTATTTGCACAGTAATATGATTGTTCATAGAGATATCAAAGGTAAGTAATGAGGTACTTTTTATTTTAAGTATATAATATATTTTTGTGAATCTGAATGAAACAAGTGACTTAAGAAATTTAGCATTTAAATTACTATGTCTGCCTTTAAAACATCTTAGGAAACAATTCTGCTTTCTCACTGACACAGTCAGTATTCCGACTTGTCCTGATGTTCACGTCTCCACAAGTTGGATAGATCATCTGTGGGGGGGTCCACAGAATCAAAGTTCAGGTGATCATGAAAATGAGAACATGTTTTCATACATAGGACATAGACATTAGAATGTAGTGGTTAAGAATAGAGGCCCTGACATCAGTTGGTCTGATGCAAATTTGGCTTTATTCATCACTGTATAACCTTGACAAGACACACAATGTCTCTATGTCTCAGTTCCTCATTTTTAAGGAGGAAAATAATAGTGTCTAACTCATAGGGTTTTTGTAGGGATTAAATGAGTTAATGTATATAATATGCTTAAAACATTGTATTTAGAAAACACTCAAAAGTTAGCTATGCTGATGTCATACTTTATGTTGAAATCATTTTTAAAGCCATGGGAATGAATGTCATTACCTAGGGAGAGAATAAGAAGAGGGAAGAAGAGAGGCCAAGACTTGAGCTTTGATGAACTCTAGCTCAGTTAAACTTACTTTTTTTAAAACTCAAAAATTCAACTGCTTTCAGGGAGCAGGTATGTAAGGGAAGTGCATGATGTGAGACAAAAGCAGTTGGCAGAGGTGTTTCGGATTTGAGAGTGCTTAAAATTTTGTACTGCAGAGCATACCCAGAGGTCTGACTCTGTAAATACTGGGTTCTGACTCACATTTAAAGATCACTTTATTTAATCAGTCAGTAAGAATAAATATGCACACAAACATGCAGTTTACCCTTGAACAACACAGGTTTGAACTGTGTGGGTCCACCTATTTGTGGATTTTTTTTTTTTTTTTTTTTAAAGATTTTATTTATTTATTTCACAGCGGGAGAGAGATCACAAGGAGGCAGAGAGGCAGGCAGAGAGAGAGAGGGGGAAGCAGGCTCCCTGCGGAGCAGAGAGCCCGATGTGGGCCTTGATCCCAGGACCCTGAGATCATGACCTGGGCCGAAAGCAGAGGCTTTAACCCACTGAGCCACCCAGGCGCCCTGTGGATTTTTTTTTAATATAAACTGCAGTACCGTAAAATATTTTCCTTATGACTTTAACATTTTCTCTAACTTACTTTATTTTATAAGAATACAGTATGTAATACTTACAATATACAAAATATATGTTAAAGGTATGTTATCAGTAAGGTATCCAGTCAGCAGTAGGCTATTAGTAGTGTCACATCATAAATATGGTCATATTCAGACCAAAGAGACATTTCTACCCAGTTTCTGGTGACAGAGTAAAATCTGCTGCAGAATGCTTGAGCCAGATCGCTTGTATGGAATGGAGCTTGCCTAGTGAGTCTGAGAGGATGAGGACATGGCTCATGATCTGAAAGAAATAGGAACCTTTCACCTCAAGATCTACCCAGCTTAGACCTCACTAGTCAAGTGATAGCTTAGAAAACTACATAGGGAAATTGATTGATTATGAATTATTTTATTAGGAATAAGCTCTATTCAAGCCAGTTTCTCTCTAGCTTTCATAACCAGAAAAGGTAAAGGAACAGAGGACAGCAAACCCCCAGGGTGTTCTTATCTAACCTTCCCAGAAAGCGTGATAAACCATTCTGGTAAGTGAGGCTGGAAGCAAGCAGATTTAAAAGCATTACATGGCAAATAGATTTATAAGAGGAAAACAAGATATAAAACTGGATATACAATATCTCAAATTTGCAGAATTAAAGCATGACCTAGGAGAAGAATTTCCATATAATTAACAGTGATTATTTCCAAATGGCAGGATGAGTGATGTTTGTTTTCATTTACATACTTACTACTTTTTCTGTATTTCCCCAATTTTTTTTTTAAAGATTTTATTTATTTGACAGAGAGAGAGAGATCACAAGTAGGCAGAGAGGCAGGCAGAGAGAGAGGAGGAAGCAGGCTGTCTGCTGAGCAGACAGCCTGATGCGGGGCTTGATCCCAGGACCCTGAGACCTGAGCCGAAGACAGAGGCTTTAACCCACTGAGCCACCCAGGTGCCCCTCAAATTTTTATAATGTGCAATTTTTATTTATTTTTACTTTTATTTTTCTCATGGCACAATTTTTATATGGTGGGGGAAAAGGAAAGATATTGGGTTGCTTTTAAAGTTTAAACCCATGAGTTTGGGGTGCCTGGGTGGCTCAGTCGTTAGGCGTCTGCCTTTGGCTCTGGCCATAATCCCAGGGTTCTGGGATTGAGCCCTGTGTCAGGCTCCTTGCTGGGTGGGAAGTCGACTTCTCCCTCTCCCACTCCCCCTCCTACTCCCCCTGGTTGTGTTTTCTCTCTCGCTGTGTCTCTTTCTGTCAAATAAATAAATACATAAAATCTTTAAAATAAATAAACCCATGAGTTCATAATGAAACTTAAGATAAAAACTTATTGATCATTGTTGCTAGGGAACCAACTTGTTATTTCATAATAGGGTTCCTTTACTTTGCTTTTGTATTACAAACTATACTACGGAGGACTAAATACTAGATGAAAGGAAACTTACCTTTATAGAAGTATGTTGGCTAACAAATGAAAAAGGAATAATAGAATAGTACCATTTTGCAACTACTAAGGAACTACTAGATGTAAGTAGTATATACAAACAGTTGCTGACATCACTAAAACTGAGATAGTCCAACATTATGTACTTCCTATTTGTAGAATAATACATCATCTGTATAAATAGTTTTGCCAAAGAAATTGGACCTGAATCTGATCAAGCCTCTAGATTCAGCTACTGAGTTTTAGAACATGTATAGGACAGATGAACATGTTAAATGACTCCTTGGGATGGAGTCAGCAAGCTCTAGACCATAAGAAAGCTATAGGAAACAACTTAGATTCTTCATAAATTATAAAGAAAAAAGAAGACATTAGAGGGAACTTTAGGAAAGACTTAAAAGATAAATCAGTGAGTCTCAATGTGTGGACTTTATTTGGATTCTGATTTTTTTAATGTTAAAAATAGTATATATTTAATATTAAGGAGTTATTGTCCATTCTCTTAGGTGTGGTAAGTTTTTATTTTAAAGACCTATAGTAAGCTCTTTGTTGATCATAATGTGTTGAATTTGCTTCAGATGATAGAGAGGAGGGAGTGGCTAGCTATGTATGGTGGGGGAAGATTGTCTTGATGGTTGTTGGGACCGGATTATGGGTACATGCACTATCCTGTCTGCTTTTGTATGTTTGAAAAGTCTCCTTAAAAGCTCACTTTAATGTAGTTAAAATGAGCTTTAAAAAATTAGAAAGTTATTTTGGGAGCTTGGCTACACATTTTCTCTTCAGCCCTTCATATGAGTAGGCATTGGTTCACCACTGCTGATGATTTCATGGCTCTCCCAGTCTGTGACTTGCCCAGGACTGTTCCTTCCCAGCTCATAGACTGAAAAAACTTGGTCTGTTTGTTGTCCTTCCTTTGGCTAAATATTTTACAGGCAGTGGCTTTTTTTGACAGAATCTTTCTGTAAGTTTTGAATGGTGGGAGATACTAAATAGGCAGTACTTTTTTTGAGGGTCTGGTACTATGGCATGCTTAGGCTTATGGCATGCAGAGAATGGATCCAGGACTCTCCCCAGGAGAGAGGTTTTGGGGAGCCATCATTAACTAGGCTGGGGAATGTGGTGGGAGAAAAGAAAGACAAGTACAGAAGTCCATGGTGGCAATGCACAGTCTATATTCTCTCTGTTCTGTAATGCAGATTTTCTGTACTATTCACTCTCCTTTTTAGAGGCCATTAAAAAAAAGGATAAAGGGACAAATAAGGAATTTTTTTTTGTTTTTTCGAAATATGGTTAAGGTTATACAAGACTTAAAAATGAGAATAAAAATAATTTATGTAAGATGGAAACCAGCTTTATAATCCCAGAAGAAAGACTGAGTTCAAAAAATGATAAAAGGGAGAAGCAAGAATAAAAAGTAAATGAATCCAGCACCTAGATCTTGATTTCTGATACCATTCTCCACTAAATGGAACCAGAGCTTCTTGGAGGAATGACTGATTATAGGACTGGTGGAGGAAATACACAAGTTGAGCCCAGAGCATCTTTTAGTGCCAGAAAGTAAGAAAATGCTTAACAACAGCAACAACAACAAATCCTAACCAAATAAGAACACAATGATTTAGGGTATGGTGGAGGGACACAGAAGCCAGTACAAATAGCTCCCAATGGCCAAAGCTGGAACAGTTGAGCAAAAAAATAAAGTCATATTTGATTTTGACTTGGAGTATAAAATAAATATCCATGTGGTCATACTGATATAAATGAAAGGTTGAATGAATAAATGCAAGAGAGGAAACAAATGTGCCATGCAGAGTAATTGCAAATAATTTATGTAGCTACTCAGTCTGGAGCATAAATCCTCACACTTTTATTATGGGCTGCGCATAGTGAACTTCTTCCAAAGAGTGCTGTATGGAAAGCGGGGAAGAGTACCTCACAGTGGGGAATTCAGCAAACACTACTTCACACCCTATGATCAAGGTCCATTTACAGTAAATAAAATTAAAAGTTTATTGTAAAAGTAAATAAAATTTTAAAACAGAAAGCTCAAAGCTTACTTAGATTTAAAATATAGAGAGACATTGAGAAATAAAATTAGTATAAAACAAAATCTAATACTAAGAAAAAATGTAAAATGTAAGATAACTAACATTAAATTACAGTAGAGGGGAAAGTGCTAGAAGTTGTTGATTATGAAGGTCCCACAGGAAGTTCCTGAGGAGAAGCTAGCTTCTCAGGTAAATGAGCTGCAGCATGGGCTTTGTCACAAAGAAACTGGGGCTGAGAGCCTGCTATTGCTTTCTGTATCCTTCTCTGAACTTCACATTCTTAGCCCTTTTCTCCTTTTTCTTCTTTGTCATTCTTACCTCCTACTGGCCCCAGTCCTTATCACTGGGTGAGCCTTCTTAGGTTCTAAAGCGTACACAGCTGACTCTAAAAATTTCGTGTTTGTGCAGTAAATCCTTATTGAGCCCTGGTTGTGTGACTGGCATTATACCAGGTACTGTTGGAAAGATAAAAAGCAGCCTAATTTTGGAGACAGACTGATGACTCTACTAAGTAATTCTTTGCCATTGTTTGGGTTTTTTTTAAATTCCAAACAGCCAATAAAAGTAATGAATTGAGGATGTTTTCATATTTTTAGGTGCAAATATTCTGCGAGATTCAACAGGCAACGTCAAACTAGGAGATTTTGGGGCCAGCAAACGGCTTCAAACCATCTGTCTTTCAGGGACAGGGATGAAGTCTGTCACAGGCACACCATACTGGATGAGCCCCGAAGTAATTAGCGGAGAAGGCTATGGCAGAAAAGCAGACATCTGGTAGGTTTTGATGCTAGGTTTGCCTGTGTGCTCTGGTGAGTGCTGTGAATTGTGTAAGACTGATGAATCACAGACCTGTACCCCTGAAACAAATAATACATTATGTGTTAATAAAAAAAACAAAAACAAAACAAAAACACCTCCCTTCTTACATAATTCCACCCAAAATGGAAGTTACTGAGCCAGATTTGAAGGATCTTTGGTGCTTTTGAAATAGGATGCCAGGATTACTTTTGTTTTAATTTTTTTCTCTTTGTGGCTTAATAGCTAAATAAATGGAGTTCTTGAGCATGTCTTCCTTTCTTCAGAAAGGATTTCATCCAAAGCAAATTTCAGCTTTAGAAAACTATCTGTGCTTTATTTCCCTGGAGAACTTTAAGAGTTATTCATCTTTTTTGTTAGTATCATGTAATTCAGTTAATCCTTAATTGCTTAATAATTTTAATTTAGAACATAAAATGGCTGTTTCCTACCTTCCTACCCAGAAACATGTTTAATAGATACTCATTTTAGGCACCTAAAGGCAAACAATTTCTAGTGTTTATGTTCTTTGTAAGATAAAGACAAAAAATTATATTTAATGTCAAGTTAGAAAATTATGTAAAGCAAAAATTATAAAATGAATAATGTTCTTTTCCTAACCATTTGAGTTAGTCCTTAAATTGTGGTTTCTTTCCATTGATTTTTATGTTTAAATTATAGTTTTATATAATTACAACCTTTTAGTGAAACTTTAAACTTGAAATGAAGTTGTATTTAAATGCAAATGGACTTTAGTTCTGTTTCTCGTGTTGTAGTTAAGTGGCTTTCCTTCATGATGATACTATTTGTGTAATTTTTCCCCCCCTAGGAGTGTGGGCTGTACTGTGGTGGAAATGCTAACTGAAAAGCCTCCTTGGGCAGAATTTGAAGCCATGGCTGCCATCTTTAAAATCGCCACTCAGCCAACAAACCCAAAGCTGCCACCTCATGTCTCAGACTATACTCGAGATTTCCTCAAACGGATCTTTATAGAGGCCAAACTGAGACCTTCAGCTGATGAACTGTTAAGGCACATGTTTGTGCATTATCACTAGCAGCCAGTAACCTCTCCTGTGCCTCTACCCAGCTCCCATCAATTCATTCACCTTCTCTCTGACTGCACTTTTCTTTTTTATAAAAAAGAGAGATGGGGAGAAAAAAAGACAAGAGGGAAAGTATTTCTCTTGATTCTTGGTTTAAATTGTTTAATAATAATAGTAATCTAAATTTTTTATATTTAATCTTTTTTCCCTTACAAGAACTTGAAACTCCTTTTTTTTTTAATTTTTTATAATGTACTGATGTGGTTGAGAGAGATAAAGCACTTTAGTACATAGTTGCTCTTTTTAGTACAAACAAATCATTTAGAATACCTAAGGATTATAGAGTCTTTCCTGATGTCACTGACAGATTGGTGGTGATGGGGAGACATGGAAAACAAGAAGAAAATGATGTATGATTTGTAGTTTTTAGTGGTTAGTATTTAAAATAGATCCTCATTTATGGGGTTGAGCCCTAAACTTGAGGTTAGGGTAGGTACTCAACTTAAAGAATATAGGTTCCTTCTTACATCTGTATTCTTTAGATCCTAACCTCTGTCTACCAAGCTTTTTGCTCAATAGGAATCTTGATAGAAAATATGAATCTCTAAGAGGTATGTTTATTTGTTAATCCTAACCAGTATAATAAGCAAATACACTATAATAGATCCATGTTACCAGACTCTGTATACCTTGAGGGATAGCTTTCTGTTTAAAAAAAAAAAAAGGTACTATTTTAGAGTAAAGCAGATATGGGAAGTCAGTGAGCAAATCCAAATTAAAAGGCAAAAAGAGATTGCTCTAATTCAGTGTGTAGGCAGAAGAATCCACAGTTGCCAGTTAATAGAAATAATGAAAAGAAAAACTAAATGTTAAGTGTATTTTAAACTATGGTCTTTACTAGAGGGAGAAAGTCCCAAAATTAAGGGAAAAGAGATAATCATGTATACTGTATCTTCCTATTTCTGGCTCCTGATTTCCCATAGATAACATTCTTTGGGAACTAAGAATTTAACTTGGGGCATCCACATGTTAAAGCTAGTCTCATGAGATAAAAATCCTTGTTCTTGGGATCACAGAATACTAAAGCACCTCAAAAAATAGCTACCGTGTGTAAAACAGTGGTTCTCAAGTGTTGGGTGGGAATAATTTTGCTCTGCATTTGGCAATGCCTGGAGACAATTTTTCATGTCACAACTAGAAGGATGATAGTGGCATTGGGTAGTCTGAGGGCAGGAATGCTACCAAAAAAACTACACTATACAAATACAACATCCCCATATACCAACAAAGAATTATCCTGACCAAAATGTCAAAAGTGCCGAAGTTGAGAACCTGATGTAAAAACCAGTCCCAGTTATAAACTGAAATTAGCAATTTATAGAGTAGGTTCCTTGCAAAAAATAAATTTCAGAGAGAAAGTGATACAGTGCAGAATAAGGGTTTTACGAGAGCCAATACCACTACTTCAAGTCAAGGGTGAACGATCTCAACAAACATCAAATAGCAGTCCTTTCCTTTACCAGCTGTGTGTTACACCCAAATCAGTAACTTCCACTGTAGAAACAAAATGAATTTAAACATGGAGCCTATTAAACCCAGCCATCCATATATAGTCTTTCTTCAAAAGTCAGTTAATAATTGTGGGAAAATAAAAGTATATCAAAACAAAGTATTAATTACTTTATAAGAATGTTTAAAACTGCCAGGTATTTCTAGCATGACGTACCCACCAAGAGCAAGGACATCCAGTGGAAAGAGGCAGCTGGGCAACTCCCACTATCTCTAATGGACTTGTGCTACTGAAAAATATGAGTAATAGCAGTAATTTAGCTACTTGCAGTTTGTTTCAACATATTAAAGCAAGTGCTAAGTACTTTATTTTTAAAGGTTAGGGAATAGTAGTCTTTCTGGAGGCCTGAAATGTGAAGCCTTTCCTAGGATTCATAAGGGACTCTGGTATTTTATTTTCTGCTAAAATATATGCTCTTCTAGGGACTCTTTTAAAATATTTTGTTTCTGAAGTTAGGTAGATCTTGGTTTCCTGTATCAATGTCCTATCTGGCATCTTCTGTAGGAATATTTGAAATTCCACTAGCTAGTCTGAGAAAAAGTCAAAGCACAAATATGGTTGTCAAAGCTTCTCCCATACCTTTATAATGAAAGGAAGCAGCTTGCAAGGAAGAATATGAATTAGTGGTCCCCTCCCCTTTGAAAATCAACTGCCAAATCTTGTGCTATAAACATAGTCCCCAAGGATGTGGATCTATTATAATTTCTTTATCTTTTATGAGTGAAGGCACCTCTTCTGCTTGAGCAAGATCATGGTATCTGGACCAGTGGGCTTTTCCTTCATTCCTTTGTCTTGTATGTTTTGATTTCCTTTTAGCTCATTTTTGGTCTGCCAGGGTAACCAGCAGTGCAGAATATGAGACAAATGCTCTTTAGAAAGAAATCTAGGGGGGCTGTGAAACCCAAGGCAAAATCCTTTGCTTTTTCCAGTCTCTTCTTTCTTCTCTAAATGCTATGGAAGATAAAATCACCTGAAAAGAAACTACTTTAACACTGCTGCAGAAGACCTTTGTTTTATAAGAAAAATATGGAAAAGTATTGTTCTTTATGTAAAGACTTAAAAATAGACTAATAGTTTACAGAATTATTATATAAAACGTGATGTGAATTTATTTCAAACAAGTTGTAAAGGTACCAAAAGTGACGATAAAAGTTAATATATATAAAAACTACTAGAACAAAAAAGCTTGAAGTGGGATGAGGTATGAAAGACCAAAAGTAAATTTTAAAAAATTTTTTGAAAGGAAACCCATTAGGGGCAGTTAAATATGACACTCTAGTTTTTTTCTTTCTAATAATGGTATGGATCAACAAATGAAATTTGAACTTTTAAAAAGGACTCTAAGTATTAATTTTGTTTTTTAAGTGCACAACTGATTCTTCTATACTGTAATGTTTCTTTGATGAGGCTGAAAAATGGCCAGACTGCTAAACTTGTGCCTTTAAAATGCATTCTGCTTTGATAGTGGCAGACTTTTTGGTGCTGGAGAAGATTCACTAGCAGTCTTATATGTGCTTTTCAGGAAATATCTTTCTACTTAGGCCTTGAGAGATTCAAAATGGCATAAGTTAGGCTTGGACCAAATATAAGATCTTTTACATTGCAAACAAACTGTATTGAATAAAAGGGTTGAAAAATATCATAATGACTAATGGAAATTTTGATGGTTGGTAATTCTTTAAAATGTATTTAAAAGTATACAGACTTTGAAGTTTTCAGTATGACTATCTTGAAAATTTTTCAATTTTTCTCATTTTCAAAATGTGTTTCTAACTTGAAAATGGTTAAAGACGATTGCCTTAGAAAGTTCTCAAAGGCAGTCAACCTTACGTAATTTATATAAGAGATTGAAATGTTAATGCACAGGCTGAAATGTAAATGAAAAGTTAAAACTTATTTCAGAGTAAATTGAATTGGCTTTCAGTTGAGAGAGCCTTTATCTTATTCCTAATAGAAAGTACATTTAAAAAGTGGAATTATTTATTTTTTTTTCAAGAGCTCTCTACTACTTTTGCTCTTACATATGTCAGGTCTGGTCTGTAGTACTTCTGAGATGGAGTTGTTGTAAGGTATGTGAAGTCACTAAGAAAATCAAATCTGGGTAGTTTATAGGGACGACCAAGCTTGGGTGCAAAAGCCAAGATGTTTGTCAGATGCAAACTCTTTGAGCCACAGCAGAGCTCTGCCAGTGGTTTATTTGAGGTCTAGAGACCAATAGCTAGATACAGAATCACCTGGTGTCAGTCAAGTATAGGAATCTATCAATTTCTTTTAAAGAGGGTGAATCTTTTTCACTTGCTTATTCAATAATTGTGGCTTATTATGTCAGGTACTAGATTAATTTATCCTTAAGTAGGTCACAGTCTAGGAGGAACATTGGCAAACATATTTTATGGCATACCCTAACTCTGAAAGTTCAGCAGTGATGTTTTAAAACATTATTATTTTTTATGAAATGAGGGGAAAGCAGTTTTGGGCACTCATTGGCTGTTATAAACTAAAACTCCATTAACAGGGATTATAAGTATCCCCAAATTGGAGGGACCCCCATAGGTCAGGTGGCCTCTGTCTCAGGACTCCCTCTTATATGAAAAAGTCCAGCCCCTACTCAGTTCTAGTTGTGAGGGGCATATATCCCATACCATAGGTTTTTTCCTGCTTTTTCTTTTAAAGGGAAAACAATTTTTAAATCTATATTGTTAAAATGCCTAAAACATTTGATAGAAGTTGAATTCTGTCAACATTGTTACATATGCTAGTATCAGGACAGTTTCTTGAGACCTTATTATATTAAGTTTGGCCTTTTTACAAATATAATGCTCATATTTATTTTAATTTTAAGATTGATTAAGTGTTAATGAAAAGCAATTTAATTGTTCATTTTTGGTAGTGCCTTTTTCTCTGTATGCCTTAATTTTATTTTATATCAATAATAATTCAAGTTACCCACCGCAATGAAGGTTTTTCCAAAATCAGTAGGCTTCAAGAGTTTATTTGGCCTTAGGACTGTATATTGACCCATAAACCTTTCCTAATGCCTGCTTCCTCCTCCTACCCTTTTCTACCTCTTTTTATTTTATATATCTCCATATTTTACATATATATGTTCAAAGAGAAACATTAGCATTAGTCTATGATAGACACACTGCAGTCTCCACTAGACGTGAATGCCTACAATAGGGATAGAAAGAGGTATTCTAATTCTAAAGAGACGTAGCAAATTGTTTTCCAGTTTGGTGACTTGACTTTCAATCACATTGGCACTGTCCAAATTCTTTGTATATCATGGTTCAGTTATGATTTTCATAGCAGAGCTAGAATGGTTAATTTTGCCCTGAAGAGGTCATTTAAGTGGTTTACAAGTGTTGAGGCAATGAGACTTAGGGCAATGTGCAAGGAATCCAGGGATAGCAGTTCTGATCCTTACTTTTTAACTAAAATTTTGACTAAAGCTCTAGCTTACTTTTCTGTGAAGAGAGAACGTGTGTGTGTGTGTATGTGTGTGTGTGTGTGTGTAGTGTGTGTGTGTGTTGGGAGTTGGGGCAGGGGTTCAGGAAGGAAGGAAAGGTATGAATGTTCAATTAGATTAGTCTCTGTTCTTAGAAGAACAACTGAAATGTGTATGACCTACTGAAGATGGATGAGTGTAATCGTCTTCAGGTAGGAACGCCAGCACATTTTCCACAAGTAGCTAGTACAAGTGATTGTTTAATAAAGGTATTTATTGTAAATTGCCAAGCTCTTGGTTGGTAAAAGTAGATTAAAATTGAATTTGTATGTGTGTATAATAGTGAGCTTATGTATAATTCTGAAATAGAAAATAATTGATTTTGCATAGTTCTTCATGAGCTCTTTGGAATAGAAATTTTTCCAGACATTATGAAAACAAGCTTCCTTAGCTTACCAAGTGTTCAAAAGGAAATTGTCTTATACCTCTTTTTGGTTGGCTAGGGAAGGCGTGCTGTGAAGCCACTGTTCCTACTTCATAGTTGTCTTCAGCTTTGCTTTGACTTCTGCCACAGTCTGGACAGGATGCCATAATAGGTACGGGAAGTATCAGGGCCAGCCATCTCTCCATACTCACCTTTCAGGTGATGAGCTTTCAGGGGAGTCTAGAGAATCTTCTTGGTGATAGTGAGAGCAGACATGGTTCAGTTTCAGAAAGTTGAGGGAGGAGTCATAATTAAAGAGAATAAATTTTTATTTGTTGCCTGTATACAGCCTCATGTAATTCTTCATATTTTTCGTAATTATGCATTTTAATTGATTGTAATATGATATTTTTGTTAATAACAGCAAAGGCATTGAGTCAGTGAGTACTGTTATTCCCTATGCCTGATGACTCCTTGTTTGTATTTACAATCTGTATTATCAGAATCACTTTAAACCAAAGCTTTTATATTCCCTGCACACATAGCCAAAATGATTATCACTGTTACTTCTGCCCACCTGTAAGCTAATAGTATAAACATGTTAAAGCAGGTACTTGTAGAATTTATATCTCAATCTATCCTTCAAGTAAAAAGACAGGTGCTTAGTGTTTGCATTTAGACATACAGAACTTACTTCAGCTATTACAGAACTACATAAACATTACAAACTTGAGCTTGTACATGTGCTAATCTTACTGTCATTTGACCATAGATGCATATACATACACGTTGACATATGATGCCTCAGGTTGGTGGCATACTTTCTTCCTAGTGTCTTAACATTTATGAACTTGTGTTTGACTTGAGGGGCATTTTAGGAAAACTGTGAAGAGTAGGTTATGTGCTGATGTCTGCTTTGTGCCATAGACATTTTGGAACGTAAGGAAGAGCCTGCTCTCCAGTATACATGCAGAATTTGTCCCCAAATAAGTATTTCTGAGTCCCTTGAGAATGGTAAAGTTTGTGACCATACTGAAAAGCACTTTTGTGTTCATTTATTTATATATTTTTAGAATTAAAAAACAATGTAACTAGTGATGATTTTAGCATAAGCATTACTTGGAGGGGAGAGATAAATAACAGAATCACGTCTCAAGCTCTACTAGATACTTAGGCTCCAAAATGGATTTGACATATTCTCATTTTTCCAAAGACTTTTTCCACCTGGAATAAGAAGAAAGGACTAGTGGAAACATTTTGAGTTGGAAAGGCTTATGGGCAAAGGAAAGTGGGCCAAACCCTTGCAATTTACCCTGTTCAAGTGCAAGTACAGTGTCTATGGATAAGAATACTTCTTTAAAAACAAACGATTGTTTGTAATACAATCTTAATTAGTAAGTAAAAAGTTTACATTTTTTCTATTGCTATTGGTTTTAAAATTTGCTACCCTGCATTCTGAAATATTATAAGAGTTAATACCAAAAATACTTTTAATGTCTGACATCTCTTACATTTCACATGGTTCTTTTTATTCAAATATCATTGTAAATAAAAGTAAACTTGGATAAATTTGGAAATAAACTTTTAATTGTTGCAAACTGATTATCAATTTGTAAATTTACCCTTTGACCTAATGTACATTTTTTAATGTAGCCATTAAATTGTCTATATTTAATCTATTAGTTTCTCTCTGTAAACGTTTTCAATCTCATTTGAATGCTGGGCAGTTTATAATTATGTATAAAGGTGTTTTTTTCCTATCAAAGTTGACTTTTGCACATTTTTGGAAATGTTTAATTTGTACACTGATTTACTACTCTGACCAATAATTGTTGATGGGTGTATGAGTATCATGAATGCGTGCATTGAACTACTGTCTGTGTCTTTATGTTTTAACTTCTTTCAAGATGTAGCCATCAGTAACTGCACTGCTATTACTGACTTAAATGACCTTCTTGCTTTTACAAAGTATACTTATCTATGGTTCTATCTTTGTTGAAGAACTCAGGAGTTCAACATCACTTTCTGATTTTATATGTATTCTAAAATCCATGACTAAGTTGAAAGTATGCTTGTAACTCTGCATATCAGGGGATGTGTGTGTGGAGATGTCTCTGTCTATCTGTAGGCACATGTATATATCCCAGTAATTTCTTATTTTCATTTCATTTCTACATTTTTATGAACTTGTTTTATAAGGGTACTGTTTAGTTAGAATAATTAAATATATATAAAAGCTTTCTGAGAGATTATTTACTATATGAATATATTTTCAGCTGGCTGATCAAAAATATTTTTTTAATTTTGTTTTTAACCATTTAAAGTGTATTTGTATTTCCAGAATTGGATGCAAATTTACTTAGATATCAACTAAAATACTCTTGCAAGGAAGGGCATTGAATTCTCTTTTAAGAATTCTGTGAAATGCAAATTAAGAGGAAAAATAGGTTTTAAAAGCAGTAGCAAAAACACACTGTCCATTAAAATGGCCTTTGAATTCTCAAAGCTATGAAAAAATGTGAGAAACTAAATTGTCTTGAAGAGATGTCAAGATTTTTTATATCTCCAATTGCTGTTGGCCTGTCTGGTTGTTTTTGAATATTTCCTATATTCTACCCTAAAGATTTCAACTTTCAGTTTTTCTCTTACTGGGCAAAGTCAGACCGCATTTATAAAACAGTACATTGACATATTGTGATCCTCTGTAATTGACTATAAATTGGTTTAGAAATGTTTGAACATACATTGTTGTGTCTTTAGACTGTACTGTGTATTTTAAGTAACTGGCAGAAAAAGAATTGGAAATTAAATTTCCAATCTGACAATGTTATTGTACTAAAGGAAAACCTTGTTTTTAATATGCGGTACCACGTAAAAATTATTTGTATTAGGAATAAAGTCCACTGTTGGAAGTTGAATGTCACTAAGTGTATTATGTTACAAGGAGCCGGTATGATTAGAAAAACCTTCCAGAAGCCAGATACAGTGTGGTATGTGCCACATTTCATGCACATTTTGACTTTGTGTTGTTCATTCAAAATTGTGCTTGTAAAAATGTATAAAATTTCTGAGTTTTACAACTTTTTGTACTTATTTTTTCTTGCTGGTAAATAGCTTTCTTTTTTTAATCTAATGTGAAAGAAACCATGTTTATATTTTGTTAGTGATCAATGACTTTGTTTATATGGAAATTTGTATATTGTTGGCTCACATCTTTGTTTAGATTTATCGTGCATGAAGGCCTGCAATAATTAGCACAATGAAAATTGCTTTTTCTTACATGTTAGTTCATTTTTTTTTGAAAGATTGTGGTGCAAAGGCTTACTCTGAGTAACCTTCTGGACTTTGCAATGAATATAAATGAATGGCACTTTGAGTGTTAATAAAGCTGATATTTATTTCCACTGTGATTGATTTGCCGTGATCTGTTCTTGGACGCAATGTGTTCTCCGTGTTCCCTCCTTTGCCTGAGTTGATCACTTTCTAGGAGGCCAAGCACAGACTGACCTGGGAAACATTGCGATCAAATCTTCCTAGGATATGTCTGTAATCCTACCCAACATGCTCTGGCATGTCTTTTAATGGACACTACAGTTATCCAAATCAGAAATTATAGTGATTAAAAACAAAAAGCCTACTATCAGAGCATAAGGAATGGATCCTCCCACCGTATTAGAGATCGTTTAAATTAATACCTTCATGTAGATGGCAATTTAGTGGTGCAAGTCAAAAACCTCAGAATCTGGTATATCCTCTCAGCAATTCTCTAAGAATTAATCCTGTGGAAATGATTGTAGATGTGCTAAGTTTATCTATAAAAGCTCAAAATTGAGGCTCTATGTGTCTCAACAATAAAAGCTATTGTAACAAGGTATTACAAAATGGGTGGCTTATAACAAATTTATTTTCTCTGCTCTGGAGGCTAGAAGTATGGTATTACGGTGTCAGCAGGATCATGCTCCCTCCAAAACCTGGAAGGGTATCCTTCCTTGCCTCTTCTAGTTTCTGGTAGCCCCAAGCATTCCTTGGCTTATGGCAACATAAGTAGTATCTTCATGTGCTGGTGTCTCTCTGTGTTTCCCTTTTTTATAAGGACACCAGTCATAATGGATTAGGGCCCACCCTAATGCCCTTATTTTAACTTGTAAAGACCTCTGTAAAGACCCTATTTCCATCAAGGTCACATTCTGAGGTACTGGAGATTAGGACCTCAAAATACCTTTTTTGGGGGAAACAAACCCCTTGCAGTCTCACCCTATGGCCCCTAAAAGTTTATATCCTTCCCACATGGAAAATAACATCCAGCCAGTCCCAACATCTCCCAAAGTCTTCATCATACTAGCATCACATCTAAGGCCAGTATTTCATCTACACACCACCAACTCAACTCTCATTTAAATCATCCAAATCAGTTATGGGGAAGACCCAGGGTAAGATTTATGCTAGAGCAAGATTCCTTTCCCTCTGGGAACCTCTGAAACCAGACTAGTGATCTGCTTCCAGAACACAGTTGTGGGATAGGCAAAGGATGAACATTTCTATTCCAGAAGGGAGAGGTCAGAAGGAAAAGGGGCAGGGGTCCCAAGCAAGTATGAAACATAGCAAGGCAAGTTCCACTAGATTTTAAGATTTGAGAAAAATCTTCACAATCTCCATGCTCTGTTCTGTGGAGCCTGCTGGCATGGTGACATTGCCCCTCACAACCAAGGAATGGCCCAAAGACTCAGCAGACTTGCATCCTGGGCTTGTACCCTCTGGGGGGCCTCAGAGCTGCCCTCAAATTATTCTTCCCTCTTCTTGAAGGATATCATGTCTACAACCAAATAGTTCTATCAATTCTTTTCCTGCCTGCAGAATCACAAAAGTCTGACCGTCTGCCTTTCGTCCCATTTCTGTACTCTTGCAAGTCATCAGTGTTTCTGCTGAATAGTTTACTGGGTCCATGGATCACAAGTCTAATAATGTCTTTAGCAAACGGTTGTCCAGCCACAGCCTTTGTGTTTTCTCCTGAGCATACTTTCTCATTATTTGCGATACCGATAGGCTGAGAATTTTCCAGATCTTCAAATTTTAGTTCCTTTTTGCTTCACAATTCCTTCTTCAATTTATCTTTTTCCTCTCACATTTTACTATTAGCAGGTCACACCTTCAGCCTTTGCTAAATATCCAACTTCATTGCTTTCAAGTTCTACCTTCCACCCAAAAGAACACAATGCAGCCAAGTTCTCTGCCACTTTATAACAAAGATCACTTTTCCTAGTAGTTTCCAATTCATCTTCCTCATTTCCCTCTGAACTCCAGAAGAATCACGTTTAATGTCTGTGTTCCTATCAACAGGCAATATAGGCTTTTTCTATCCTGCATCTCAAAATTTCCCCATCCTGTACCCATTACCCAATTCTAAAGCCACTCCCACATTTTTATTTAAAAATATTTAAAATTGAAATATAGTTGACAGAAAATATATTAGTTTCTGGTGTGCAATATAGTGATTCAACAATTCTATACATTATGAAATGCTCACCATGATAAGTGTAGTTACCATCTGTCAACATACAGAGTTATTACATGACTTTTCATTCCTGGGACTAATTTATTTTATCGCTGGAAATTTGTACCTCCTAATCCCCTTCACCTATGTTGCCCCCCCCACTCTGCTCTGGCAATCACTAGTTCTCTGTATTTATGGGTTTGTTTCTGTTTTTGTTCGTTCATTTGTTTTTTAGATCCTGCATATAAGTAAAATCATAAGGGGTTTGTCTTTTTCTGTCTGAGTTATTTTACTTAGCATAATACCCTCTAGGTCCCATACTTAGGTATTTGTTACAGCAGCACCCCACTTCCCTTTACCAAAATCTGTATTAGGGTTCTCCAGAGAGGCAAAACTTCTGTGTTTCAGAATTCTTTTTTGGGGGGAAACCTGTCTTTGCTCCTCAGGTCTTCAGCTGAATGTATGAGGCTCACCCACGATATCGAAGATACTCTGCTTTACTTAAAGTCTACTGCTTGTAAATGTTAATTATATCTAAAAACTAACTTAATAGCAACATCTAAGTTGCTGTTTGACCAAACAACTGGACACCATAATCTAACCAGGTTGACACCAAAATGAACCATCTCAGGGATTGAGCAAATAAACTAGTGTATCCAAACAATGGAACTCTTCACCATGTATTACTGACAAAAAGAAAGCAAGTTGCAAGAGATGTATAGTATGATCCCACTTTTTGCTTAAAAATAGTTAGAAAAAATATCAGGAGGATATTTGTCACTCAAATGGTAGAGTTATGAGTGGTTATTATTTTTGCTTATATGTAATTTTTAAACTTTATGATAAATGTGGGTGTTTTGCCTATTACAAAATATCTCCCTGCCAGCTTTATTGAGATATAATTAACATATAACATTGTGTGAACTTAAGATATATAATCTGTTGACCTGATACACTTATATATGGCAATACAATTACCACCATAGCATTATCCATTATATCATATGACTTCCATTTCTTTTATTTTGGTGAGAACATTAAGATCCACTATCTGAGCAACTTTCAAGCCTATAAGACAGTATTATCACCTATAATCATTATCCTATAGATTTAGCTCCCTAGAACTTACTTATTTTCTAACTGGAAATATTTTTCCTTGGCCAGCAACTCCCTATTTCCTCCACCCTCTCAGCCCCTGGTAACCACCACTACTTTATTTCTATGAGTCCAGATATATTTTAGATTTCACTTGTAAGTGATATACAATATTTGTCTTTCTCCATCCAACTTCCCATAGCATAATGCCTTCAGAATCCAAACAGTTTGTCACAAATGTCAGGATTTTCCTCTTTCTCATGGTTATTTCATTGTATATATTTGAACCACATCTTCTTTGTCTATTCATACATTGACAAACACTTAGGTTGTTTTTCATATCTTGGCTATAGTGAATAATGCTGCCATAAACATGGGAGTGCAGATATTTGAGATCCTGTTTTCATTTCCTTAGAATGATACCCAGAAGTGAGATTGCTGGATCATATGGTAGTTCTATTTTTAATTTTTTGAGGAACCTCCATACTGTTTTCCATAGTGGCTGCACCAATTTATGTTCCCACCAGCAGTGCACCAGGGTTCCCTTTTCTCCACATCCTTGCCAACATCTGGTATATCTTACAGCCATTTGAACAGGTGTGGGGTGATAGCTCATCAGGGTTTTAATTTGCATTTCCTTGATGATTAGTGATTTTGACCATCTTTTTATGTGTCAGTTGACCACTTGTATGTCTTCTTTGGAAAAATATTCAGGTCTTCTGCTTATTTTGTAATTGGGTTGTTTATTTTTATGCTATAGAGTTGAGTTCATGATATTAAATTTTTAAAATCTATTTTGGGATATTAACCATTTATCAGATATATAGTTTGAAACATTTCCTCCCACTTCATAAATTTGCCTTTTCATTTTTTGATTGTTTCTTTTGCTATGCAGAAACCTTTTAGTTTATTGTAGTCCCATTTATTTACTTTTGCCTTTGTTGCTTGTGCTTTTGGTATCACATCCAAAAACTGTTGCCAAGAGCAATGTCAAGTTTTTCCACTGTGTTTTCTTTTAGGAGTTTTATATGGTCTCATATCTTATTTTTAAGTCTTTAATCCACTTAGAGTTGATTTTTGTGAGTAGTGTAACAGGTCCCATTTCATTCTTCTGCATGTGATTATCCAGTTTCTTTAATACCATTTATTGAAGAGATTGTGCTCTCCCCATTGAGTATTCTTGCCAAATATTAGTTCACAAAATATTTTCTTAATTATGAAAATGTTAGATTAGCCATTCTTCCTCATCACCTCCTTCACTAAAATTAAGCAGTTTGGCAGTAAGAACTTTTATTTTTTTTATTTTTTTAAAGATTTTATTTATTTATTTGACACAGAGAGAGATCAGATCACAAGGAGGCAGAGGCAGGCAGAGAGAGAGGAGAAAGCAGGCTCCCTGCTGAGCAGAAAGCCCGATGCGGGCCTGGATCCCAGGACCCTGAGATCATGACCTGAGCCGAAGGCAGAGGCTTTAACCCACTAGCCACCCAGGCACCCTGGCAGTAAGAACTTTTAAAAAGGCCATATGTTTGGGCACCTGGGTGGCTCAGTGGGTTAAAGCCGCTGCCTTCGGCTCAGGTCATGATCTCAGGGTCCCGGGATTGAGGCCCGCATCGGGCTCTCTGCTCAGCAGGGAGCCTGCTTCCCCTTCTCTCGCTGCCTGCCTCTCTGCCTCCTTGTGATCTCTCTCCCTCTGTGAAATAAATAAAAATAAAAATCTAAAAAAAAAATAAATAAAAATAAATAAATAAATAAATAAAAAGGCCATATGTTTAATCCAGTATTTCTATTTCTCAGAGCTTGACTTGGGAAAATAATCCAAGATATAGTTAAAGATTTATACCCAATGATATTCATCATAGAACTACTTATATAATAGGATAAACTGTAACTATGCCAATGTCCCCAAATTTGGGTTTGGGTAAATAAATCATGATACTGTGATAACATGAAAAATTAAAGTCACTAAACACTCATTCTAACAAAGTGTGAAAAAAGCTTAAGTTAGGAGGATTATAAAATCAGATGTCCAAGTAACATCTTCTTGGTGTAAAAATACCTACCTGCAGGAAAAAAAGCCTGGAAGAAAATAAACCAAAATGTAAAATAGCCTTTAAGAGTGGTATTATGTATGATTTAAATAGTCTTCGCAATGCTTTTCTGTTTTCCAAGATTTTTACATAGCATATAGTATTAGATGGAAAATAGAAAAGTGGAAAATCCAGTTTTAAAGCTATGGTTCCTCCAGTTCTTTCATGAAATTCATTTAGAGCAGGGACCAGAAAACCTTCAATTTACCGAAAGCCATTTAGCTGAGAACTGATCTCTACATTGTAAATTCTGTGGCTGAATTTCAGCTGCTCAGCTGCTCAGCAGTGTCTAATGCAGCTGATCACTTCCTCTATCTTGAAATGCCATCAAATGAAAGCAGGACTTCCAGGTCTCCTCATTTCCTTACCTCTCTGACTACTCCTTGACTGATGTTGCCCCAATTCTCCACCTTCCAGCCTCTTCATTGTAAAATGTATCCCAAACGTTTCTTTACCTACATTCATTCCCTAAGCACCCTCCATCAGTTCTATAGCTTCAGTACCATACATAGGTTGACAATTCCCAAACTTATATTTCTAGGTCCCTAAACTTCAGGCTTACATCCAACTGCTTTCTTGACCTTTTATTTAATTGTCTATTAGCACACTGCTATAGACAGAATTGTGTTCTCCCCAAAACCTATATGTTGAAGCCCTAACTGAAATTGTGAACTGTATTTGGAGACAGAACCTGTAAGGAAGTCATAAAATTTAAAATGAAGTCATAAGGGTGGGCCCTAATCTGGAAGGGCTGGTGTCTTTATGTGAAGAGGAAGAGAGACCAGAGTTCTTGCCCTTTCCTTAACCCCACAGTAAGGACACAGCAAGAAAGGAAGAAGGTGGTAATCTGCAAGCCAGGAAGAGAGCAGGACTTTGATCTTGGATTTCCAATCCCCAGAATTGTGGGAAAATAAATTTCTGTTGTTTAAGTCACATGGTCTGTGGCATTTTATTATGGCACTCAAGAGGACTAATACAGCCACTCACATTCAGTATGTCTAGAACCACCCTTTAAACCTGTACCTTCCTTAAGGTACATAATTTTTACAGTTGCCAAAGCCAAAAATCTTGGAGTTATTCCTCTCTTTCACTTTCCATATCCCATCAGTCAGCAACTCCCACTGTACCTTCAAAATACATTCAGACTGGAACCACTGTTCATCACCTTTACCCCTGCCACCCTGGGAAAGCCAGCATTTCTCAACTGGAGTGCTGCAATGCCTGCCCTTGACCTTGTAAAAGCTATCTTCAACACAGCAGCTAGTGTAGACTGATTTTTTAATATTGAATCCGATTATCATTTCTCTGCTTAAAAAAATCCAGCAGTTTCCTATTTCATAATAAAATTCAAAGTTTTTCCAATAGCCTACAAGGCTCTACATCAGTGGTTCTCGAACCTGACCATCAGCATCTTGTGGAGGACAAGACTGTTGTGTCCTTAGAGTTTTGATTAAGTAGGTCTGGGGTGGGACCTGATACTTTGTATTTGTGCCTCTCTAATCAGTTTGAACGTTTCCGTCTGATGTTGACGCAGCCAGGGGACCCCACTTTGAGAATCACTAATCTACATGTACAGTACTGGGTACTGGGTCTTCTCCCTCACTTCTTGCAGCCACACGGTCCCCCCCCACCTCGGCTTCCTGTTAGAGATCAAATCTGTGTGGTCGAGTCCTAGGTTCATAGTGCTTCTCCCTTGGAATTTACGAAGGACACTGCCTCACTTTTTCAGAACTTTTGCTCCAATAACGCCGCTTGAGAGAGGCATTCTTTTGTTTTCTATGAACTCTCCTTTTTTATTTTTTCATTTTAAAAAATTTAAATTAATTAACATATGTATTATTTGTTTCAGGGGTACAGGTTTGTGTTTCATTGGTCTTATATAGTATCCCGTGCTCATTACAACACATTTCCTCCCCAATGTCCATCACGCAGTTACCCCAGAGAGGCAGGCATTCTGAGGTCACTCTGGGCCCTGTTTTATTTCTTCTTGGAGCTCTTGCCGCCGTTAACTGTTACAGCCTAAATCTCTCAGAATTTAAGTTCCAGCGGCCAGGGCCTTGCTTTGTTATTGTCCTACCCCGGCGGCTAAAAACAGTGCCTGGACTTTCATAAACATGCTCAATAAACATTTCACTGACTACAGGAAGGAACGGCAAAGGAAGAGGGCCTGCGGCAGACGGACACCACGGAGATGACGCAGTCGTGAGGTTTTCTCCAGTACCCCGCGACCTGGAGCTCAGAGGCGGGACTTCCTGTGCGTTTGCCGAAAGAGCTTCCGGTGTAAAGCGGAAGTCCCCGAGAGCTTCCGCCGCGGAGACCCGGTGGCACCTACTGTTCGGTGCTGTCGCTGCCATGGGCAAAAGAGACCGAGGGGATCGCGGTGAGACGTGGCCCGGGCGCGCTGGGGCCTGCCTGCGTTCGCCGTCCCCATCGTGCTGTGTCGTAGCTGCTCTGGGCTCCTCAGCGGCTGCCGACCCCCCAGTGTCTCGCGGCCTGTACCTGCTGTCGCGACAGGCCGCTGGGGCAGTGGCGATCCTTGACCTTTGCGCGCCCTGTGTCGTGGGCCGGGTGGGAGGCATTTGAGGGCGAGGTCGCCAGCGGCACACTGGTGGCTCTTGGCTAGGAGTGTGTGGCGTTTGAGAAATAAGGCTGCTGTCAGGCTTCCTCGAAATGCCCTAGGCAGTGCGGAGGGAGCCCTCCGTTCCTCCTGCGGGGCTCAGTTCTGTGTCCGTATCTGCAGATAAGAAGAAGTCCAAGAAGCGGCATTACGAGGATGAAGAAGAAGATGAAGACGACGTCCCTGGGAACGACTCTCAGGAAGCCGTCCCTTCGGCGGCGGGGAAGCAGGTTGATGAGTCCGGCACCAAAGTGGATGAATATGGAGCCAAGGACTACAGGCTGCAGATGCCGCTGAAGGACGACCACACCTCGAGGCCTCTCTGGGTGGTAAGCATATCCGCAGGGAGGGCAGGACCAACGTTTGTGAACCCAAAATAGAAATGTAGGGTACTACTCTCCAGAGCTGCCCCGGAGAGAGCTTTCACACGTACCGCTGGAGCAGCTCAAGATAGGGATGAGCAGGCGTGGCACACATGCGCTGGCTAGACTTGGGCTCCCTTCATCTCCGACCCTCTCTCTTACTCACCTTCCCTCCGTTTCTGTTGGATGCTTGGAAATACTTTTTTATTTACCGAATAAACGCCATTTACTGTGTAGTATTTTAATTCCCCATTTAAAAAATTAGTGGAAGTTTGTATATGCTAGGCCGCTCTTTTGCTCAACTTGAAGTAATTAATACTCTACATTCATTTGAAACCTGGCCGAAAGGTACCTTGAGGATAGCCAATGAGGTGACTTTCCCTGTGAAGACTAGTGGGAAGCAGCTGCTGACTGGAAACCTGTTCCAGTCTCTCTATTCCTTGTAGCGGATTAAAGTAGGTCTTACAGTAGGCTGAAGGAGTGCTTACAAAAACATCCCAGGTGTTAAAGATCACTTTGTGGGCAGCTTCTCTTTTCTGGATAATGATCTGGGAAGGAGTCTGATTGTCTCTACAACTCATTAATTTCTTTGTCTGTTGTGTCCATTTGGTGTTTCTTAGGCTCCCGATGGCCACATCTTCTTAGAAGCCTTCTCTCCAGTTTACAAATATGCTCAAGACTTCCTGGTGGCCATTGCAGAGCCAGTGTGCCGACCAACCCACGTGCATGAGTACAAACTAACTGCCTACTCCCTGTATGCAGCTGTCAGTGTTGGGTTACAAACTAGTGACATCACTGAGTACCTCAGGAAGCTCAGCAAGACAGGAGTCCCTGACGGAATTATTCAATTTATTAAGGCAAGTGGGGGCTAAGGCCAGCTCTTTTGCCTTCCTCGTTAATGCAATAATAGTGGAGACAGATGTTACACATTGTGAGCCTGTGGCAGTCATGAAAATGCCATTCAGATCTCATGTGGGGAGCACACATAACTGATTACCCCAGCTTCTACTCTTCTGGCTCCAGCGTGGTGGTCTTGCTGAGGCCACACGTCCATGAACTGCTCTGATACAGTGGGTACTAATGCACTGGGGATACTAATTCAGCCCTTTTGGCCGGGGTTATTTGGGAGTGCAGCCATCATATGCTGAGGCCTTAACCCCTAATGCTATTGTATTTGGAATGAGGAAGTAATTAAGGTTAAATGAGGTCACAGGAGTGGGACCCTGATCCAATAGGATTAGCATCCTTTTAAGAAGAGTCAGCCAGAAAGCTCACATGCTCTCTTTCTCTTTGTGTGTGCATAAGGAAGAGGTTATACAAGCACATGGTCAAAAGGTAGCCAGGAAGAGAGCCTTAAATAGAAACTAATCATGAGCAACTTGAGTGTGGACTTCTGGAAATGTTTCTGTTGGTAAATCACCCAGTCTATGGTGTTCTCTACAGCAACTGAGTAGACTAATATAACTGGTAAACTATCTAGGACTGAACACCTGCATGGGACCAATAGTCAGCAGTTTCTGTTTGGGAATGTCAAAAAGAACTCCCAAGTGTTGACGTGGCTAGTGTTCCATGTGAAGAGCAGTTGAACATTCTTGGGTTTATCCTAAGAGATAGATGAATGCCATCCAGAAGAGATGGACAGTGACGTTTGTTGTCCTTGACTGATCTAAAGGGAGTTGGATTTAGACCCTCAAATCTGGAGTGGCAGGTGAGTGCCACCGGCATCCAGTATAGTAAAGCATCCAATCTCAGAGAAGCCAACAGGATCCCTGGTGAGAGTTCTCTCTTCTTGTCATGTGGAAAGATGCCCAGGAAGAAGGGCCTGCACCTTGCTGGAATGAACCCTGCATCAGCGCACTCTCTGTGCTCAGTCTTGGCTGGGAGCTGCCTGCAGGAATGTAGGTGTTGGTGCAATGCAGTGATAGATCCAGAAGGCAGCAGCATCTGGCAGGCGACAGCCTGAGATCTGAGTGGCAAATTTCCATGGCCACCACACAACCTCTGCTGCGTTCCATCCTAAAGATTGTTGGTCACCTGGAAGATTTTAGCTGTATTCTCTTCCGTCAAAAAGCTTACATTCTAGTTGGGGAAGTAGGAGCATTGGTGAGGAGGCTGGGAGGCTTTGCATTTAATTTAGGCAGCCATCACTGAACCCTTACTCTGTGCCGGCTTTATGCTGGCAGCTATAATAATGCTGGTGTGGCCGGACGAATCATTGGGTTAGGATGGGGCCTGTGGGAATGGAGAAGAAAGGGGAAAGGAAAATGAAAGAAAGATTCTACGTAGTATTTTATAAATCAAGGGATGTGTCTCAGAGCCAGGCAAAAGCAAGGTTTTACTCAAAAGTAGAGGTTAATAAGAAAAAGCTCAATTTAGGCAGACCTGACCTTTTTAGGATTGCACACTGGGCTTTCCTAAAGTAAAATGAATGCTTCACTTGATAAGTAGTAAGACATGCCCAGTAATATATGTGTCCTGAGTGAGCTGTGTATTGCTAATCATGCCTGTTTGATGTCACTCCTTGCAGTTGTGTACTGTCAGCTATGGAAAAGTCAAGCTGGTCCTGAAGCACAACAGGTAAGGGATTCTGTGACAGGCCCACTCGAGGCACTTTTACCCTGTGCATAGAAGGGGGCAAGGAGCACACGGCTGTGGACTGTCTGTCTGCACTAGTGCCTACTCCCCTGAGGAAAGGGATTGAAGGAATAAGCAAAGTGAAGTGACCAAAACTGGAAATTTGTTCACTGACCACTGTGTTCCCCCTGGCAGTGGAGCTGGGACTCAGACCCCTCCTTATTTGACTTTAAAGCAGGGTTTTACTCCTTATTTGCTTATGAGCCGGTAGCTCATAGCTCAGATTTGGCCAAGACTGTGGGAGAATAAGAGCAGAGAGAGGTACAAAGCCACTATTTCCAGACCATCTGATCAAATGAACAACAGAGCCTTCTGGAAATGGCGTACTGCTCACTAGTCACCTCCTTCCTTGCCTTTTGCAGGTACTTCGTTGAAAGTTCCCACCCTGATGTCATCCAGCATCTTCTCCAGGATCCAGTGATCCGGGAATGTCGCCTGCGGAACTCCGAAGGGGAGGCTACAGAGCTCATCACTGAGACCTTCACCAGCAAGTCTGCCGTATGTGGCCTTCTGGGTCACCCTTGGGGGTGGGAGCTTTTGGGATGTCAGCTCTCTCAGCGGTTAGTTCAGCATTTGCAACCTTGGGACCCTACAGTCTTCTTACAGCTGCAGTTCCCCTTGCATCTTTGGCTCTCGTCTGGTAGCAGGAGGGCTTGTTGTCATACAGAGGTCCAGATCCTGCCTTTCTCTTACAGATTGCCAAGACTGCTGAAGGTAGTGGTGGGCCTTCCACTTCCCGGGTGACAGACCCGCAGGGTAAATATGACATCCCCACGGACCTGTTTGACTTTTATGAACAAATGGACAAGGATGAGGAAGAAGAAGAAGAGACCCAGACAGTGTCTTTTGAAGTCAAGCAGGTTAATAAATATACCCCTGCCTAAGCTGGCCCAGCCCTGCATAGACTCTGCAGTCTGTGGGAGAAGGGGTCCCCATCTGTTCCAGGATTGCTTTCTCCTTTTTGGTATCTGTGGGCTGTAGCATCGTTTCTCCTAATGGAGTTAATCCTGAGTGTCCTATTCCTCAGGCTGGTAAGGCAGTCTTCACAAGTCCTAGGGAGATGTAAGAAATGGCCCCTTGGATTATGTACAATTTATGAGCACGCTTGGGATTTAAGATTATAAAACCTCTTTTATGCTCACTCCCTAGGAAATGATTGAGGAACTCCAGAAACGTTGCATCCATCTGGAGTACCCTCTGTTGGCAGAATATGACTTCCGGAATGATTCTGTTAACCCTGATATCAACATTGACCTGAAACCCACAGCTGTCCTTAGGCCTTATCAGGAGAAGAGCTTGCGGAAGATGTTTGGGAACGGACGTGCCCGTTCTGGGGTCATTGTGCTTCCTTGTGGTAAGTATCACCTGAGTGAAGAAGGTGGTCAGTCTCTTCTGTCTCGGTCTGCCAGCTTCCCCGCACTCTCTTTTGTGTGCCTTTCTCTAAATTACACCTGGCCAGGGACAGCGAAGGTCAGATGACTCCCTGACTCGTGACTTAACAAATATTTGAGTGCCTACGGTGTGCAGAGCTCTGACCTCAGCAGTGGGGATACATTGGTGGATAAAACAACACTTCTGACCTCACGGGGCTTGTTTTGGCGGTAGAAAGACAGAGGTTAAACAAATCAGTTAAGCCATGTGTCAGATCTTGAGCACTGGAGAAGAGGGCAGGGTGAACGGTTAGAGAGTGATGTGGGGAAGGTGCTATTTTAAACTCTGGGGTTAGGGTCTTGTTCTTTGCAATCACTCTTGTGAGTCATGTGTATATGGAGACTTCTGGCACAGAAACTTTGCTTGCTTGTTCCTGGATGGCTCATTACAGTGTACATATCCAAGAAGGGGCAGTACAGCCCCCTTGGTACCTGTCTGATATCATTTGTTCTGAGTCATGTCAGGTCCTGGCCAGCATTCTTGGCCAGAGGTCACAACAGATTCACCTAGGGGCCCTTCTTCAGACTTAAGGAGGTTAGACTCTCCGGAGGAGGGGTCTGTGCCTTCAGGTTTTTTTTTTTTTTTTAAGTCACCCTGAGAGATTTTGATGCACATGCCTGGTAAAAAAAGAATTGCTTTTTAAAGGAAGAGCTTGATTTTTATCTTGATCTTCAGATAGTGGGTGATAGTAAACTTGGAAGCCCTGGAATTTCGCTTCTGTCTGTGCCAGTAGTGTCCACCTTTCCTGTATTCCTGAGCTCTCATCCCGGCATGCCCTCCGGCCATCGCAGCTGCCTGGTACTGAGCCCTCCTCTGTGCAGTCCGTGTGCCCCAGTAGTACCACCTTTCTCTCTATGGCTTGGGCATGTTTTCCTCAGCTTTCAATTTCTCACATTCAAATTGGCAACAACAGGAGTGTCACTCACCTCTGGTTTGTTTTGAGATTTCAACATTTGAACAGAATTCATGGAAAATGTTACAGTAGGGCCTGGGGCTTGTCTCTTTTAATTCTCATGTATGGCGTGAGCTAGGCATGTCTCCTTTTTATAAAGAAAAAAACAGAGGCTCTGGAGCAGTAAGTGCCCCACAACATCAGGTGTGAGGATTATTGCAGGTAATTTGCCCAGATTCGTATGTTGATGAGTCATTCTGTCTGTCTGTGTCCATTGCAACCTGGCCTTTGGTTTCACGTAGGTGCTGGGAAGTCCCTGGTTGGGGTGACAGCTGCATGCACTGTGAGAAAGCGCTGTCTGGTGCTGGGCAACTCTGCCGTGTCTGTGGAGCAGTGGAAAGCCCAGTTCAAGATGTGGTCCACCATCGACGACAGCCAGATCTGCCGCTTCACCTCCGACGCCAAGGACAAGCCCATAGGCTGCTCCATTGCCATTAGCACCTACTCCATGCTGGGCCACACCACCAAAAGGTCCTGGGAGGCTGAGCGAGTCATGGAGTGGCTCAAAACTCAGGAGTGGGGCCTCATGATCCTGGATGAAGTCCATACCATACCAGGTAAGCAGGCTGAGAGCTGAGCTGCCCGCTCATTGCAGGGATAGAAATTGATTTCCACTTGTTGGGTTGAGGGAAGAACTGCTGTGTAGTATATCCGTCTTGCTAGAAGGCCTTGCTGGGTAGAGTTTTAAAATAAATCATAAGCAGGTGGGGGTGAGGGTGGGTGGTGGATGGGTGTATCCCTTCACAGCTTCCTTAATCATGGGCCCAGAGTAGTCATTCAGAAAATGTTATTTCCCTCCTTCCTCCATGTTACAGTTGCAGCTCAGCTTACCCTTAACCACTCGTTTGTGGTGCCATGAAAACTGGACCAGGAGCACTGAAGTCCTTGCCGTAGTGCTGTTCGTTTTATTTGGAGCCCAAAGTATTGATCCTTAATATATTATAGAAGCCTTACTTCTCCAAGTGTTCAAGCAGCCTTTTTTTTTTTAAGAATAGCTATATTGATATAATATCTGCTGATAAAATCCACGCATTATAAGTGTACAGTTTGATTCTTGGTTAATTTGTGGACTTGTGCAGCTATCACCATAATCCAGTTTTAGAACCTTTCCCTCATGCTCATTTATAGTCAGTGTTTTCACCCCCAGCCCCAGGAACCATTGAAGTGCTTCCTGTCTCTGTAGATTTGCCTTTTCTGGAAATACCCTATTAACGGAATCATATAGTACATGTTTTCTTATATGAGCCTGCTTTTACTTCGCATGATGATTTATCCATATTATTACATGTATTGATAGTGTCGTCCCAATTTAGACAAATCATTTTTGATGAAACAAATGAAGGGGGAGCCCTGATAAATTAAGAAGTGTAAATTAGAGATTTCTTTGAATAAAATGAAATCAGAGGCATTTTCACATAAAATATTCAAAATATGGCCAGAGCGGCCCTGGCATCCATTCTTTTCCGTGCAGTGAGAGCCCCTCCAGCACTCTTGGATGTCTGAAGATACCTAGAGATGTTCACGGCAAGCCAGGTAGGGATCAGAGGTCTTTCAGGTTGAAGGAATAGGGCGTTAGTTCTGAGCTGGGAGAGTACTTGACATGGTCCAGCACAGCAAGGGACCGTGTGGTGGGAGGGACATAGACGAGAGGAGTCAAAGCCAAGGTTAGAGAGAAGCAGGCAGGATAGAGTGTGGGCCAAATGCCATAGGACCTCATAGGTCACTGTAGGGTCTTTGACTTGTACTACGGTGGGAAGCCATTTGAGGGATTTGAGCAGAGGGTGACATGATTGGATTTATGGCTATAAAAATTCCGTGCTGGCTGCTGTGCTGAGAATAGACTGAAGGGGGCATGGTCTAGTAGGAGCAGCTGGATGGGTCCCAACAAGAGTAAGAATAAAGGTAATCTACTTCTGGATGTGTTGTGAGGGTGAAGCTTACAGACTGGATGTGGGATCTGAGAGAAAGAGAAATCAAGGACGATGGTAAGGTTTTTGGCTTGAATGATTGGAAGGAAGGAGTGGCCATTAATTGAGACGTTGAAAGCCACAGAAGGAACAGGTTTGAAGGGCGCTGATCAGGAGTTAGGCTTTAGACAAATTAATTTGATTGCCAGTTAGACATTCTGGCAGTGGCAAAGATGTTAGGAAATGGGCAAAGACAAGAATAGACATTTCACCAAAGAGAATGTACAGGTGCCAAGAAGCATTGGAAGAGATGTTCCACATCATTAGGCCTGAGGGAAATGCAAATTAATACCATGAGATGAGATGCCACTTCACACCCATCACACTGGCTACAATGAAAAATACTGACAATAATGAATACTGACAAGAAGACAGAGCAGCTGGCATGTATCACCAGAGGAATCGCAGAATGTACAGTCACTGTGGAAAAGTTGGACAGTTTCTTAGAAAATTGCCATATGACTCAGCAGGCCCATCCCTGGGCATCCATCCTAGAGAATGAAAACTCACGTTCACACAAAAACCTGTTCCTGAATGTTTATAGTGGCTCTAGTCAGAGTCTCCAAAACCTGGAAACAACCAAAATGCCCAGCAGTGGGTGACCAGGTAGACAAACGGGTCCAGCCCTCCCTCGGAACACTACTCAGCCATGAAATGGGGCACATGGTTGCTGCGTGCACCAGCTTAGATAAATCTCCAGAGGTACGTGCTGAGTGAAGTCAGCCCATCTTAGAAGGTTATGTAGTGTATGGTGCCTTTGAAGAGACAAGAGGATAGTGATGGAGAGCAGATCAGTGGGTGCCAGGGGTTGAGGAGGTAATGACAGTAAAGGGAGAGCATGAGGGAATGTTTTGGGGTAATGCGTTGGTCCATATCCTGACCATAGTGGTGGTTACACAAATCCATACATGTGTTAAAATTTATAGAACCAGTCCCATCCATCCACCCACCAGTTTTACTGTGTGCTAATTTAAAAACTAAAAAAAAAAAAAATTAAGGAGCAAGGGGTATTGGGTCTGATTGGATTGGAAATTGTGATCTAGAGAATCACATCCTACAGATGTATTTTAGCGGTGTAGCTTGTGGCTGTGTTTGAAGCTTGGGAAAACTTGAGGCTTTCTGCTTGAGTGTGTATTTAGTTTATGTTGATGTTTTTCTTTAGCTGGGTCTCAGGTCCCAGAGGGCAGCTATCAGGCTTGGGATTGGTTGTCTGGTGATGAGGATACAGAAGTGTACCCCCACAAAATTTCACACTTGCTGTTGTTGTCTATATGTGTCTCTTTCTTCCCTGGTTCACTGTCTCAGTTTGTCTCTGGCCGGGTAGGAAAGTAAAACCAAACAGCCATAAAGAATTCTGACTTCAGTCTTGTGAGCCCCTTGGCCCGGCCACGCTCACTGGACCAGAGAGCCAATGCCAAATAAGGGAATTCTAGTAAATCACAATAAGTTTTGTGATTGTTAAAACATCTACCACATTGGATTAGGTAGAATGATAAATCTTTGAGATCTATCTCAAAAGGTAAAGTTTGCTGTGTTGTTTTATACATCTTCCAAAAAGAGTCCTGTTGGGTCACTGTATTAATATGAAATTTACAACTGCAGGCAGGACTTGCATATATTAAGTGCTTGCTGCATGCAAGACACTGTGCCAATTTCATTATTTTAGCAAGTATTTATTAAGAACCCACTAAGTATCAGGCACTGTGCTTGGACTGGAGATGAAGTGGGAGGGACCAAAAAAAAAATCACAAATAAATGTCAAATGACAACTGTGACGTAACATATAGTGAAATAAGTCATGCCCACAAAGTGTGGATTGTGGTTCTATTTATATAAAGTTTGGGTGACCAAAGTTGGATCGTGGTTCCATTGAGGGAGAGTGCTGGTATTGACGGGAGGGATCAGGGGAGAGATGTCCAGGTGCTAAGATCACTTATCTTGACCTGAGTGATCTCACAGACACATGCCTGTGTAAAAATTTGTCAAGCCATGCACTATATCCTATGTGAGTTCTTCTTCCTGACAGCCATATGGCTGTTAGAGAATGTGGTAGTGATACATGACCAGTTTGCAGGGCAGATGCCACAAAAAGGCCTTCTTTCCGGCTGCAGAGTGTCCAGGCAGGGTTGAGACTTGTGCTTCCCTTGGGTTGATAGAATCTCTGGGCTGTCCCGTGCTGCCTCTCGGCTCCTGTATTAGGTAGGTGTCTCCATTGCCTTGACTGCCATGCCCTTCTGACATGAGGAGCCTGGTCTGGGGTCCTAGGCTATCCTCTTCTGGAGCAGTGCAGTCCGCAGACATAACTGTGCTTCTGGGCTTTGTCTTCCAAGTGCATGTGGAAACCATGTTCGGCTTGGAAGACCTGGTACTTGCAGGTTAGACAGTTCTCTGGTGTTTCGCTGTTTTTACCTTTTTGCATGTGTTTTGGTGCAGTCTGACCCCTCTTTCTTCAGATTGTTAACGTCTGTTTCTGTGGTGTCACTAACCTTACCTTTAATTTTATTAGAAGATAAGCATGACTCAAATATTTTAACCTTCTTTCAGAGTATTAGGATATTTATTTATTTATTTATTTATTAAAAGATTTTATTTATTTATTTGACAGAGAGAGAGAGATCAGATCACAAGTAGGCAGAGAGGCAGGCAGAGAGAAAGGAGGAAGCAGAGGCTCCCTGCTGAGCAGAGAGCCCGATGCGGGCCTCGATCCCAGAACCCTGAGATCATGACCTGAGCCGAAAGCAGAGGCTTTAACCCACTGAGCCACCCAGGCGCCCTATTTATTTATTTTTGATAGTTGTCAATCTTTTTTTTCTGTTTTATTCAGCATGAATAAACAGTTCCCTCATAGACTATATAATCTGGAAGGATTTGGGGAGTTTGGAGTACAGGTCACAGACAGAACACACATAAAGGGTGGAAACAGTGGGTAGAGCCAGTAGTGAAGCAGTCTTTCCTTCCTTTGTAACAATACCAGAGGAAGAGGCAGAATGGTTTCCTTGGGTGACATACTCATTTCCCAAATATGAACTTATTGTGCTGTATTGTTAATGATTTTGAATCACTGGCTCTAGCTGCTTCTTGCCTTAAATAAGAGGAAATATCTAGCTAGTAATGACTACCCCATTTATTAGGATTTTTAAAAGATGAGCCCATGGAAACCCACAGTTGGGTTTTTGAAATTAATGTCTCATACCCACTTACATGTTTACTTAATTTGATAAATCAGGAAGAATTATAACATTCCAAAGAAAGAAAGACGGGGTTGCTGGTTGACCAGATGAATCTAACTGGAAAAGTGCGAAGGGAGTTTCCAAGGCAGTTCAGGGTGCCTGGAGTTTTATGTCTCCCTGTTTTCTCCTTGGTCTCTGGGAAGATGGTGGGAAGCCGAGCAGATCCAGCCCCTGTCATTCCTCTGATCCCCCAGATACTCAGCCATCTTCCTGTAACCTGGGTACAAGTTTCAGGATGAGCAAATTCCTTGCGTCGTTTAGAGCTCAGTGGTATTTTAAGTGTTGTAGGTCATGTTTCAAATTGCTATTTGTGTTCCTGCTGGTAGCTTAGCTGTTACAAGGAAGGATCCTGGGGTTCCCTAACTTGGAGCTTCCCTAAAGCCGTTTCTCCCTTTTGTTCTCTTTTTCTTCCCTCTTTTGGACAGGTCTGAAAATGATGATTAAGCGTTCTTGCCTAGTCACTCTTGTCTAGAGCCAGATTCCTGTGATTCAGAAACCTGGGGGTTAGCCCCTGTAGTGTCCCAGGCCAGTGTGAAGTTGCAAGGCTGTGTGTGGTCCTTGAGCATTTAAAAAAGTGACAGTGTGAATGCACCGATTGTCTCCCTAGCCAAGATGTTCCGACGGGTGCTCACCATCGTGCAGGCCCACTGCAAGCTGGGTTTGACCGCAACCCTTGTCCGAGAAGATGACAAAATCGTCGATTTAAATTTTCTGATTGGGCCCAAGCTCTATGAAGCCAACTGGATGGAGCTGCAGAACAACGGCTACATCGCCAAAGTCCAGTGCGCTGAGGTAGCCGGCTCTTTCCTGGCACTGTCTCTAAGGGAGGGACTCCCCCAGGGTTCAGGGAAAGGAATCACGTCCACTCCCCAGTCCCAGGTCTGGACTTGTGCAAAAGTACTGGTACCTTACCCTGTTCCCTCAGGCCCCTATGCGGTGGGCAGTGTTCTTCCCACTCCACAGACTTGGGAAACAGAATTACATTCCAGGGGCACACAATCAGTGCTCAAGTTGGGATGGTAATCCAGGCTTCTTTGACTCCAAAGTCCATGTTCTTTCTCTTTTTCTCTGGGAGTGAGCACCTCAGGCTGTTTCCACTCACCCTCAGCCTTGAGGGATTCTTGGGTGGTCCTGCATGGGCAACTATCCAGACCACTCCAGTGTCCAAGCCTCTTGGTTTTGATGGCCCCAGAAGGCACCTGTGACCTAGATCATTTTATTTCTGAACACTGGGAAACACATTGTCCCGATCTTATTCTGGAGTCCACCTGCACAGGTAAATGCCTAAAGTACACATTCAAAGATAAGTCTTCTCACAAGGAACAACAACAAATGGCACCTTGAAGTGACTGTCACTCAATGGCTAGGGTAGGGTGGCCTCTGTCCTGAAAGGGCAGAAGGGGGGCTTTTGGGTAGAGGTAAGTGTGAAGAACCTGTGCAGGTGAACTTGCTCTGCTGAAAACTTCCCTACCCTATAGTTTCCTCTTCATAATTCACACCCATTTTATGAAGCAGAGCCTAGCCGGAATCTGTGAAGCCCCCTGTTCCTCTCCAGTTGCTTCTCTCTTTCCTCTGCCCCCTCCCCAAGCACAAGCAGGGTTGGGAGGAGTAGAGGGAGATGGAGAAGCAGACACCTCGCTGAGCAGGGAGCACAATGCAAGGTTCAGTCCGTATGACATGAGCCGAAAGCAGACACTTAACCAACTGAGCCACCCAGGTGTCCCTAAAGACTTATTTTTAAGGCAAAGCTAAACAAAATAGATGAGAGAAATATACACAGGAAATAAAATAATAAAGGGAAGCAAGAGAGTGACAAACCCAAAAATCTTAGACAAAAAAGTATGTATACAAAAATAGAACCTGGTTGTATATGTCTCTTGCTTGGTGCTTTTATTCCTTGCAGAATGTATTATTTTTTTGATGATACAAGTAGCTGTAGGTCATTTTTTGAATTGCTCTGTAGTATTCTATCATACAAATATACCACAATTTGATATATGCTGGAATATTACACAGCAAGTAAAAATAAGATCTCTAATGTTGACATTTAGGTTGCTAAGTTGTCTTTTTGATAGCTTTATCAAGGTATAAGTTCATGTTTTTTAACATTCACCTGTTGTAAGTAAATACTATGATTTAGAAATTCTGTGATCTTAGTAAGTGTAGAGAGTTCTGTAGCCATCCTCACACTCCAGTTTAATTTATTTATTAAAAATTTTATTTATTTATTTGACGCAGAGAGAGAGAGAGAGATTACAAGTAGGCAGAGAGGCAGGCAGAGAGAGAGGAGAAAGCAGGCTCCTCACTGAGTAGAGAGCCCCATGTGGGGCTCGATCCCAGGACGCTGAGATCATGACCTGAGCCGAAGGCAGAGGCTTAACCCACTGAGCCACCCAGGCGCCCCACACTCCAGTTTTAGAATTGGACTTCCCACCACCAGAAATTTCCCTCATGCCCATTTGCCATGAATCCTTGCTTCTGCTCCCAGCCCTAGTGAGCCACTGATTTGTGGCTGGTAAATTTCTTTCAGTAAATTTGGAACTTAGTTTTTTTTGCTGTTATGATAGTGTTGCTGCAGATATTTTTATATCTGTTTTTTGGGCCTTGGGTAGTTTTTTCTAAAGCAGTGTTCACACTGTGGACTCTGATTCCATAGTAGATGGTGACATTACTTTATTGGGTTATGATCAGGATAGAATAGAATCTGCCAGAAAGCGTAATACATATTAAAGGTATATGTTATTTAATAAAACTTTTTGTGTTTATGACATAAAATGATTCAACTGTGAAGTCCACTGCTCTGGCAGATATACCTAGAAATAACATTTCTGGGTCAAAGGCTATGTGGAGGTTCACTTTAGTAGTTGCATCCTAGAAAACTCTCTTTTCCAAAGTGGTGTATCAGTTACCCTCTCATCAAGGGTGAGTGAGGTTTTTCCACATCTTCTCCAACACATAATAGTTTTATTTTCTTTTAATTTTTGCTGATGTGGTAAGTATGAAAATGGCATTTCTTTATGATCTCAATATGTATTTTCCTGTTTACTAATGATGTTGAGTATCATTTTGTAGGCTTATGGACCATTCGTGTTCTGTGAAATGCATAATTTTAAAGATTTTACTGTGAATAAAGAATTGCTTTGTCTGTAAAGAACTAGAAATTCTAATGTGGACATGGACAGGACATGGCCTAAGAAGAACTAGAAAATACAGCAGCCGCAGCAGTAAAACCTATGAATTTGAGCTCAGCCCCGTTTTAGGCATATAACGATGGCAGCTAATTCCACAGTGGTTGCAGCGTGAAGAAAGTGTCTGTGATGATCACATAGAAATGGCATTGGTCACAGTATTCAGAGCCTGTCAGTATAGGGTTTATAGCCTCTTCAGTACAAAGTTTCCAGAGGGTCCTTTTTGTGTGTTCATAGCCTTGAGACCTTTGAAACCCATGGCACTTCAGTAGATTTGTCTAAGCTTCCTCTGCCTTGCCAGCAGCCCATGCACAGGGCCCAGCACAGAGGAGGCCCTATGGAGTGTTCTTGTCGTTCTTATTTGAATGATCAAATTGTCTCAGATGCAACCAATGGGACCCCCTTCCAGCTGGCTTCTGTATCTATTTGATATGTCCCCATCATTCTTCAAGCACTTCCTTCCTTTCTGGCACAGCAAGGTATTTTAGGCTCAGCTGGTACTTCCCCTACCTACCCTGGCCCTGGAATCCGCCGTTTCTCCACGGTGCCCTGTTAGTAGAGAATGGAATTTACAAACCAAGGTGCTAGCTATGTTCATGACTCCCAGGATGTCATTGCTAGGTTGACTCAACAGACAGAGCTAGGAAGTATGAGTGCGGTTCTCCATAGCAGTGCTGTGCATAGACTTGTGTGGGAAGGGGTGGTCTACACAGGAGGGATTATTTGGACCACTGGTTGAGAATCTGATTTCCCTTACTTGAAGCTGGTGTAAAAGTAATTCCCTGGATATCAATGCATTTAAAAATCTATGTGTTAAGAGGTAAATATGAGAGTGTCCTGGTTCACCATTAGGTATCTGATTTGGGGTGTGTGTGTGTGTGTGTGTGTGTGTGTATACACACACATATACATACATATATGTATATACACACATATATATACACACACATACACATACACATATACACACATGAAAACATAAAAAATATAAAAACGTTAAAATATATGTATATATACATATATATACACACACGTGTGTGTGTGTGTATGTGTATATCTTTTTTTTTTTTCTATTTTAGAAAGGAGGAGGTGGGGAGGGGCAGAGGGAGAGGGAGGGAGAATCTTAAGCAGGATCCATGCCCAGCTTTGAGCCTGATATGGGACTCGATCTCACAACCCTGAGATCACTACCTGAGCTAAGATCAGGAGTGTAACGCTTAACCGACTGAACCACCCAGGTACCCTTTTTTGATTTATTTTAAAGCTAGTTCTGCTAAATGAATGGTCTTCAAAAGTTTCTAATCATGTGATGTTTCAACTTGCAAACTGACCCTTGGTTCCTACTATGTCACAGGTTTGGTGCCCAATGTCTCCTGAGTTTTACCGGGAGTACGTGGCAATCAAAACCAAGAAACGAATCTTGCTGTACACCATGAACCCCAACAAATTCAGAGCTTGCCAGTTTTTGATCAAGTTTCATGAAAGGAGGAATGACAAGATTATTGTCTTTGCTGACAATGTGTTTGCCCTGAAGGAATATGCCATTAGGCTGAACAAGTAAGAATTGAAAAGTTGGAGTTGCTGCCAGGCAGCTTATTTTTCCCAAGCCAGAGTGCAGAAGGTGCTTGGTTTTTGTTTATTTGTTTGTTTGTTTCCTCTTCCTCTCTCGAAGCTCTCAGGAACTTCTTAGGATCTAAAGGTCTGGTTCTGTGGCCCCTGTCCCAGGAACCAGGTAAGACAGTCAGACTCAGTGGTCAGACTCAGAGGTCAGAACATACAGAAAGGGAGCCTGGTCACCCTCAGCCAGGGATCAGGGGCTAGAATTGTGCTGCTTTGGTGGGGCACCATCTTTGAGCTGGATTTGAAAGGTGGGTGCAAGTTGGCATCTGGAGTGGCAAGGCTGAGTGAGCACTATGGTGGAGCTGAGGTCAGACTGTATGGGCCAGGGGCCAGGAAGGCAAAGCTGATTGGGCCAGCATCCCAGCTACAACCCTGCATCTAGAAAAAGCTTCTCAGGAATCACCAAGCAACATCCTCATTAGCCCACAGTCCCACCTGGATTCTGTGTTAGTACTAGAACACAAAACTTAGATCAAGGGATGTTGACTCAGGAGAAAATATAAACAAAAAAGGAAAGGAGGGAATCCTGAAGAGACTGGTGACCAGAACGTTGGCTGAGAGTCTGTGGCCACTCATTTTTATGGGCCTCCTCCTGATATTCTTGCATGACAGAGGGCTTCTTGGAAGAGAAACCTTGTACCTTTCCCCCTGATGTGCTTTCAGGATAATTGAGGGGGTGATTCTGTGGCCTTCCTAATGCAGCTTCATTCTTCTCTAGACCCTATATCTATGGTCCTACATCCCAAGGAGAGAGGATGCAGATTCTCCAGAATTTCAAGCACAACCCCAAAATCAACACCATTTTCATATCCAAGGTCTGTGTGGCATGCAGGGTGGTGGTGAGGCACCAGCACCCCCTGGGCTAGGGGGACATTGGGGGATTTCCATACAGTGAATCCATGTTTGTTGAGACATCACGTATCAGTTTTCATTCCCACGTTTCTGTGTCTGGGAACAAAGGAATGCTTCCTTATGGGTAGCAGAGGGAGCAGATGCAGACTTTAATGTACTGTGGATGATCTATAAAGTCTCTTTGCTTAACTGAGATTTTCGCCGCTTCTTTTGGAGATATGGGGTTTTTAAATTATATTTTATTTATCTAAGGGAGAAATTTTCATTATTCTGGTCAAAGTAGGCATTCAGATGAGGTTCTTTTTGTGGAGTTATAGATTGCTATGGGCTGTAGGCAGCCTTTCTCCTGACTCCTTGTGTGCCTTGATGATGGGTGGTGAATGTAAGCATGATGCAAACTCATGAAGGCCCAGTTTGGTAATGCTCTTAGACGCTGTGGCCCAGCAGTGGAGAGCAGTCATTCAGATTAGAATACACCCAAAGCTCAAAATAAATGAGGTTTACTAATAAGGCGATCATGGCTGGATCAGTAATGCCAAACTTTGATGTGTGCTTGGGAATCTTCATGGTAGGAACCCTCAAGCGGAGGCCATTAGCCGGAGCCAGATCCAGTGCAGTGTGGACAGTGGCCCCTACCAGATCATTTGTCCTGCACATGCCGGTGATTTCATTGACCTCTGGTTGAGAGTGTGGATAGTTTTGTGCAGACCTGTTTCTATAGCAAAAAAGAAGAGGGATCATTTACAGAGAATGTTGATAGGGCCCTCTCATCTCTGGGCCCCAGCATCCCATACTGGCAATGTTGCTGAGACAGGTGGTGGGGACTTTGGGTACTGATGGCTTCTTTAGGACAGCTCTCAGGAGAATTCACACTAGGTCCTAGAGGCCCGCCTGTGTCCGCAGGACTCTGGTACAGAGAGAAGAGGATGGTGATTATCTTTCTAATTATCTAGAGAGCTTGTTTAAGTTCAGAGTCAATTGATTTTTTTTTTTTGTCCCAAATAAAAAACCTTCCCAGACTCACAGCTGTTTCATTTCTGTAGGTGGGTGACACATCGTTTGATCTACCAGAAGCAAATGTTCTCATTCAGATCTCATCTCACGGTGGCTCCCGGCGGCAGGAGGCCCAGAGGTTGGGGCGAGTGCTTCGAGCCAAAAAAGGTAAAGGTGGTCTTACCCCTTCTGCTCCAGGAAGTCTTTCCTTTTGAACCACTTTGGTTAGGAAGAGGGTAGGGCTAAGCTGCCTTTGTGTTCATGGTGGTGAGGTTGTACCCCTGGGCCTAGTAGACTCTGCAGGGAGGCATCCCAGAGCAAGGACCAAGATCTGCTTGGTTCTTATTATTTCTCATGCCTTGGGGTTACTATGTGGATATTTTCCCTGGCAGCTGCCTGGTTCACATGGCTATCCTCTCAGCTGGGCGCTTGTGTTGGTAGATAGAGGAGCCAGGAGGCAGTGTGTAATGGTATAACGTAGAGGGAGAAAGCAGAGCTGGGCCCCCAGTGACGTCTAGGAGCTGGAGCTGTACCCTGGACCTTCAGTCAGGAGTAAGGGGAGGGCTTGGGCAGCCACGGATGGCTTCCTCACACACCACCTGGGAAGAGCCCCATTCTGGGCGGCAGCTATGCAGTAGGGGTGTCACATGCTCAGCAGTAAGGACTCAAGACATTGGAGTCTGTGCCTAGTAGTTGTGGTAGAAGGGTCCAGACCCTAACAGTGGGCATGGCAGGCACTGATGCTGCAGCTTAGAGATGGCTACGGCTCTCTTCCTGGGACCAGGCTGGCCCTAAGACAGGGACATAGGCCTTGTCCTCAGGGTATTTGCTTTCCTTTCCTAGGAGACAGCTGGACTGCTAGGGTGTTCAGAAACAAGGTTAGTGGGTGTATGTTGGAATCGTACCATATTAGAGTATGTGTAAGAGGAAACTAACTGTATTTAATATGGAGGCAGGGCACATTAGAAAGAACATGCTCGTGGGCACCAGGCCAACCTTGTGACCTTGGGCAGGTAGCCCCTCTGAGCCTTTTTTTTCCATCCAGAGTGGGAGTGACATCCTGTCTTGCAGGACATTTGTGAGGAGTGAACCTTATGTAACAGAATATAGGAGGCTGCTGGATAAATGCAGCTTTTATAAGCTGAAAGAAATATAATGTGCCTAGCATATGTGAATATAATTCCTAACTTATACCTTATTCACTGCCTCCCAAAAAAGAAACAAATCTAACCTGAAAACTACTTTGAATTTGAGGAGAATTTTGTTTTTTAAAAAAATACTATTTGGGGCGCCTGGGTGGCTCAGTGGGTTAAAGCTGCTGCCTTCGGCTCAGGTCATGATCCCAGGGTCCTGGGATCGAGGCCCACATCGGGCTCTCTGCTCGGCAGGGAACCTGCTTCCTCCTCTCTCTCTGCCTGCCTCTCTGCCTACTTGTGATCTGATCTCTCTCTCTCTCTGTGTCAAATAAATAAATAAATAAATCTTAAAAAAAAATACTATTTGAAAAAAGGTATTTAGCTGCTTTCTTTGCATCTCTGATCTCTTGTAAGACTAAGAAACAGTTGAATTCAGAGGCAATACACAGATACAGAACCTGCTGACAATTTAACTGTGAAGCAGAAATCTGCAGAATGTCCAGAGACATCAGCTTTTATAGGCTGCAGTCTTCTCTGTCCTAGTTTCTGTGATAATTCTGTCCTAGATTTTCTCTTTGAGCCATTTTTTTTCTTAGTAACTTTATTGAGATAGAATTCACATATCATACAGTTGATCCATTGGAAGGGTACAGTTCAGTGGTTTTTCCTCTCTTCCCTCCTCTCCTCCCCTTCCCTCTCCTTCTCCTCTCCCTTTTGAGAGAGGATGAGAGAGAGAATGCATGTGCACAGTGGGGTGGGGAGGGGCAAAAGGAGAGGGAGAGAGAAAATCTTAAGGAGGCTCCACACCCAGTGTGGACCCCGACTTGGGGCTCAATCTCAAGATCCCAACTGAGATCATGACCTGAGCCAAATTGAACCCAGGTGCCCCAGTGGTTTTTAATATAATTGCAAACTGTGTACCCATCACCGCAGGCTATGTTTAGAATATTCTCATCACCCCAGAAAAGAAACCCTTTCCCACTGTCAGTCACTCCTTACTCCTTGCCTCCTAGCCCCAACTGCAGGCAGTCATGACTATTTTTACCTTGATAAAGGTGTCCATTCTAAACATTGCATACATACAGAAAAATGGAGTCAGGGCCCTCTGCGACTGCCTTCTTTCACTAACATGATGTTTTCAAAAGGGTCCTCCATGGTAGCATGTAGTTTTAAAAATTTATTTATTTATTTGAGAGAGAGAGAGATAGCACAAGTGGGGAGGGGGGTAAGAGGGAGAGGAAGATGCAGACTCTCCGCTGAGCAGGGAGCCCGATGTAGGGTTCAGTCCCAGGACCCCGGGATTGACCTGAGCTGAAGAGAGCAGCTTAACTGGCTGAGCCCACCAGGTGCCCCAGTACTTCCTTCTTTTTATTGCTGAATGATCCTCCATTGAGCAGACATGCCACACATCTTGTTTTTTCATTCTTCTGTTGATGGACACTTGGGTTGTTTCCACTTTTCAGTTCTTAGGAATACTGCTGCTCTGAAATTTATATGCAAATTTTGTGTGAATATATGTTTTCAGTTCTTTTGGGTATTTATCTAGGAGTAGGTTATTGGGTCAGCTGTGGTAACTCTCTCTTTAACATTTTAATTAGCTACCAGATTATCTTCCAAAATGGCTGCACCATTTTACACTCTTACCAGCAGTGTGTGAGGAATCCAGTTTCTGTACATCCTGGACAATTGGTGTAATTATCTCTTTTGATTCTGGCCATTGTAGGGAATGCCAGGGGGTACCTCACTGTGATTTTGGCTTGCATTTCCCTGATGACTGATCATGTCGGGCCCTTTTCATGGGCTTGTTGGCCATTTGTAGATTTTCTTCGAAGAAATGTCTGTTTGGATCCTTTGCACTTTTTACAATTGGGTCATTTTTTTTTTCCATTATTGATTTGTAATAGTTATTTATATAGTCCAAATATAAATCCCTTATCAGGTACATGCTTTGTAAATATCTTCTCCCATTCCATGGGTTGTCTTTTTACTTTCGTGGTGGTGTCCTTTAAAGCACAAATGTTTTTAATTTTGATAAAGTGCCCAAGCAAAGTCAGGGCCGTTAGCCCCCTGACTGCAAAGCTCTCCCACTGCATTACAGTTGGCCCTTGAATAACACAGGTTTGAACCATGAGGGATTTTTTTGATGACTGTGGTTCAGTAAATGTATTTTCTCTTCTTTATAATTTTATTAATAATGTTTTCTCCAGCTTACTTTATACTAAAAATAGTATGTAATACATATAAGTTAATCAACCGTTCATATTATTGGTAAGCCTTCCAGTCAGCAGTAGGCTATGAGTAATTAAGTTTGGGGGCGTGAGAAATTATGTGTGGACTTTCTGGTGTGTGGTGCAGGGAGGGGAGTTGGTGCCCCTAACTCTTATGTAGTTCAGGGGTCAGCTGTACTTACTTTTGAGCCCTGGACCCTTGGTTCCTGGCACTGTAACAGCTAATGTTGTCCTTTCTCCTTTCCTCTCTTAAGGAATGGTTGCTGAGGAGTACAATGCCTTCTTCTACTCGTTGGTGTCCCAAGACACGCAAGAAATGGCTTATTCAACCAAGAGGCAGAGGTTTTTGGTAGATCAGGGTTATAGCTTTAAGGTATGTATTCATTTGATCTCTCGTCAGAATAGAACTAAGGCTCTTTTTTGTACCCATGCCTCCAGGAGAAGTAGGAACTGCTATTGGCACCAGTGTGGGACAAAGCTCAGACGGGCACAGAACATTAGGGCATTGAAAGCTCTGCCTCAGATTCCCTTTATCTCGGCATGAACTGCCGGGGACTTCGAGGAAAAATATTGTTAAGGATCCCTTCCTACATCCAGCTTCCCACAGTGGTTGGTCAAAGAATGGGGCCTCTGAAGCGAGGGGCTTGGATTCTCTACTTGTTAACATTTTACAGTTGTCTTGCAAAAAGAGTGTTAATCGTCGGTTGGAAAAAGTGCTAGCCTCATAGGTCTTGATATGCCACAGAACTATGGCCATCACTGTGCTACTCTGAGCCCCTTGGGGTTACCTTCCTGCACCAGCAATGGTTGTCAGCCAAAGCTTTAGGATTCCCTGTTATTCACAGACCTGATTTGTAGTATGAGGAAAGCTGTGATGGTGTGCCCCTCCAGATATCTGGGAGAATCCTTCCTTTAGTCACCTGCTAAGTCTGGGGCTCAGTGGGCCTCACATCAGAGCTGTCCACATGCATCGAACCGGCAGTGGCACAGCTCCGGAGCTGCTGAAGCTTTGGCTGACCTCCATCAGCTGAGGTGTTTGCTTTCTTTCCTATTTATGTCAGGACTTACTGTCCCTAAAGATTTTTATTTGTGGGAGTGGATGAGGGTGCTGGAGAAAGGGAAGTAAAGGACGCCCCTAGAACATGCAGGTTCCCAGGTTCTTGGTTTACAAAAGACTACAGGCTGCCTTTTCAGATGTTTTTGATTGTGTGTTTTTACAAGTTGGAAAGTTCCCATTATTAGCCATAGACAAGAGGTCAGGGTTGTCTGACCCCTCCTTTCTTAGCCAGAAGCAGTGACAGTTTCAGACTTCTCATGCTGAGCTGGAGGATAGGATATTTGGCCGTATTTTAAAGGATTTGCATGATGGCCTTTTTATGTATCTGTAAAAAGTATGCAATGATGGCAGTGTTGATACCTCCTAATCCCTGAAGAGTCAAGGATGACACAAACACCAAATCAGGGAGTGTTCTGGATTGTTTGAAAGGTGAGCTGGACAGAAAGGCACCTGGGTGTGTGATTGTCTGTGTTGGTTGGAGCTGCCCTTGCCTTTCTTGCCTTCAGCACTGCCCCCTGAGAGCAGCCACGTTAGAGTTCCCAGAATCATGACTCCGAAGTTCCCAGACGGGCGATTGGGCCAGAGCAGAAATGCCCGGTGTCTGTGGCCAGGTGTGTGGCCACTTGAAGGGCTCAGCCACATCCCTACTTCTGGGACTTTTCTTTCAATTAAAATGATGAGAAGAATTAAAGAGGGAAAAATAATTTCTCGACACCATCGGTCCAGGCTTTCTTCAGGGATAGGTAGGCTGTGTAGTAAGTTACCCCCAAAGAAAGGAAAACCAAATCTCCACCATGCTGTTCTCTTGCTCGCTTACAAAAATATCTTGTAAATCCACCTCGACAGGCTCTCATTTCTAAGTGTCCCCTTTCGCTGGAAGCCCTGGCTGCCAAGCCCAGGAGGTGGAAGACCCTGCCCAAGGGCAGCAGGCTGTGCCTGTCAGTCTTTGGTCCCTTCCTTTATCTGGTGCAAGATGGAAAACTGCCAGAAGGGACATTTTAGAGTTGCCGAGGCCCCTGTTGATCTATTGTAAGTGATCATGTGTCTGCTGTTTAGGAGTAGGTTTCTCTGGAATTTCCTTCACCTCTCCTGCCCTATAGTCAATAGCTCCTTGTTTCAGGTGGCTCCAAAGTTGGTCTCTGGAATGCCAGGGAGGAGGTCTCTGTTGTTAGCCGCCTGCTCAGCTGGGCCTGAGGGAGGGAAAACAGAAGGGGACATGGGGCCTGTGGCTCTCGGCTCTATAGGTGATCACAAAGCTTGCTGGCATGGAAGATGAAGAGCTGGCATTTTCTACGAGAGAAGAGCAGCAGCAGCTCTTACAGAAAGTCCTGGCGGCCACTGACCTGGATGCTGAGGAAGAGGTGGTGGCAGGAGAATTTGGCTCCAAATCCAGCCAGGTAAGTGAGTGGGTGAGGCTACGGGTGTCAGTTCTCCTGAAGGTCAGGAGTCTTGTCCGCACGCACATACTTAGTTGTGTATGTGTGCACGTGCACCTGTGTGACCTTTGTAAAACTTGGAAGACCCAGGAAGCTGCAGAGAAGAGAGTAACAGAAATAGCCCCTATTAGCCTTTTGGTTCGAGTCCTTCCTTCCTTTCATATTGTTCCACTTGGCGGCTGTAGCTGGCCTCCTGCTCTGTTCCCCTCACTGTCTGGCCCAAGTTTTATTAGTGCCTTGATGTTGTAGCCCGGGATGGCATAGGCTTACACCAGGGTGGCTGTGGAAGGGGGTGTTGTGGCCCAGGCCTGCCATCCGGGGGGCCCAGGCCCCTCTGTTAAAGTGGGAAGGTCACTTCAGCTCTGGCTCCTTCTTACAGAGCTGAGCCTTCCAGCATGTAGGTGAGTCTGAAGATCAGCTCACATTGTAGTTTGACTATTTATCTTGAAACATTTAGAGTTCTCTGAAAATAGTGAACTTTCCATTTATTCTGCAAATACTTACTGAATGCCTACCATGTGCTAGGCCAATATAATGTGGTATAATTAATGAAAATACCATTATAGGGAGTTCTGATTAGCCCTTCCAAGAGAAAAGTACACTTTAGTCAGGTGCTTTGGAAACAAATTGATACTAGAGCCAAAAGGTGAATAATGGTTGGGACAAGAGAAGAAAACCAGAGTACTTGGGGAGGTGCTGCTCTCCTGCCAGCCTGAGGCCATTCTGCCCCCAAATGTGGGGGCTGGATCCCCCTCTGGGTACTCTCCATGGATGGATGCTTCAGGGAAATTTCTTGCCTCTGTGTGCTAAGGCCATTCCCGCCAATCAGTGAGTCAGTCACCTAAGGTGAGACTGTTGAAGGCATTGCTCGGTGCCTGTCAGCATACTTGGCTTGTAATCTGGTACAAGTAGTCTGCCAGGCTCTGGGTCAGACCATTGCCTGTGTGATTTCTGTTCACACCACTTATGTCAATACAGATGAGGCTATCCCCATTTTACAGATGAGTTCACTGAGGCTCAGATATTCAATATTTGTCCAGAGTCATCTAGTGAGAGGTAGAGCCAAGATTCAAGACCAGGGCTTTCTGGATTTCCACTTGATTCAGAGCCTAATGGTAGAGCCTTAAGGTGTTGAGGGATTTCTGCCCTCATTGTTGAAAAATTCTGTTTATAAATTGGCATTAAGAGAGGTAGAGTAGCGTTATGGTTAAGAATAGGGACTCTGAAGCCAACTGCCTGGGTTCAAGTCCCATCTCTTAAAGAGCTTTGTGATCTTGGACAAGTTACTTCATCTCTCTGCCTCAGTTTCCTCATCCGTAAGATGGGGATTATAATAACTGTGAGGATTGGATGAGTTAACACATGTAAATACATATAAACTGCTTCATACAATGCCTGAGACACAATAAGTGGTCAATAAATGTTCTTAAAAAATTAGTATTTATTAAACTTAAAAACTTTATAAAACTTACTATGATTATAAATGTTATAAAAGGAGTGTCTTTTCTCATGGAAACTAACCGTGGGCTGGGTGCCCCCACAGGTATCTCGGCGCTTTGGCACCATGAGCTCCATGTCTGGGGCTGACGACACCGTGTACATGGAGTACCACTCGGCTCGGAGCAAGACTTCCACAAAGCACGTGCACCCGCTTTTCAAGCGCTTTAGGAAATGACATCCGTAGGGTTATGTGGGTGAGGGCTGGGTGCTCGGCACCAGGATAGGGATTTTCCACATCCTTATTCTTCTCTCTAGCATTGGCCAAACTGATCTAGATGCAGTGTTTGTTAACTGTGAAGAAAATGCAACAAGAGCTTGGTTCTGTCTTCATGGGTTGTCCAGGGCTTAAAAAAAGTTGGGAGACTCTATTATTGGGGTTTTTTTTTAAGACCCCTTTTCAGTCATGGGCAGTCGTCATTCCTGTATATAAATATTTGTAATATTTAAGATGTATATATCTTGATGTTCTAAATAAATAGAAATGGAGCATTTGACCACTCTTGATTACAGGTGTTCTGCCTTGTCACCGGCCCCTTTTATAGCAGGCACGGAGGAGTAAGATGGGGCCCATCCCTGAGAGCTCTACTCAGGAGACACACCCCAAGATAAAGGAGACTTGCTACTTGGCATGGACAGGGCCAAGGCCCAGAGAGAAGGAAGAGCTAGAGCTGAGTGTTCACCATTGAGCCTTTGTGCCTTCCACGCTAGGCACCCTTGTGTGCAGGTCCTCTAGGTACCCTGAAGGCCATCCATGCCTAGGAAGCCACTGCGCACACAGCTCCTACCTACATTTGGGCTTCTCCGAGAGAGTGATCTCTTATTTCTCCCCCAGATTCATTTTTGATATTGTTGGGAGGCTGGGGTCTTCTTCGAATAGCAGTGTGATGCCATTGGGTCTTTAATAGCTGTTCCTTTATTCTGAGAAATGTCTTTTTCTCTCTTGTTCTGGGTATGAAAGAAAAGAGGGAAAGAGAAAAGGTAGGAATGTTTCATAAAAGAGAGACACACAAGGCATACATAGGTCATGAAGAAAAACTTGTTATTTTGAGGAGGAGGCTTATCCTAATAGGCCACAGTGCTCGCACTTGGGGAGTGTTGAAAGCCTGTACTAAATAAATAAGGCCTCTAAATTTGGAGTCCCTGTCCACCCTTCCACCACCTCCCGGGGCACAGCAGCAGCAGCAGCATTCTGTTTCCTGTGTCATCAGACACGCCTCTGCAGCTGTTCTGTGAAGCAGCTGCAGACCAGGACTGGGAAGACAGTACCTATTTGGTCGGGAGTGCTTTGAAGCAAGAGCCACCTTGCCTGAATTCCACTTCTTTGAGCTGACTTTTGGGGACAAACACTCATAGTCTGGCCAGCAGCTAGCCGCTCTTTCTGTGCAAACCTCAGAAATGGCCCGGAGCAGCCAGTGCTCAGGCATGTATGTTGCTAAAGCCCGTAGGCCTGCTCATTACTCACCCTGATGGGCTGGCCCCCAAATGTCTCAGACTTGATACAATAGGTCTTATTCCCTAATTCTTATCTCCTGTCACACCTTTATGCTTGAGATACTCAAACAATACCAAATTCTTACTGTATTTTTACATTTCTGCCCTTGGCACTCACCATTTCCTTGTTCTGTAATCTGTCTACTGATAATGTGGAGTTTTACCCAAGCCTTGTGATCCTGGAAAACAGGCTGTTAAACAAATCCTCCATCTTTTGTGCTCTGGAAAACTACTTACTGTAGAGAACCACCCTCCCACATATGACTTGGACAAGACTTGGGGATTGCCCCCGTTGTTTACCTGTAACAAGGCCAGACACAGATCTTCCATGTTCCCATTTTTACCTCTGCCGTGCTGTATCCCTTATGGTGTTGGTTTTCTTCATTTTTTTATATTTGTACCCTATTAATCTGAGTTCTGTCTGTACCTTAGAAGCTGGTATATAGCAGGTGCCCAGTGACTATTGAATTGGATTCTGAAAAGAGTTTTTAGACTTAAGAGAAGTTAAAAAAAAATCTTTAAACACTTTTTAAAAACTTAAAGTTTGTGGACTTAAAAGGAGCAATATGACCACTGCCTGCTTATTGACTGAAACACCTACTGGTCACCATCCACCCCACTATCCCTTCCTCCTGCCTTTGCCCTGAGCCAGCCCTCACACCCATGGCAAATGGCATTGTCAGGATAAAGTATGAAAGAGGAGAGCAGCACAAAGAACTATAGAGATTTGCATAGGATTCCCCTGAGTCTCACACTGAGTGCTGGTCAGCACGGGCATATAAGGAGCCACATGAAAGGATAAGGGGAGCTTACCCAGGGCCTGATTATTTCTGCTCCTGTCAGCCAGAGTGAGAAACCTCCTAATTCACAGGGCATCTAGTAGAACATGCAGCAAGGCTCTGCCTCCCCAGCATATGAAGTGAGAGCTAAAGTAAGGCTGCCTCAGTCCTGTCTAACAAAGTTCAGAAGCCAGACCCAAGAGGATCAAACTGTTTGCACATAACTTACTGTGTCCCAGAACAAAGCTAATTGCTGCAATACAAAAATATCCAGCAACCAATAAGGTAAAATTCCTGATGCTGTCATCCAATCAGAAATCACTGGGCAGTTTGGGAACCTGGGTGGCTCAGTTGGTGAAACATCCAGCTCTTGACTTCAGCTCACTCAGATCATGATCTCAGCGTCATAAGATCGAAACCTGTATCAGGCTCTGTGCTCTGTGCTGGGCGTGGAGTCTACTTGAGAGTCTCCCTCTCCCTCTGCAACCCCCCCCCCTGCCTGCTCATGTATGCTCTCTCTCTCTCCCTCTTAAAAAAAAAAAAAAAGAAAAAAAATTACCAGGGAAGCAAAGAGCCAATAAAATACAACCCATAATGAAAAGGGAAATAAAATGGATCCAGAAATAACCCAGATGATACAATTAGTACACAGGCCATTAAAAGTTGTAACTGTGTTTCAGATGCTCACATAGCCAGAAAAATTCAACATGACGCAGAAAATATGAAAACCCATGTCAAACTTCTAGAGGTTAAAACTACAATGTCTAAAGTGAAAAATCTATGGGTGTCTTGGGCAGCTTCTGAAATGGCTCCCAATTTTTTTAATTATTATTATTTGCCCCAGGGGTACAGGTCTGTGAATCATCAGGCTTACACCTTTCACAGCATTCACCAAAGCACAAACCCTCCCCAATGTCCATAAGCCATCCACCCTACCCTCCCACCCCCCAGTAACCCTCAGTTTGTTTTGTGAGATTAGGAGTCTCTTATGGTTTGTCTCCTTCTCCATCCCATCTTGTTTCATTATTTTTCCCTCCCTACCCTCCACGACCCCCCACCCTGCCCCTCAAGTTCCTCATATCAGAGATCATGTGATAATTGTCTTTCTCTGATTGACTTATTTCGCTCAGCATAATACACTCTAGTTCCATCCACATCCTTGCAAATGGCAAGATTTCATTTCTTTTGATAGATGCATANTTCCTCATATCAGAGAGATCATATGATAATTGTCTTTCTCTGATTGACTTATTTCGCTCAGCATAATACACTCTAGTTCCATCCACATCCTTGCAAATGGCAAGATTTCATTTCTTTTGATAGATGCATAGTATTCCTTTGTGTATATATACCACGTCTTCTTTATCCATTCATCTGTTGATGGACATCTAGGTTCTTTCCATAGTTTGGCTATTGTGGACATTGCAGCTATAAATATTTGGGTGCATGTGCCCCTAAGGATCACTACGTTTGTATCCTTAGGGTAAATACCCAGTAGTGCGATTGCTGGATCATAGGGTAGCTCTATTTTCAACTTTTTGAGGAACCTCCATACTGTTTTCCAGAGTGGCTGCACCAGCTTGCATTCCCACCAACAGTGTAGGAGGGTTCCCCTTTCTCTGCATCCTTGCCAACATCTGTCATTTCCTGACTTGTTGATTTTAGCCATTCTGACTGGTGTGAGGTGGTATCTCACTGTGGTTTTGATTTGTATGAAATGGCTCCCAATTATCCTACCTCTGGCATTCAGGCCCTGGTATAGTCTCCTCCCTTAAAGGCGAGCTAGAAGTACAGGCTTGCTTTTAATGGATAAAACCCATCAGAAGAGATGGCTATCCCTTCCAAGATCGGGTTACCAAAGATTTCAACCTCTGTCTTCTTTCCGTACTCTCTCTGACACTTCTCATTTGCTTGCTTTGATCAAGCAAGTTGCCCCGTGGAGAGTCCCACACAAGGAAAGGAGTGGGCTCGGTGGTGGGGCTAGCCCGATAGCCCAGGAGGGACTGAATCCTGTCAATGGCCCCCTGAACAAGCTTGGAAACAAATCATCCCCCCATTGAGCCTTGAGATGGCTGCAACGGTAACCTAGCCCTGATTAGAGCCTGTGAGAAACTCTGAAGCAGAGGAACCAGGTGAGGCCCTGGACTCCTGGATTCCTGAGGCATGGAAACTATGAGATAGTAAATGTCATTTTAAGCCACTGAATTTTAAATTAAAAAGTGTTCCTATTATTTACATGTCTTTTTTAAAAAGTGGAATTGATTGTTAAGTTCTGGGATGGATAGTGGTCCTGGCTGCATATAGTTAACATAGCAACATGGCAACAGAACAAATACCAAGGGTGGTACAGAGGGTGGGATGCTGCTACAACAGATACCCAGGAGCAGTGGGTGTGGCTTTGAAACTAGGAAGTGGGCAGAGGCTGCCAGGCTTTGGAGGAACATATTAGAGCACACCTAAATTGCCTTCAAGAGACAAGTAATAAAAATCTGGACTATACCAGGGAGTGCTCTAAAGGAAGTGAGGTAAATGGTATTGGAAACAAGGGGGATCTCTTATACAGTTGCAAAAAAAAAACAACTGACTGGCGCTCTTGTCTGTGGTTCTGTGGCGAGCAGAAGATTCTAATGAACTTTGTGATCTAGGTTTTGCAAGATTTGTAAGCAGTGTTCAAGGTGCCACCTGATTTGCTCTTGCTCCTATAAGTAGTAAGACAAAAACGGAGGACAACTGTTTTAAAGAGGAGCCATTTCTTGATGGTTTAAAAAATTCTCAGCCTCTCCCAACAGCAACTGACAGCTAAAACAGTGTGGTTATTGGAGATCAGATATTATGAAGGAAAGATTTGTGAACTTCAAAACACATCAACTTAAATGTCCAAAATGAAACACAGAAAAAGCCTGAAACAAAAACAGAGCATCTGTGAGCCATGGGGTGACTTCAGGTTCATCTATTCGGAATCCTGGAAGCAGAAGAGGGAGAAGGGAAGACAGAAAAAAGGGTTGAATGTATAATGGCTGAAATTTTTCTAAACTTGATGCAAACTGTAAGCCCCCAGTAACAAGAAATGAAATGAACTCCAAGCACAGGATATACAAAGGAAACAACACCCAGGATACATTAAAATCAAATTGGTTAAAACCATTAATAAAAAGAAAATCTTAGAAAGGAGCCAAGGAGAGGACACGTTATTATGTACAGGGAACACAGATGAAGATGACAACAGAAAAATTTCATCACTAACAAACCTACACTACAAGTCGTGTTTAAGGAAGTTCTTCCAAAGAAAGGAAAATAATACTAGTTGGAAATGTGTATTCGAAAGAAGGAAGAGCACTGCAAACGACACTGGTGAATTATAAAAGATTTTCTTATTCTTTACATCTCTTTTTGAAAAGATTTTATTGTAGACTTCTGGAGAGATAGGGTCATTATTGTGCGACAGTGTGACTACAATTAATGCCACTGAACTGCACTTAAAAGTGGTTCAAGGGGCCCCTGGGTGGCTCAGTCAGTTAAGCAGTTAAGATCAGGTCTTGATCTAAGGGTTCTGCGATTGAGCCTGGCATTGGGCTCCCTGATCAGTGGGGAGTCTACTTCTCCCTCTCCTCTGTCCCTCCCCACCACTCATTCTCTCTCCCTCAAATAAATAAGTAAAATCTAAAAAAAAAAAAAAGTGGTTAAATGGTAAATTTTATATATATTTCACCACAATAAAAAATAACTTTAAAGCAATAATAGTGTGGAGTTTATAAAAAATAAAACGTATAACAATAGAACAAAAGCCAAGAGGGTGGAAATGGAAGTATACTATTGCTAAGTTCTTGTATTATGTATAAAGCAGTACAATATTACTTGGAAGTAGTCTGTGATAAGTTAAAGCAGCCACTAACATAGCACAGCAAAGAATTATGGCTAATAAGCCAACATTGGAGATAAAATGGAATCATGAAAAATACTGAATCCTAAAAAGGTGAAAAAAGGAAGTAAGAGGCAGATGGGAAAAATCAAGAATAAATAGGAAATGGTCTGAACATCCTCAACTATAAGGCAGAGTTTGTCAGATTCTGAGAACAAGAACCAAATTATGCTGCCTACAAGATGAAATATTAGGATGCAAATAGGTTAAAAGTAAAAGAATGGAAAAATATATACTTCCCTAACACTAAGCAAAAGAAAGCTGGAGTAGGTATAGTAATGTTGGATGAAGTAGATTTCAGAGCATAGACTATTACCCAGATAAAGAGAATCATTTTATAATGATGAAGAGGTCAATTCATAAAGAGGAAATAACTAAATATTTATGTCCCCAGTGACAGTTTAAAATACAGGAAGCAAAAGTTGGTAGACCTGAAAGAAGGCAAAGGACATATTTATGGTTATATTCAGAGATTTTAATACCTTTCTCTCAATAATTGATAGAGTAAGTAGACCAAAAATCAGTTAAGACACAGAAGACAACACTATCCACCAAATGACCTAATTGACACTTCTAGACTACTACCCCCTAACAGCAGAATATACATTCTTTTCAAGTTCAGACAGATCATTTGCTAAGACAGATTTCATTCTGGGCCATACAGCAGGTCCCAATAAATTCAGAAGGATTCAAGTCATACTATGTTCTGTGATCACAATGGAATTAAGTTAAAAATCAGTAAAAGAAAGATCTCTGGGAAACCCCCAAATATTTGAAAACCGACTGGTGCAATTCTAATTTAAAAACCTCAAAAGGGAATTTAGTATTATTTTTGAATTGAATGAAAATGAAAACCATTTTGTTTATATTTTTTTTATTTCTGCATATTACAATGTTTGATATTTTAACCTTTCTGGCAGGGAAGAGACTGGTCCTCCTAGGGCTAGCCAGTTCTGGAGACAGCAAAGGGTCCAGCCAGGAGCATGTCTTTGATCTGCTAATTAACCAATCCAGAGCCATCCCTCCTCTGCCCAGACACCTGAAGAGGTAATATTAATCATTCCAGAGCCAAATGTGGACAACTAGGGACCATCTCTCTTAGAGCCTGCTGAAACTATTCAAATTAGCCAACCCTAAAGTGTTTGTCCTGCCTTGCCTGTCTCACAGAAACTCCAGTAAAGATTCTACCCCCAGTACCCCCCACCCCGCCCAACTACTGGCTGTCTGCCTGCTGACCACCCTGAGGCTTCCCCAGGTGGCCCTGTGTGGCATGGTGTGCTATGCCTTGTGTTGGACCTGTGAGTAATAATAAATCTCTCCTGTATCTTCTCTTGTAGCTATATGTGACCATGACATAACTGAACCCAGCATATCAAAAATTGGGACATTCAGCCAATCCAGTTCTTAGAGGGAAATGTATAGCGTTAACTATAATAGAAATGAAGAAAAGATCTTAAATCAATGAACTCAGCTTCCAGTTTAAGAAACTAGAAAAGAAAGAGCAAATAAAACACAAAGCAAGCAAAAGAAAGATTTTTTTTAAAACAGAAAATCAATGAGGTGGGAAACAAAACATAATGCAGAAAAACAGCAATACTGAAAACTTGTTTTTTGAAAAAAATCAATAAAATTGATAAACTTTTAGCCAGACTAGGAAAAATAGAAGACACAAATTACCAATATCAGGAATAAGAAGGGGGACATTACTACAAATTCTACAGCTATTAAAAGGATAAGTGAATATTATGAATGACACACTCCACCCCCCCAAAATCATTCTTTGAAGAGAGCATTACTTTGATAATAAAAGTTCAGTAAAACAAAAACTACAAACCAATATCCTTCATAAACATACACGCAAAAATTCTTACCAAAATTTTAGCAAATTGAATCTGAAATAACGTATCAGGGCTAAGTGGATTTTATCTCAAGATTGTTAAGTTGGCTTAACATTTGAAAATCCATTTTGAAAAACCATATCATCATCCCAATAGATACAAAGAAAGCATTTGACAAAATCCGACATTCTTTTTATGATAAAAATGCACAGGAAGCCAGGAATAGATGAAAACTCCCTCAAACTGATAAAGAGAATCTACAAAAACCCTGTAGCTAACATATATGATGCTGAAAGACTGAATGCTTTCCCACTAAGATCAGAGACAAGGCAAGTATGTCCATTTTCACTACTTCTATTTGACATTGTACTAGAGGCTCTAGCAAGAGCAAGAAGGTAAGAAAAAAGTAAAGGTCATACAGATTGGAAAGGAAGCAATAAAACTGCATTTTCAGATGACATAATTATCTATATTTTAAAAATCTCATGGAATCAACAGGAAAAGCTCCTAAGACTTATGAGTGAGTTTAGCGTGATTGCGGGATATAATAGCAATATATAAAAATCAGCTACATGGGGCGTCTGGGTGGCTCAGTTGGTTAAGTGTCTGGCTTCAGCTCAGGCCATGATCCCAGGGTCCTGGGATAAAAGCCCCATGTCAGCCTACCTGTTCATAGAAGAGTCTGCTTCTCTTTCTCCCTCTGCCCCTCCCCCAACTTGTGCACGCGCTCTCTCTTTCTCTTTCTGTCAAATAAATAAAATCTTTTAAAAAATCGATTACATTTTTATAAACTAACAACAAACAGGAAATTGAAATGAAAATACTATTTCAATAACATAAAAATAGAGAATGAGGGATAATATAGCAAAAATATCAATCAGGATTGATATATTACTTTATAAATTAGACCTATTTTAAAGATTTTATTTATTTTGTTTTAGAGAGGGAGTTCAAACAGGAAGAGAGACAGAAGGAGAGGGAGAGAATCTCATATAGATTCTGTGTTGAGCACCGAGGCCCATGTGGGGCTCAGTCTCATGACCCTGAGATGATGACCTGAGCTGAAACCAAGAGTGCCCCCAAATGAGATCTATTTTAAACCAAATTCTTAACCAGGATTTTCATGGAAATATACAAACTAATTGTAAAAGATCGAGGAATAAAGAAACAAAATATTAAAGATAATTTGCAAGAAAAATTGCAAGAAGAATGCTGTAGGCACACCAATGGAATGGAATGGACAGACTAATTAAAACTAAACTCAACGTGGAGAACCTGATTTGTGATAAAGTAGCATTATATGAGTGTATGTATACATACATATACACACACTTATACATCTATATCCATTTCAGTAGTATCTAATATCTATCTCTCCCCTTTCCTTCCTTCCTCTTCCCTCCTCCCCTTCTTCCTTCCTTCCTTCCACCTACCTTCTTATCTTCCCATGAATTCACGTTGAGACCTGTAATTCCAGTTCAACACAGAGGGTTTATTTTAGCTTTCATATTTACAACTCCCTTCTCTGACAGGGAGAAAACTGATTCCCATCTTACACAATTTATTTTCCTATTTTCTCAGTCCTAGAATGTACATAAAGTAGTTTCAGAGATGTTAATTTTTACCTCTGTATAAGAGAAGCCTATTAATTAGGGTTCAGTGTTTATTCAGGGATATTTGGGGGTTTTAGCCTGAGGGTGTACATCTTAATACTGTATTCAAACATAATTTGGGTTCTTTCCCAAATCTTCCTTCAGTGTGGTTACGTTACTGGACATGTAGTTTGGTGTATTTGGAGTTTTTTTTTTTATTAGTAGTGTTAAATTTTAGTTTATATTAAATTTTTCCCCTCCTTGTGATTTTACTTATTTTCCTTTTTTGATATGTGAAACAAACACTAACATAATTCCAAAAGTCCAGACTTTATCAAAAATTACATTCCAAGAAGTGTCTTTCTCACTCCCCTGCCCCCCTAATTTCCTTTGTCTTTTCCATCCATTTCCTGACATGCCTAATAGCCATCCATCTAAGCTTATAGTTTATATTGCATGTGTTTCCTTCTCCTCAAATGAGTAAATACACGTATATTTTCTTATTTTTCCTTCTTCATTATTTCTTCTTTCTTACACAATAGGTAGTATACTGTAGATCGTCCTTTGCATTTAGCTTTTTAAAATTTTTATTTAAGGGCACCTGGGTGGCTCAGTTGGTTGAGTGTCTGCCTTTGGCTCACGTCATGATCCCAGGGTCCTGGGATTGAGCCCCGCATTGGGCTCCCTGCTTAGCGGGAAGTCTGCTTCTCCCTTTCCCACTCCCCCTACTTTTGTTACCTGTCTCACTGTCTCTCTCTCTGTCAAATAACAAAGTAAAATCTTTAAAAAAAAATAAAATTTTTATTTAAGTAACTCTACACCCAATGTGAGGCTTAAAGTTACAACCCTGAGATCAAGAGTCACATGCTCTATTGACTAAGCCAGTCAGGCACCCCTGCATATTAATTCATGGAGCTTGTCCTCTGTCTTTTTTTTTAACAACTGACAGTAGGTCCGCACCAGACATCAAATCTACTGGCCTTTCCTTCTTTCAGAACTGAGCCACCAGTCTATGCCATTTCGTTGTAACAGCCAGAGCAGACTAAGACAACTGTTTCATGTTTGGCATGTAGATTACTGAAAATATTCTGCAACTGCAAATACTGCTTCAGTAATAAACATTGGACAATGTATTTTCTTATTGTTGGAAGTATATCTTCAGGAAAAATTCCTAGAAATGGGATAGCTCATTCAAAAGATAAAGGCAAAGTAGTTTTGTTCGATATTCCCAAATTACCCTTTATGATGGATGTACGAATTCACATTCCCTCCAGCAATGTATGAGATGCTTGTTTATCCAGTGCCTTGCCATCGAAATGTATTATAATTTCAAAATTTTGCCAGTGTGGTAGGTGAGATATGGAATTTTAATGTAGCTTTAATTTGCTTTTCTCTTATGAGTGAGGTTGGAAATCTTTTCACATATAAATTTTAAATTACCCATTCCCATCTTCCGCCAGCTTTTCTCTTTTTTTTCCCCCCCTCCTTCTTTTCCCTCAATTTTAAGTTACTTCTATATTGGCATATTGGTCCTTGCTCTGTAGTATATGTTGCAAGTATTTTCTCCCAGGGTGTTGATGATCTTATGACTTTGTTTATGGTGATATTTGCCATGCAAAACTACAGTTTTTGCTTTAATCAAATTTATCAATCTATAAGTGCATTTAGTGAATCTGGATTTCAAATCATAGTTATAAAGACTTTCCCTATATGCAGGCTATAGAGAAATTCATCTAGTTTTCTCCTAATACTTATATGGATTCAGTTTACATTTAGATCCTGATTATTTGGAATTTATTCTTGAATATAGTTTGGGGTAAATCTCAATGTTATCTTTTCCCCAAATAGCTAACCATTCATTCCAACATCATTTATTAAAAAGTCCATTTTTTATTATTATTTGCCCCAGGGGTACAGGTCTGTGAATCATCAGGCTTACACCTTTCATAGTATTCACCATAGCACAAACCCTCCCCAATGTCTATAACCCGTCCACCCTATCCCTACCCTTCCACCCCCCAAGTAACCCTCAGTTTGTTTCCTGAGATTAAGAGTCTCTTATGGTTTGTCTCCTTCCTGATCCCATCTTGTTTCATTATTTTTCCCTCCCTACCCCCCACAACCCCCCACCCTGCCCCTCAAGTTCCTCATATCAGAGAGATCATATGATAATTATCTTTCTCTGACTGACTTATTTCGCTTAGCATAATACCCTCTAGTTCCATCCACGTCATTGCAAATGGCAAGATTTCGTTTCAAAAAGTCCATTTTTGCCCTAATGATTTGAGTTGCTACCTTATCACATACTAAAGCTTTGTATGTCCTTGAAATTATTTCTGGTTTTCCTGTGCTAGACTTGATAAACAATGATAGACTTGTCTGTCTATTCATGTGTTAGCACCACACTTTTCTAATTTTTTAAAATATTTGATTTATTTATTTGATACACAGAGAGAGATTACAAGTAGGCAGAGAGGCAGGCAGAGAGAGAGGAGGAAGCAGGCTCCCTGCGGAGCAGAGACCCCGATGCAGGACTAGATCCCAGGACCCTGAGATCATGACCTGAGCTGAAGGCAGAGGCTTTAACCCACTGAGCCACCCAGGCGCCCCCACCTTTCTAATTATAGAAATTTTATAGCATGCTTTAATGACTTAAAGGGCTAGTCACCTTGTATCATTTCCTTTTAGTGTTTTCCTTGGTATTCTTGCTTTACATGTTTATTTTTCCATATGAAATTTAGCATTAACTTGTATAGTTTCATATAAAAAAACTTGTTAGTGTCTTTCTTGGGATTGTATTAAATTTATAAATTAATTTAGGGAGACCTGACATTTAATAATACTGAGTCATTATATTCAAGAACAAAAAATGTTTCTCCATTGGTTCAAGTCTACTTTTATATTTTTAAAATTTTCCTCATGTAGTTTTTAAATATGTCTTATTGTATTTACTCCTAAGTCATTTATTTTCTCATCATATGAATGGGATTTTCTGTACTATATATTCTTACTGCTTATTGTTTGTATAACTTGAAGGCTATTGATTTCTATATGCTAATTTGATAACCTGCTAATTTATTAAAGTGGTAATAAATTGATACCCTAGAGGTCTCTAGGTACATTCATATCATCTACAAAGTAGAGGTAGTTCTACCTTTCTTTAACAAATCTCATGTCTGTAATTGAGTCTCTTGTCTTACTGGCTAGTATCACCAGTATAATTTTGAATAGCAGTGGAGATGGTGGACAAACTTGCCTTGTTCCTGATCTTAGGGGAAAGTTCCTAGTGTTTCCTCATTAAATGAGATGCTGGTTGTAGCACAGAAGTTTTTATGTGTGTGTGCCAGGCACATGTGTCTATTTACATATTAAGAAAGTATCCACCAGTTCTATTTTCTTGTTTTTAAAAATGAATTTTGGGTGATAAATTTTGTCAAAGGCTTTTTCAGCATCTGTGGAAATAAATGTAATTCTTCTCCTTAGATCTCTAAATATGGTGTGTTCATTTATTAATATTTAATCAACTTTGTATTCCTGGAATAAATCCCACTTGGTTATGTTGTATCATTTGCATAATGTCATGTTGGATTCTATTCACTAGTATTTTATTTAAGTGTTTTCATGAATATTCATGAATGATATAAATAATTCTTTTTTACTGTCTTAATCAGGTTTTGGTAGTGTTCCTCTAAAAGAGTTAAGAAATTTTCTTTCATTTTCAATGCTCTGGAAAAATGTGTAAAGCACTGTGACTCTCTAGTCTTTGAAGATTTGATAGAGTAACCCGGTGAAAACTTGAGGACTCGGTTCTTTTTTTTTTTTTTAAGATTTTATTTATTTATTTGACAGAGAGAGAGAGAGATCACAAGTAGGCAGAGAGGCAGGCAGAGAGAGAGGAGGAAGCAGGCTTCCTGCTGAGCAGAGAGCCCGATGTGGGCCTCGATCCCAGGACCCCGAGATCATGACCTGAGCCGAAAGCAGAGGCTTTAACCCACTGAGCCACCCAGGTGCCCGGACTCGGTTCTTTTTTAATGTGGAAGTTCCTTGATAATTTTTTCTACTTCTAGGAAATTAGTCTGTTTAAACTGTCTACATCTAATGAGGTCAGGTTTGATGAAATGTATTTTCATAGGAAGTTATCCACTTCATATAGGTTTTCAGTATTTTCACAGAGGCCTGAGAAAAGGTCCTTTAGGATTTTAAAATTATCTTCTGTTTCAATGGTTATTTCCCCACTTAATATTTCTTATTTTGCAAATTTGTACTTTCTTCTTTTTTTTTTGAGTAAATGTAACTAACTGTCTGTTTTGTTAATTTTTTTCTCCAAGAAACCAGGATTTTGATTTATTAATAGGATCTGTTGTTTCTTGATTCTTTGCCTCATTAATTTCTCTTTGAGCTGAGAACTTAAGTTCTTTCATTTTATAGATAAAAATGTTCAAGGCTACAAATTTTCTTCTGATCACTACTTTAAATGAATTTGATGGATTATACTATTAGTTTTCATTATCAATTTTTCTTAGAAATTTCATAATTTTGGTTTGTATTTTCTCCTTTGTACTATATATTCTTTGTACTTTTTTGCTCAAAGAGGGTTTTTTTTTTAAGATTTTATTTATTTGACAGACAGAGAGAGCACAAATAGAGCAGCAGGCAGAGGGAGAGGGAGAAGCAGGCTCTCTGCTGAGCAGAGGGCTCAACACAGGGCTCAATCCCAGGACCCTGGGATCATGACCTCAGCTGAAGGTAGATGCTTAGCCTACTGAGCCACTCAGGCACCGTGCTCAAGGAATTTGATAGAAGGTTGTTTAATTTCCAGGTGGAGGGTCCCAATAAATTGTTATTAATAATTTTTTGTTCTTATGTTCCAGCACCATTTGTTGAAAAACTTTATCCATCATATTCCCTTTGCTCCTTTGTCAAAGGTCAGTGGATATTGTGAGGATCTATTTCTAGGCTCTCTATTCTGTTTCATCAAAATACTTGTTTATTCTTTCACCAGTATCACACTGTCTTGATTATTGTAGCTTTATGTAGGTCTTGAAGTTGGGTAGTGTCAGTCCTCCAACTTTGTTCTTTACTATTTTGTTGGCTATTCTGGGTTTTTGAATCTCCATGTAAACTTTAGAATCAGTTTGTCGATAGCCACAAGATAACTTCCTAGGATTTTGATTGGAACTGAATCTGTAGATCAAATTGGGAAGAACTGGCATATTGACAATATTGAGTCTTCCTAACCATGTAATAATATCTCTCCGTTTATTTAGATCTTTGATTTCTTTCATCAGAGTTTTGTAGTATTCTTCATATAGATCTTGTACATATTTTATTAGGTGTATATACTTAATATTTCATTTGCTAATGTAAATGGTATTGAGTTTTTAATTTCAATTTCTAACTGTTCATTGCTAGTATATAAGAAAACAACTGACTTATATATTAATCTTGTATCTTTAATCTTGTATCTTGCAACCTTGTAATTGCTTATTCATTCCAGGAGTGTTTTTGTTGATCCTTTGTGATTTTCCACATGAATAATCATATAATATGCAAACAAAAATGGTTTTATTTCTTCCTTCCTAATCTGTATACCTTTTATTTCCTTTTCTTACCATACTGCATTAGCATGGACTTCAAGTATGATGTTGAACGGAAGTGGTGAGAACAGACATCCTGCCCTTATTCCTGATCTGAGCAGGAAAACATTCAGTTTCTCACTATTAAGTATGATGTTACATGTGAATGTCTTTTATCAAACTGAGGAATTTTCCCTCTACTCCAGTTTTTTGAGAGTTTTTATCATGAATGGGTGTTGGATTTTGTCATATGCTTTTTGTTTTCCTATTGATATAATCACGATTTTTCTTCTTTAGCATATTGATGTGATGGATTGCATTGATTAATTTTCAAATCTTGAGCCAGCCTTATATACCTGGAATCATTCCCACTTGATTGTGGTGTATAATTCTTTTTATACATGGTTGGAATCAATTTATTAATATTTTGATAAGAATTTTTGCTTCTATGTTCATGAAAGATACTGATTTGTAGTTTTCTTTTCTCGTAGTGACTTTTTTCTGTTTTTTTTTATATTGGGGTAATACTGGTCTCATAGAATGAGTTAGAAAGTATTCCCTTTGTTTCTATTTTTTAGAAGAGATTATAAGAAATTGGTATAATTTCTTCCTTAATGTTTGGTAGAATTCCCCAGTGAATCCATCAGGGCCTGGTGCTTTCTGTTTTTGAAGGTTATTAATGATTCAATTTGCTTAATAGATATAGTCCTCTTTAAATTATCTGTTTCTCCTTGTGTGAGTTTGGTAGGCTGTGTTTTTCAAGGAGTTGGTCCATTTCATCTAGGTTATCAAGTTTATAGGCATAGAATTGTTCATAATACTTCCTTATACTTCCTTTTAATGTCCATGGCTCCTCTTTTATTTCTCATATTAGTAATTTACCTATTCTTTCTGCTTTTTAGTCAACATGACTGGAGGTTTATCAATTTTATTGATCTTTCCAAAGCTCTTAGTTTTCTTTGTTTTTTCTATTGATTTCCTGTTTTCAATTGCATTAATTTCTCCTCTAATTTTTTTAAGTAGTCTCTACACCCAACATGAGACTTAAACTCATGATCCTGAGATGAAGAGTCAGATGCTTTACAAACTGAGCCAGCCAGGCACCCTCTGCTCTAATTTTTATTATTTCTTTTCTTTTTTTAAGATTTTTTTTTATTTATTTACTTGACAGAGAGTGAGATCATAAGTAGGCAGAGAAGCAGGCAGAGAGAGAGGAGGAAGCAGTCTCCCCACTGAGCAGGGAGCCCGATGTGGGACTCGATCCCAGGACCCTGAGACCATGACCTGAGCCGAAGGCAGAGGCTTAAACCACTGAGCCACCCAGACACCCTCTTATTTATTTTCTTTTGCTTGTTTTGGATTTAATATGCTCTTCTAATTTTCTGAGGTGGAAACTTAGAGTATTGATTTTAAATATTATTTCTTTTCTAGTATGTGAATTCAATGCTATGCATTTCCTTCTAAGCACTACTTTTATTGCATTCCTTCCACAACTTTTGTAAGCTGCATGTTTATTTTCATTTAGTTTGAAATTTATCTTGAGACTACTTTGGTTCATGAATTATTTAGAAGCATGTTGTTTAATTCCCAAGTATTTTGGGATTTTATAGATAGTTTCCTGGTACCGATTTCTGATTTAATTATGTTGTGGTCTGATGGCATACTCTGTATGATTTCCATTCTTTTGAATTTGTTAAGGTGTGTTTTACAGCCCAGAATATGTCTATGTTGATAAATATTCTGTACAAGCTTGAGAAAAATATATGTTATGCCCTTGTTGGATGTAGTCATCTATAGATGTCAATGAGATGAGTTTGATTGGTGGTGCTGTTCACTTCAACTATGTCCCTACTGATTTTCTGCCTGCTGGATCTGTCAATTACTGATAGAGGGGTATTGAAATATCCAACTATAATAGTCAATTCATCTGTTGCTCTTTCTATCAGTTTTTGCCTCATGTACTTTGATGCTCTGTTGTTAGGTACATACACAGTAAGGATCATTGTCTTCTTGGAGAATTAATCCCTTTATTATTATGTAATGCTCCTCTTTATTCCTAATAATATTTCCTTGCTCTGAACTGTTTTTAAAGAAGATTTATTTATTTATTTGAGAGAGAGTGAGTGAGAGCATGAGTGTGAATGGCAGAGGGAGAGGGAGAGAGAATCTCTAGCAGACTTTGTGCTGAGTTTGGAGCATGACATGGGGTTCGATCCCACCTAGCTGAAAACAGGAGTCAGATGCTTAACCAACTGCACCACCCAGGCACTTCTGAACTGTTCTGTCTGAAATGAACATAATTCCTCTAGCTTTCTCTCTCTCTCTCTCTCTCTCTCTCTCTCTTTTTAGTGTTTCTCCATCCCCTTTCTTCCTAATCTATCTATATTTAAAATGAAGGTTTTTTTGTGGACAACATACAGTTGGGCCTGGCTTTTTATCCACTCTGATGTTTCTGTCTTTTAACTAATGTGTGAGACCACTGATGTGATATGGTTGGATTACTGTCTTACCATATTTGTTACCATTTTCTATTCCTTGCCTTGTTCTTTGTTTCTTTTTTATTTATTTTTATTTTTTTGTTCCACTCTTTTTCTACCTTCCCTGGTTTTAATTGAGCATTTTATAGAATTCCACTCTCTCCTCTTTCTTAGGATATCAATTATATTTCTTTGTTTACTTTTTGTAGTGCTTGCATTTGAATTTGCAATATACATTTACAACAGATTCAAGTCTTTTTTCAATAAACACTATACCAATTCACAGGTATTCCAAGTACTTTTTAATTGAGGGTTCCTAAATCCTCCCTCTTTCCCCTTATACCATTGCTGTCATTTATTTTACTTCTCTATAAACTGTCGTCACTGGATATTTTGTTGCTATTTTTTTTGGAACAAATTTATCTATTAGATCAATTAGGAATAATACAAATAAAATATTTTACTTTATCTTCATTTATTCCTTTTCTCTCTCTTTTAAAAGATTTATGTATATATGTATGTATGTATGTATTTATTTATTTATGAGAGAGAGAGAGAGAGAGAGCATGAGCGGACTTAGGGGCAGAGGGAAAGGAAGAGGGAGAAGGAGACCCCCCTACCCTTGGTGAGCAGGTGGGTCTCTATTGCAGGACCCTGAAATCACACCCTGAGCCAAAGGCAGATGCTTAAATGACTGGGCCACCCAGGTGTCCCTTTTTAAAAAAGTTTTATTTATTTAAATAATCTCTACACTGAATGAATATGGGGTTCAAACTCATGACCCTTGATAACTCAGGACCCATGCTTCTCTGACTGAGAAGTCAGGCATCTCTCTATCACTTTTTAAGAATAATTCTTGTAGTACAGGATTCTAGGTTGGTGGCTTTTCTTTTCTTTCCTTTCCTTTCCTTTTCTTTTCTTTCAACGCTTTAAATTTTTCACACTACTCTCCTTTTGCTTCCATGGTTTCTGAAGAGAGGTCTGATATAATACTTTTTCTTTCTCTTCTATAGGTAAAGTGTTTTTTCCCTCTGTCTCCTTCAAGATTTTCTCTTTGTCTTTGATTTTTAGCAGTTTGAATAAGATATATCTAGGTATAGTTTTTTTTATTTATTTTACTTGATGTTTTCTGAGCCTCAGTGTTATCAGAGCTTGATGTTTTCAGATCAGTAGTGGTCATTAATAGGAATTAATTAGTTGTCATTAATTTTGGAAAATTCTCAGTCATTATTACTTCAAATATTTCTTCTTTCCTTTATTTTTTTCTTGTATTTCCATTATGTGCATATTACACCTTTTAAAATTGTTCCACAGTTCTTAAATATTCTGTTCTTTTTGTCATTCATATTTCTCTTTGTATTTCAGCTTTAGAAGTGTCTATTGACATTTCTTCAAGCTCACTGATTCTTTCCTGGGCTGTGATCTGTCAGTTGATAAGCCTAGCATTCTTCATTTCTTTACAGTGTTTTTTATTTCTAGCATTAACTTCCAATTCTTTTTTTTTAAGGTTTTATTTATTTATTTGGCAGAGAAAGAGACTGTGAGAGAGGGAACACAAGCAGGGGGAGTGGGAGAGGGAGAAGCAGGCTTCCCGCTGAGCAGGGAGCTAGGATGCAGGGCTCAATGCCAGGACCCGAAATGAAGGCAGATGCTTAATGACTGAGCCACCCAGGTGCCCCAACTTCCAATTCTTTCTTAGAGTCTCCATCTCTCTGTTTACATTGCCCATCTATTCTTTCATGTTGTCTACTTTTTTTCCATTACATCCCTTAGCATATTAATCATAGTTACTTTAAATTCCTAGTCTGATAATTTCCACATCTCTGCCATACCCGAGTCTGGTTCTGATGTTTGCTCTGTTTTTTGTCTTTTTGGATTTACTTGTTACTTTCTGTTGAAAGCCTGATATGATGTAGTGGGTAAAAGGAACTGAGCTAATAGGTCATTATTGTGTCTTTATGTTCACCTGTCTAAGAGTTAGACTTTGTTTACTGTTTTTTGTAGCTGTGTCAGAGTCTAAACTTCCTCTGTTTTTTGTTTTTGTTTTTGTTTTTGCCTCCCTTTATTGCACAGGAGCCCTACTGATATCCTAGTAAGATGTGGGGGAAGGGGAACATTCTCTCAACTCATGATTGGGTCTCAGTCTTTTAGTGAGACTGTGCTGTGACTGTTTCAAGTGTTTCTCAGATCCACTGTCCCCTCAGGCGGGATAGGAAGGATAGAGTGGACTGCAGTTGAGTACCCCCTTCCTACAGGTTGGCTAGGCTCTGGGAAAACCTCAGTCTTTTAGGTTCTGGTAAAATAGCCTTTTTTTTTTTTGAAAGCTGGCCTTGTTAAAAACTGAGTGTTCTTTCTGGTGTTTTGTTTTGTTTTGTTTTGTTTTGTTTGGCATTTAAAAAAATTTTTCTTTTATTCTTTGCCCCAGGGGTACAGGTCTGTGAATCATCAGGCTTACATCTTTCACAGCACTCACTATAGCACAGACCCTCCCCAATGTCCATAACCCATCCACCCTATCCCTACCCTTCCACCCCCCAGTAACCCTCAAAAACTGAGTGTTCTAATTTATTTTCCTTCATTGGTTTGCAACTTCTTTGGGAGCTTCCTGGGTGAAATCTGAAACCAGCTCCCAATACATGGAGGGCAGGGAGAGACCAAAGGGAGAGGCAGAGCCCTCTAGATTGGTAGGTGGCAGGTTTCATATGCAAGGAAAGCTACTTACAGGGCTTGTTTTGGGCAGCCACAAAATGAGTAGATTTCTGCACTTGGTCTACCGGAATCTTAAAGTTTATATAGATGCTTTAACTGCGTGCAGTCGTGCATACCATCCAGATAGTCTCAACACTGCATTTCTATCTCAAGGCTGTATCCTTGGGGCAGCTTCTGGGAACAGGGAAAGCAAATGGAACACACATTCCAAAGGACAGGGGAGGGCTGGGGAGCCTTCAAGTGCCCAGTTCCACTTTAGGTTGACTGGTGGTCACATCTCAATGACTTCCCCCAACACCCAGCCCAATTCTGGAAGTATGCTGGGATTTTCCTCTGATCTTCCTGGTAGGGCTCCTGGAAGTAAAAACTCACAAAAGTTTGAGGGCTTCCCTAAGAATGGATACCTGGTGTTTTAGTCTCAAACTTGGCCACACTGAGCCTCCAGCTATTCATCAATCACAGTTCCAGTTTCCCTGCTCTAGTGCTGCTTCCTGCAGAGTTTCCGAGCTTGGGTATCATCTTTGGTATGTGGAGATTCTCTGTATCCATGTGTTGGTCTCACCACTGTATGGAGTGGCAGCTTGCCCCGTGACCTCAGTTCTCTCTTGGATCTAAGAAACAGTTTTCAGGTTCTTGTTGTTAATACAAGAGTGATGACTTCCAGGCTCCTTATATGTCAGACCAGAAACTAGAAATCTGGGTTGCTATTTCACTATTCTTCACTTTCTTTGAAGCAGAGCGGTTTTAAATTTTGATGAACTGCAACTTACTTTGTTTTTTTTAAGTAGGCTCTATACCCAGCATGGGGCTTGAACTCACCACCCCAAGATCAAGAGTCACATGCTCTACCAACTGAGCCAGCCAGTCGTCCCTTACTTTTCTTTTGTTGTTTGTGCTTTGGCTGTCTTACCTAAAAAACCATTGCCTAATCAAAGGTCATAAATATTTACACCTATGTTTCCTTCTAAGGGTTTTATAATTTGGGCTCTGTTAATGTTGAAATCTTTGGCTTATATTTGAGTTGTTTTTTGCAGATGGGATGAGGTAGGAGTCAAACACTATTTTTTCGCATGTGAATATCCAGTTGTCCCAGCACCATCTGTTGAAAAGTCTTATTTCCCCAGTTAATTGTATTGGCACATTTACTGAAAATAAATTGCCCATAGTTTTATGAGTTTATTTCTGGGTTCTCAATTCTATCTCATTGATGAAGTGTCTATCATTATGCCAGTACTGTATCACCTTGATTATGTAATAATCTTGATTATACAGTAAGTTTTGAAATGAGGAAATATGAATCCCCTAACTTTGTTCTTCTTTTTCAAGATTGTTTTGGCTATTCCTGGCCCCTTATCTTTCTATACCAATTTTAGGATCTGGTTGTCAATGTCTGTAAAAAAAACAGCTACAATTATGATAAGAATTACACTGAATCAGCAGATCATTTGGGGGTGTATCATTAATATCTTAATGATATTAAGTCAGGTTTCTCAACTCATGTATATGGATGACTTTCCATTGATTTCTTTTAAAGTTTCTTTCAATGATAGTTTATAGGTCTTAGTGTCCAAGTCTTGTACTTCTTTTGTTAAATTTATTCTTAAATATTTTAATCTTTTTGATGCTATTTTAAGTGAAGTTGTTTTCTTTATTTTATCTTTGGATTGATTGTTCAATGCTAGTGTGTAGAAATACAACCAATTTTGTACATTGACCTTGTGTCCTGCAACTTTGCTGAACTCATTTATTAGCTTAAATATTTGCTGTGTATGGATTTGTATTAGCTTGAATATATGTGTGTATAGATTGGTATTAGCTTAAATATGTGTGTGTATGGATTCCTTGCAATTTTCAAATGCATGGATTTTCTTCTTCCTTTCCAATGTGGGTTCTTCCCCCCCGCTCCTTTTTCTTTTTCTTATCTAATTGCCCTGGCTAAAACCTCTAGTACAATGTTGAACAGAAATGACAAGAACAGATATCCTTATTTTTGATAATAGGGAGAAAGCTTTAGTTTTTCTTCATTAAATATGAGATTATGGATTTTCTTATGGATGCTCTTTACCAGGCACCCAATTATTATCGTTTCCATTTTTCAGATGAAAACACCGGGGCTCAGAGAGGTTGATTAAGTTGCTGGAAAACCCAGGATTTGAACCTGGTCAATGGTCTCCGAAGGCTCTTCATACTTTCCCCCTCTGCCTGAAGTGACCAGCAAGGAGAGGGCCCAGGAAGAGAATGGAGACAGTGAGGGCTCAGTGGCTAAGACTGGATTTTCTTCACCCTCCAGGTGACTTTGGGAATCACCCATTCACATAATTTGTCTATGTCCCACCAGGCCCTCCTAGCCTGAGACAGAGGCAAGTTTTGTGTGTAGCCTGTCTTTCTACTTTTTTGTCAGCTGCAGCTGCTGAACACTGGCAACATCCATGCCATTTGAGACGGGTCCTGTCCACTGTCTCTGTCTCATCCCCTGAGGCTGGAGAGTCTCAGGGTAAAAACACCTGTTAGGAAAGCAATGTGCTGGGTGCAAACAAATGATCTTTTTACTTTTTGCTTTTTCTTCTTCCAGTTTCTTATCTGGAATTTTTGTTTTCCCTTAAGAGATTTCCATAGTAGATCTTCACTAATAATAAACTCTACTGCTCCCTGACAAATTTCTCATCTTAAAGAAGGCTTTCTGAGATATATTAAGATCTCAGTTTAGAATTCGGCTATTTCTTCAGACCACCCTTTGTTCTCACCTAATAAATGAGATAGACTTATCTGACAGAGATAAGAGGTTTGGGTAAATTCCCCAAGGTCAAGTAGTAAAGTATAAGCTTGGTCAAAACTCAGATCTGGGTCTATGATCTGGGACATTAGATGTCTACAGTACTGTTTTTCCATACAATATTACTTTACACATGCTGGGGCATTTTTTTGGAGACCATTTACTGCTCCTGCTTTGCCCTCTGATGCTGTGGTATGGAGGCTTAGCTGAGAGGGTGCAGCGCATGGCTAAATTTGTGCGCATAGAACCCAAGACCTGGTTAGAATCTTGATTGCACTGCTTACTGCTGGGTGATCATGGGCTTATTGAACTTCTGTGATTGTTTTTTTCATGTATAAAATGGAGATTTTTATGAGAATTGAAAAGCTGCATGAGGATCTCTGTGTAACGCCTGGCATGTAGTAAGTGCTCAATATATATAAATTAGTTATTAACACTACTCCTTCTACTGGTGAAGGGAGGACAGTTTGATTCTGAGTTGGTCTGTCTTGCACAGAACGCCTTGCTGGTGGCCTGCTTTCGTTAGGGTATATGTCAGTGCCTGGGCTCCGTGTTCTTCAGGGCCTGCTCAGGACATGCTGAGAAGACTTTCATGGACAGTGTAAACCGGCGCACTCTTCTCACTGGCCCGACAATGGCCTCAGGCCTCCATAAAGTTAGGGTGATTTTGTGGCAAAATACTGATTCTAAGTCTAGGGAGAACTGTGGGTCTTTAAAAAGGATTAGAAGTAAAATAGCAATAATGCAGTGACAGACCCAAGGCCTCAGTGAGTTGAGAGTCAATCAGATGCCTGCTTCTCTTCCTTTTTTCAGTCACTATGCCTGTTCCAGGAGGCCCCACCCCCTGCTGAACACGCTGAGGTTTCCAGGTTACCCCTTTGTTCCTCTGGAAGCCCTGTCCATGGTCATGTGAGAAAGGGAAGGCCAGCGGTAGGCAGGAGGCTTCCTTCCACACCTAGTGGTCACCTCTGGGCACCCCCTACCCCCTGCCTGTGCCTAGAACTTTTCACTCTCTGGCCTGGAAGGCAGGAGAGCACAGGTCAGGAGTTAGCCAGAAAGCTGACTGGCTGTGCTGCCTGGGTGCCTGGGGCCAGTTTACTCCGTTCTCAGACCTGCTGCATGCAGTCTAGCATTGGGTGGCATAGCACTGGGAGCCCAGCCTGGCCCCCCACACAGATAAAGCCAGGTTCTCATTCCCAGCTGTGTGACGCGGGCAAGTAGTTTCTCTTTTGAAGAGGAGGGGACAATGAAATGTTGATGGGGACCTTCAGGTGTATGGTGGTTGGTAACCAGAAATGTTTCCTTATTCTTAGTCACATAGTTTCCCTGTGCCTCGGTTTCCACATCTGTAAAATGGAGATCATAGCCATATACTTATCAACCCCACAGAGATTTCAGAAACTGTTCACAGAAGAAGTCAGCGGCCAATCTAAAGGCATCGCAGGCAGGATGCTCTGGTAGAAGACAGATGCAAAGTGGCCTGGAAAGAGGGGAGGTTCTGTGCCGTGAGGTGGCCAATGGAACCTCCCTGGGGAATGGAACTTGCATTGGACCTTGTAACAGGGAATGTGATTTCAAGGTGGAGGAGACCAAATATCACTCGTGGGCTGAGAGACAATGTGGGAAGGCACCGAAGGAGGAAAAACTCTGCTAGAAGCAGCACACCCTGTCCTGGGACTTTCCGGGTGTACCTCCCTTTGCTGGAAAACCATGTAATCTACTGTGGGCTCTATGCTGACTAATTATTTGCCTAGGAAGAGACAAAAACATGATATAATCAGTCCTAAAAAGGGCAGAAGACCTTCGAGGGCATAAAAATGCATTGTGAATCCCACATTCTCATTCCTATGTATTTATTCACACAAAAACCTGTTTGTAAGTGTTCAGAGTGAGTTGGTTCATAATCCCCAGGTCTAGAAACAACCCAGAAGTCTTTAAGTGATCAGAATGATTAACAGACCTGAAATAGAATACTACCTAGCAACGAAAAGGAACAGACAACTGGTAACGGAACAACATGGGTGAATCCTAAATGAACTCAGCAAGCTATCTTCTGTACGACTCCATTTATATGATATTTTGGAAAAGGTCGAACTGGAGGGGTCTAACCCCAAACCAACTGGTTGACTATAGAGGAACATGAGGGCATTTCTTTGAGGTGATGAGACTGGTATCTCGGCTGCAGTTACACAACTGTATGGTTATCAAACTGTATACTGAAGAGTGTCCACTTGAAATTGTGTCTCAGTGACGAAGGACATGGGAATTGGTGCCCGGACAGAGAGGCTCCTGTTTTGGTCAGCTTGTCTTGGCACCCCCGCGGCTCCTTGCCTACTGGTTTCCACATGCAGCAACTCAACAATTGGGGATCACCACAAGTTAACTGTAGCCTCCTCAAATTCAGGCGTTGATGGAATACAGCAGTGTGATATTTCCGGACCTAACTGTGGCGGCTATCAGAGCCTGTGTGGGAAGAGACCAGGCAGGTAGGCAGAGAGAAGTTGGCCTCCAAATTGGGAAAACCAGAATTATCCTGGCCACTGGCCAGCAGTAAGTCTCTGGGTGCACCAGTCGACTCATCTCTGATGACCTGTCACTGAGCTGTCTAGACCAAGAGCTGTGGAGAGGGTCAAATGAAAATAATGTGTGTTCAGATATTAGTATTGTTGTTATTATTATCTTCATTCATTTATTAATTCAAATGCTTTAAAAAAGAAATAAAAATCTTTGGGCAAGTCTTTAAGACAGACAAATGAATGCCACCAAGTATGTTTGCAAAGCTATATAACATGATCACTATCCAAGGCAAATGTTGAACCCAGTTAGTATTATTATTGTAATTTCAAATGGGAGTGTAAGTATCAGGATTTAAGGGAAATATCCAAGATAAGAATCCTAAAGAGAGGAGTGCCTGGCTGGCTCAGTAGGCAGAGCTTGTGACTTTTACTTCAGAGTCCTGAGTTCAAACCCCATGTTGGGCAAAGTGCTCACTTAAAAAAAAAATTCCTTAAGTGAAACTCCATCCTAAATACTTCTCAAGTTAAACGAAAAGTTGGTGCTCTCAAAACAAAATGAAAATCAAGCCTTGGAAGAACTATTTTAGGCAATTTAGAAGCCATAATGATATGAACTTACAAGATACTTAGTCCATATACACTTCTGTTTCCTATTTGTTATGAGGGAATTTATATGAAGTCCCTGTGTCCTGTGCACCATGGCTGGTGTGGGATATCAGCACTCATGGGGGGTGGAGTGGAGGCAACTGCTCCACAGAGCTCCTGGGGACTGGGGCAACTACATGGTGTCCCAGAGGACTGTAGAAAGAAGTGCCTAAGCCAGCTGTTCTAGAATAAGTCTCCTCCAGTGGACAGTGGGCTCGGGAATTCATATAGCTACTGGAAGGTCATTTGGCTAATGTCAAAGTAATGTTTTGCCATTGCAGGGAAAGTTTCCACTTAAGCAAGAAGGTGCTTTGTGGTTTATATCTCTCAGTAGTAGGGACTGGATTCATCTTCATTTTGCTAACTGAGACAGAAATTTGTTTTGACATTTGTGTCACTGCGGGCCAACTCTGTGTTAGGCTTGGGGGAATGCAGCCGCAAGTCAGACACAATCCCAGCCCTTAGGACCTTTATCTTTCTAGACTCAGGCTGGGGAACTGTTACATAAACACACCCAACCAAGGGTTAAAGGGATCTATGACAGACAGGAGGACTGGGCCATGCTCACCAGGTAAAGTTCGGAGAGTTTAGTTTTCAGTGTCCACAGGAACAAAGTAGGCTGGTAAGGTCAGTGGAAATATTTGATACTTTGAGAGTTCTCTCTCTTATTGTGAAGTAATCATTAAATTGGAAGTGCCCAATCCTTTGGGCAGGTATTCTCATAAATAAGGCTCTAACATTCTAAGGAGGAGGACTCTGAGTCTACAAGACTGAAGACCTCACCTCAAGCGGTGATTCATTTACCCAGTAAAAGCCACTTCGTAAAGGAAAATGAAAGAATATGTGACTCATGCACCCAAGAAATCAGGGAGAGGGTGGTTAGAACTCTTCTGGGCACAGCTGGTTCTGGGATCTCCAAGGGGGGTGTCAAGGCTCTCTCTCCGTTGTGTGCAAGGCCCTCAGTCATGTGTTCGCCATGTGTGATGGGACGGATGGCTCCCAGGGCCTTCCAGATTGCAGTCCCCAAACAAGAGAGCACCTGGGCTGATGCTCTAGCAGAGTCCCTTGAGGACTCCGACCACCCTGCAGTGAGGGGCCCGGGGCAGCCGGCCCCATCCAAGCCACTTGAACCAGGCAGAGCATCCGGGAAACAAGGAGGGTGTGGCTCTCCAAGAAAAAGAGAGTGAGCATACAATTCTCATCTCCTACCAGTCTTCTGGGGACCATGGTGGGGGCCTTCTGCCTCACACAGCCTTTCTTTCTGATTTCACTATAGTCATTCTTTGTGAATCTCTCCCATCACTGGTGTCTAAGAAATGGCGACTGCTATGAAGCCTGCCTCCTGCCCATGCGTGGAGAACAGGTCTGAATCCTCTTCCCTTCCATTACAGCAGGTGTAGGGAAAACAAACGTAGAAGCAGATTTGGATTCAAGACTCAGCTCTTGGGAACAAGTCTCTGAAGCCTGTTTCCTCAAAGAAAATGAGGACAGTATACCTGTGTCGTAGGGTAGCTGTGGGAATGGAATGGGTGAAAGGGTGCCTAGGATAGAGCCTGGTGCTGGATACAGGTTCATTAACAGGCAAATCCATATTTCATAAAGCGAGTTAGTTTTTCATCTGGGAAGTTAAGGCTATTTTGGCAGCTAGACAACTGCTTCTAAAGCTTTGCTGGCTAACCAAGCCCATTGGAGAATTCCCACATACCTGTGAGGAAGAGGGAAGTTTTTCTCTTTGCCTCAGCTGACAGGGATTGTTGGGGCTACGTGTCAGCGTTGGCTTAAGGAACCTCAGCTTAGTCACAGAAAGAAGATTTGAAATCTCCCAGTTCTTCCAGGATATCTTCATTTCATTTTCTTTCTCTTTTGTCTTTTAATTGATGGGTGTGGGGAGGTAGCAAGATCATACTGTTAATTTTTTTTGAAGCATCATTAATTCTTCAGATGGAAAATGAAACCAATCAGGGGCAAGGAATCAGAGCACAGGAAGCCAGGATGCGGGACAGATACTCCCCCAGACCATGCGGAGGTTGGCAAATTATTCCGGCCCCACTGTGACTGGCAAGTTTGGGTTTTGGAATGGAAAGCCTTGCTTCCTAGAATGTTTGTACACTAGTTCTCTTTTCTGAGATTGTTTGATTTTCCCCGTTCTATTCCACGAATATACTTCATTAGGCTTTGCTTACCTACCAGCCCCCACATTCCAGTTTTGCATCCTAGAGATTCATCTGAGGTCACCCTGATTTGAGTTCTGGGAGATTTTAAAGACTATATCTTGGTTTTACTTCCACAGATGGCTAGTAAATGTGTGTAGAGTTTATTGGTCCAACTTCTAGAGGGCAACTTCATCCCCCCCCCCCTTTTTTTTTACTTTTGGGTAAGGGCACCTCATTGTTTCCCCATGTACTGCCAATAAGCTGGTTTTATTGAGGGAAAACATCTGTGCAAAGTCTCCTTGGTTTCAGGTCAGATGGGGACAGATAGTGCTGTCCTGTCTACTTGAAATCAGAGTCTCATTTTTGTTTCTCCTGCTCACTGGAGGAGAAAGGAACAAACACATGAACAGATTTTCCTATTTGGAAAAATTTTTTTTCAGTCATTTTTTACTTGTGTTTCAGATTCTTACAACATTCCGTCCTTTATTTTCTCCCATTAAACTTCCCCATAACTATGAGAATCATTTATTTCAAATCAACTATTTTTATTATAAAAGCAATATTCATTGAAAAAAGCTGCACAAAGACCAAAGTAACAGTTACTTAGTAATTTTTATTTATTCATTTATTTATTTAGTGAAAGAAATTCTCCCAATCAGAATGATTTATTCTATTTCTGGGTTCATACAGGTTTTCCAGTAATAATAATAATTAACTACAAAACAGTGTAAGAAAACAGGAAAAAAAAAGAAAACGACATTCCGTTGTACTGCACAATTTCAGATTGATAATTTATACCACTGTACTGAGATTCTAAAATAGCCTTCAGCTTAGTTTCATTAGGGCTTGAGGAAATTATGAAGAACTGACAACTTTATCTGTATCCACAATTTGGAACGAGCTTTAGACATCACCAGAGATGACATCCTAAGACATAGGAGTGCAAGGTGCTCCCTGAAAACCTGTTTCTGTGTGTGATTAAATCTTTCTTCCTCCTTGTCTTTCTCTATATTCTTATAGTCTCCTCTGCTTTCCTGTCTTCAAAACCACAGGCTTTTCTTAGTTAGCCCTAATAAAGATGTAGTCACATTTTAAATCACTTTATTTTTTAAAAAAGATTTTATTTGTGAGTGAGAGAGCGGAGCACGAGTGGGGAGAGGGGCAGAGGCAGAAGCAGGCTCCCCGCTGAGCAGGGAGCCAAATGCAGGGTTGATCCCAAGACCCTGGGACCATGATCTGAGTCCAAGGCAGATGCTTAACCCACAGCCACCCAGGTGGCCCAGATCACTTTATAACAGTTTCTTGTCTAGAACGGATTGAATTGCCTTTTATTCGTAAGTTCCCTTTAATGAGATCTTCGTTTGAAGGACCAGTAACCCTCAGAAAATCTTTAAAAAAGTCTCTAGGAACATGGGCGCCTGGGTGGCTCAGTGGGTTAAAGCCTCTGCTTTCGGCTCAGGTCATGATCTCAGCATCCTGGGATCAAGGCCCGCACAGGGCTCTCTGCTCAGCAGGGAGCCTGCTTTCCTCCTCTCCCTGTCTGTCTGCCTGCCCCTCTGCCTACTTGTAATCTCTCTCTCTGTGATAAATAAATAAATAAAAATCTTAAAAAAAAAAAGTCTCTAGGAACAAAGTCATTGTGCCATTCTTCATACTCTCCTCGCACAATTGCTGCCCCACTTCTGATTACTGAAATTGAGCCCGGTCTTCGAAACTTGCCGCAAATACTACTTGTCTTGTGAGGTCTTTCTTCTGCACCAGCCCTTCAACTAGGTGTGACCACTCCTTCGCACAAATTCCAATCTTATTCTGTACCAGCTTTATGACACTGGTGGTAATCCTGCTTGGATTGTATACCTGTTGTATTCCTTTTTTAGGTTATGGGCCTTCACACAGCCAGGTTCAATGGCTTACTCTTTGAATCCGTTGCAGCTACAGGGCTTTATATATAAGAGTTCTAGGAATTGAGTAACTGTGGCCATCTTTGCTTCACTTACTTACAATTATTATAAACCCAGTGTAGATTTAACAGAGCTGTGAAGACGTAAACTACTAATTAAAAAATAGATCAATTTTTGCTTAGTAACAATACTTGGTGTTTGTGGTTTGTGTGTGTGTGTGTGTGTGTGTGTGTGTTTTCTCCTTCAGCTGCACAAGTACAAACCGTATGAAATCTTTAAGTAATGTTCTCAGTTTTCAAAGTAAGTTGTTGAACTGCTCATTCAGAATCTGGGCCCCCTTCCTAAAACCAGATGACACACTTCTTGCCCTTCCCATGCCAAGTCCCTCCCTCAGTGGCCCACTTCCTCTCTACAGCAAGGCACTGAGCTCTGAACCTAAGCTGGCAAACTCCTCTCTCTTCTCACCTTCCCGAGGAGGTGTGTTCCTTTCTCTAAGCATTTTGTAACAGGACCAATCTTTGTCAGAGACGGGAAACTTGCCAAATGCTCAAGCCAATGTTCAAGCACCACACTTCCTCACTACTTGCAGTGGTGTGCTGGGATAAAATCCAGGAGACTCGTAAAAGCCAAATGGAGACTGCACAGTTATCCTTATGGAAACTTGTGGTAAAATAATAATGTGGCCACTTACAATATCACGGACTACGTGCACAAATGATCCAACATTTTTGCATGTTGAATTATAACAGTATAGTTTGAAATCATGAAGAGCTGTTTCTAAAATATATATACATAAAAAAAGGTGAATTAGATTTTTTGGGTGTACTCTCCATAGTAATTTTTAAGGAAGAAAGTGCTTTTTTTTAAGATCCTGGTAGACTTTTCTTTTTCTTCCTTTTTTTTTTTTTGGCCGTGGTCGGAAGTGGGGTTGGATGTAAAATTTTGTGGTTTCGAAGAACGCTCAAGTGGCGAATTAATGTGATGTGAATAAAAGCTAACCGCCTCATTCTCTTGCAGTCTAATCACAGACCACCCCTTTTTTTCCAGCCTTAGGGGAGGGAGCCTTTAATAATGGTCTGTGTAAACTGATGCCCAGGCGGTATGAGTTCGAAGAAGCGCTGCTCGAACACGTTGAAGCGGAGCAGAGAGCAACCCCAAAGGGTAGCAGCTCCCCAAACAAAAAAAGTGCTTCGGACAACCAACGCACCCAAACGGCTGCAATGGCTCTGCTGGCGAGAATGCTGAAAGCCCGCGGGAGCCCAGCGCCCGGGCGGGGCGGGCTTCTGGGCGCCGGGGCCCTGCGGCAGTGCCGGCCCGAGGGCTCCCGGCTGCCGGCGGGGGCGCCGGCCGAGGACAAAGGAGCGGGGCGGCCGGGAGCGCCGCGGGCCAGGGGCCGGGCCGAGGGGCCCCGCAGCCTCGCCGCCATGCCGGGCCCCCGCACCCTCGCCAACCTGGTGGAGTTCTTCTGGAAGGACGGCTTCAGCCGCATCCACGAGATCCAGGTAGCGGTGCGCGCCGGGCCGGGAAGGGAGCGGGCCGGGGGACTGTTCCTCTGAGCGTGGAGGGCTCGCGCGCGCCGGAGGGCGTCCGGGAGGAGGCACCGCGAAGGGTGCCCGAAGGGACTCCAGGGAGGGGGCACCGGGTGGGGGATGCGGGAGAGGGAGCGCCAGGCCCGGCCGGGAAGGGGACATCGAGGAGGGTCGCCCCGGAGGGCCCCCAAGGAGGAGGCACCGAGCAGCGGATGCCGGGGAGGGGACGCCGGGCAGGGGGCGCCAAGAAAGGGGCTTCAAGGAAAGACGCCAGGGCGGGGTCTCTGGGCTGGGCGCGCGGGGGAGAGGGCTCCGGGGAGCGAGCCCGAGGAGGGGTGCAGGGGAGCGGTCCCCAGGTAGGAGGCCCCGCGCGGGCGGAGGCGCGGGCTGGGACTTGCGGAGCCCAGCTGAGGGAGTCGCCGAGCCGCCCCGGGACGGCCCCGCGGGGGTTCCGGAAGAGCCCTTCACCCGCGGGGGTCGGGGCCGGCCCGGGAGCGCTGCGAGCAGCTCTGAGCTCTCCAGAGCGCCGCGTCTACGGCGGCCGAGACCATGTGGAGTTCGTTTCTGGTCCTTTTTGCTTGTGTTTTATAAATGGAAAACAAACACGTCCCCTCCCCCAAACATCCGAGGTTCGGAGGCCATAGGTTGCTTAGCCTCTAAGTGATGGGGTCGTCACACGAACCTAAATGACCCTCGGCTGCAAGCCAGGGCTCAGGCGAGGACCTGGGAAGAACCCAGTCGTTTCAACAACCCGCGGGAGCTTTGGGGCCCGCCCAGTCTACAGTTGCTCATCATGAGTTTTGCCCTTCCTTTCCTCCTCGCACATTGCGCCTTTCATTGCAAGGTGACCCTCCACCTTCAAGGGTCATGGGATCTCCCTTCCTCTCGTTTGCTATGGCAGCTGCTTCCTCACGGGACTTTCTCATTTTCTCAGGGCTCCCACTCCAGCGCACACTTATTTCTGGGATCTGGGCTCCCAAGAACACCCTCTCCCCAGCCTGACCCCCCACCGCAGTCCCACTTGGTTTTGTTCAAAACTCTCCGAGAAAGCCTTCTGTGACAACCCACCTGGCCTGCGGTCATGGTCATTCATTCGTTCCCTCAACCAAGAAGCATACCTGATGGTGCAGCCACCTGGATTGGGCTAGAGAAGCAGAAACTTCATTGGGAGAAAAAAAACAGTAGAACTCAGGAGCAAGTTTAATTTGACTGAAATTCCAGCCCCTCCTCTCCATCCCCCACACTAAGCCTACACAGTTTTCTGCCTGACATGCTTCTAGGGGTCAGAAATGATTTCCTTTCTTTTCCATGTGGAATTTGAAAATAAACTACCAGGATGATAGTTTTCAAATGGGATAAAACATGTTTTGTTATTGACTGTGGGTAAGTCAGTGCAGCTTGATTTTTTTTTTGTTTTTGTTTCTGGGTGTTTTTTTTTTTCCTTTTATCCGGCTCTGCTGCCATCTGCTTTTATCCTCACAGCATAAACCCAGTTTGTTCCTCAGGACAGGTTTCTTCGAGAAACTGACCACTTTAAAAACCTGCCTCTGTAGCAGGAGCCACCTAGGGAGCCACCGCTGCACAACCACAAAGTGTCTCAGTTCAGAGGGGCGTTTTCTCTGCTCTGGCCTGCTTCCTGCCATCACCCTACATGCAGCCCTCTTGCCCAAGGCTCGGGTCGATCCTATCACTGTGATCGGTCCTGAGTGGTGGCATGCAACTGGCAGAGGACAGTCATGGAACTGACTCACCTGTGCTTTCTCGAAACACGGTAGACAGGCCTCAACTCTTCCCAGCTGTCCTTCCGGGCTCCCCTTTTCCTTTATTCTCCAAATAACACTCATTTGCAAGAGCAGAAATCCTCCTGCAACCCCTCTGAGGACCCCTAGGGGACTGCTTGATGGCCTTGGGTTACCCCACCGCAGATGTGCTCAGGTTGCTCTAGACTGAATAAGGGTCTAGTGAACCCCTCTGCCCTTCTCTCCAGCTTGCTCCTGAGGCACTTGTAGGAGGAAGACAGTTACTCTGTTACCATTACCTCCAGTATACTTTACTCAACTTGTGATCACACAGTGTTAGCTCTCCAGTCAACTATGTGGTTCAGGTCTTTCCTGTACAGGTGGAAAAGACCCAAGTGTTGGCTGAGTGACTTGCCCGAGGTCACACAGATAGTGGCAGAGCAGACATCCTAGCCTGTGTTGCCAGAGGCTGGATTCAGATGTGACAGGGCAGGAGGGCCCTGTGTTCAAATGTTAGCCCTCCACACAAACCTGTGGGTCTTGGCTAATCACTTATTCTCTCTGGACCTCAGTTTCCTTGTCTGTGCAGTAGTCTGACAGTCCTCATCCATCTCACAAGTTATCATGAAGTCAAATGAGATTAGGGCTGTGGAAGGGCTTTGTAAGCTATAATCATAACACATAACTTCTAATAATGAAAACTTCTAGAACTCTTTTCATGTGCAAGGCACAGTTCAAAGTCCTACATGTGAGGCAAGTTCTATTTCTCCATTTCGGAGGTGAGGAAACTGAAGTACAGCAGGTAAGGTTGCCTAGCTAGCACACACTGAGCTAAGATTTGAACTTCACTGTTTGTGCTCTTAATGTCTATACAAATTCTAAGTCCTGGGACTGACTGTACTGTTCTGTGGGCCACTAGCAAAAAAGTGCTGTACTCTATCTGGATCATCCATCTTGTTCTTTCTTGTGCCTGTTCAGTTGCTTCCTTGGGCTGATGGTACCTGTTCAATAGCTGAACTTGCCTGGGGAATGACCCATTCCCAGCAGTTTCTATTAACAGTCATCTCATCCATGGCTCTCATTCAGAGACCCAGTGGGACTACTTCCAGTTGAGTCTGAGTATCTTCATCTCTGGGTGGGAGGACTTCACCCAGGTAGCTAAGGAAGTGAGTATTTTCTACCTGAGGAGTAAAAGGAAGAATGGAGAGACAGTGGACCCTCTGGTCTGCTATTTTTGAGGTTGAGAATGGGGTGATAAGAAATGCTGGCAGATGCCAAGGAGAGACTTAATCATTTTCCCCATATGCTCAGCCCTGACTCTGCCATGCTGAGCCAGGCTGGAGGGTACTTTCTCTCTCTCTCATATTTATTTATTTAACCCATTTATATTTATTGTGATTTCTCTTTGTTTTTTGATACTAGTGCTATTAAGATATAATTCATATACCATAAGACAGTCACCCCAATCTTAGAACATGTTCATAACCTTAAAAAGAAACCCTATATTGTTTCTTTTAGCTATCATTTCTCAACTCTTCATCCCCCCAGCCATAAGCAACCACTAATTTACTTTCTGTCTTTGCAGACTGCTCTTTTCTGGACATTTCATATAACTGGAGTCATAATATGTGGTCTTTTGTGTCTGGCTTTTTTCACTAAGCATCACGTTTTCAAGGTTCATCTATATTGTGATGTGTACAAGTACCTCATTTCTTTTTATGGACAAATAATATTCCAGTGTAGGGACATACTACATTTTGCTCATCCACTCATCAGTTGACAGATACGTGGATTATTTCCACCTTTTTGCTAATTGTGAAAAATGCAGCTATGAACATTCAGTATAAGTTAATTTTTTGTATAGATATGTGTTTTCATTTCTTTGGATATATATGTAGGAATGGAATTGCAGGATCAAATAGCAACTCTTATTTGAACCTTTTGAGGAACTGCTAGACTGTTTCTCAGAGTGGCTGCACTATGTACATTCCAGCCAGCAAGTGTAAGAGGTTGTGATTTCTCCACATCCTTGCTAAGGCTTGTTATTACCTGTCCTTTTGATTATAACCATTCTAGTAGGTGTGAAGTGGCATCTCATTGTGATTATGATTTGCATTTCCCTGATGACTAATGATGTTAAACTTCTTTTCATCTGCTTATTATCTATTTGTATATCTTCTTTGGAGAAATGTCCATTCAAATAATTGCCCAGTCTTTAATTGGTTCTTTGTTTTATTGAGTTGTAATAGTTCTTTATATGTTTTACATACAAGTCCCTTATCATATATGTATTTTGCAAATATTTTCTCAATTCTGGGGATTATCTTTTACTTTCTTTATAGTGTCCTTTGAGACACCAAAATTTTAAATCTTGATGAAGTCCAATCATCTATTTTTTCTTTTGTTTTTGTGTGGTTTTCTTTTTATATCTTAAGACACCATTGCCAAATTCAAGGTCATGAAGATTTACCCCTATCTTTTCTTCTAAGAATTTTATGGTTTTGTCTCTTACATTAGGACTTGAACCCTTTTGAGGTAATTTTTATATCTGGTATGAGAGAAGGGTATAAATTCATTCTTTGCTTTAGATAACCACTTGTCCCAGCACCTCCATTTGTTGAAGAGACTACTCTTCCCCTATTTAATTGTCTTGGCACTGGCACCCTTGTTTTTTTTTTTTTTTTTTTTTAAAGATTTTATTTATTTATTTGACAGAGATTACAAGTAGGCAGAGAGAGAGGAGGAAGCAGGCTCCCTGCTGAGCAGAGAGCCTGATGCGGGCATCGATCCCAGGACCCTGAGATCATGACCTGAGCCGAAAGCAGAGGCTTTAACTCACTGAGCCACCCAGGCGCCCACCCTTGTTGAAAGTCAATTGACCAGAGATGTATGGGTTTATTTCTGAATTCTCAGTTCTGCTCCAGTGATTTAGATGTTTATCCTCATGCTACTACTACACTGTTTTGATTACTGTTGCTTTTGTAGCAAGTTTTGAAATACAGAAAAGGGAAGTCTTCATCTTTGGTCTTTTTTTTCCAGGGTTGTTTTGATATTGGTCCCTTGCATTTCCATATGAATTTTAAGCTTGTCAATTTTCTACAAAGAAGTCAACAGAAATTCTGATATAGATTATGTTGAATCTATGGGTCAATTTGGGAAGTATTCCCATCTTAATAATATTAAGTCTTTCAATCCATGAACATGGGATATCTTTCCATTTATTTAGGTCTTATTTAATTTCTTTCAGTGAGCTCTTATGGCTTTCAAAGTATAAGCTTTGCACTTTCTTTGTTAAATTTATTTCTAAGCATTTTATTGTTTTTGATGCTGTTATAAATGGAACTTTTTTAAAATTTTCTTTTTGGATTGTTCATTGCAACTGATTTTTGTATACTGATCTTATATCCTGCAAGCTTGCTGAACTTGTTTATTAGTTCTGATAGTTTTTTAGTGGATTCCATAGACTTTTCTTTATGGGAGATCATGTCATCTGTGATTAAATGTAGCTTTACTTCTCTCTTTCTAATCTGGATGCCCTTTCTTTTATTTTTTTGGCTGGGTGCCATTTTTATAGGCTCATTACAGATTGCCTGCAGAGGGCTGTCTCTCTGTAGAACAGGATGACAGAGCTGCTGAGGGTCTGGCACAGACTAGCACAGTCTTTTTGGCTCAGGCCATTAAAGGGTCTGCAGTTCATCTCCACCCATAATTACATTTCTCTCTTGTTGCTCCACACAGCTAAGTATTGTTAAAAACATAGCTCTAAAGAATAAGAAAACTTATGTGATCTGGTTAATGACGTGAAAGTACATTTATCTCAGAAATATGTAAAGTTACAACTCTGACTCAGCTCTGTATAATGTAGAGCTTTCCTCTGCCCCAATTTTCTGCTCCCCTAACACCCCCAAATGTTCATGTCAAAGGTATATCATATCTGTATTTTTTCCTTTTTTGGTTTCTCCATGGTATTGCAGCAGAAGCACACACGGGAATATGGAAAAATCTTCAAGTCTCACTTTGGTCCTCAGTTTGTAGTATCTATTGCAGACCGAGACATGGTGGCTCAGGTGCTCCGGGCAGAGGGGGCCGCGCCCCAGAGAGCCAACATGGGGTCCTGGCAGGAGTACCGACACTTTCGAGGGAGATCCACCGGGCTCATCTCGGCGTGAGTATGTGGCCCGGGCGGGCAGTGGTTGGGAGGCCCCTACTTGGAGGCTGGGCTCTGAAAACCAGTCTTTAATAAACTGTACACCTCCCAGTGGAGTAGAGTCAAAACAGCCTCTTTGTATGATCTTCTAAATACTGGTGCCAGAGGGTTGGTACCTTGTCCTCTGGGAAGAGGTTTGATGGCAGGGACAAGGTCGGGTTGCATGAGCCTGGGAGAGGGGAGGAACTCTTTCTCAAGCAGTGCTCCAAGGCTGTAGGTGTCCTCTCAGTGACAACCAAGAGAGGGACACTCAAAGAGCCAATCTGTGGGCAGGGGAGGAGGGAGGCAGCTGCTTTAGGAGACACCGAAGAGGGGCTAAGAGCCTTCCTGTGTGGATCGCTATGTGATGCTTTTCCCGTCTCATAACAAGCTATGATTAATTGTTTGTAAACAAGCCTTACCGAAACCTCTGTGCCCCTAAGAGTTAATCAGCAGTCCCAGGCCAAAAGGAGAACGCAGAGCACCGGTGGATCACCCGGTCCAAATCTATTTGGTTTAGAAATTCTATTTGTGATTCTTTTTTTATATATAAGTCCTATATATGAGTTGAGGAGAAATACAACCATAGGTTTCTCAAATGAGGTAATTAAAGGCTGGGACTGGATATCTCCAGAGCCCCTCAACTTCTGCTCTGAGGGAAATAATCAAACACCTCCTGATTGGATTGGTCCAGCCCCGGAGGGGAGTGGCCAAATGCTGCAAAAGCTCTCCACTCTCTGCACCATCCGCTGTGGCATCCACTATCCACTCTGCCTAGGAGCTCAGTTCAGGGCTCAGGAATTCATACACACAAACCCTCTTCTCTTTTGCTAATCACAACAGCCTCGTGTTTGATTATTATAATATTTCTGCAAGGTTTTTCAAAGGAAATCATGTCACTTTCATAAAGATGATTCCCAATGGCAATTTTTTGCCTTAAAATTTACTTCAAGGGGAATAGACTGCAAGGCTGAAGTTCCTCCCTCTCCCTGCACAGCATCTTAATTCCATTCGGATCGGCAGATCTTGTTGGCTTTTTATTGCTGGGGAAACTCTCAGAGGTTCCCTGAGTTCTTTTCCAGAATGTCAATGGAAGTAAGATGATTTGAAACTCACTTTACTCTTCTAGGGAGGGTGAACAGTGGCTCAAGATGAGACGTATATTGAGACAAAGAATTCTGAAACCAAGAGATGTGGCCATTTTTTCAGGCGAAATCAACCAAGTTATTGCTGATTTAATTAAAAGAATCTACGTCCTCAAGAGCCAGGCAGAAGATGGAGAAACTGTGACCAATGTCAATGACCTTTTCTTCAAATATTCAATGGAAGGTGAGGCAAAGTCAGGGGATAGATGGAAGAAAGGACGTTTGCCCAAAATGGTAGTTCTCATCCACTACCCCACATGTACACAGTGTATGTGCCTTCACGGTGCTGACTTAGCCAGGTGTACTGTTGCCAGTGGTTTACAAGTGGGGAAATTAAAAACCTGCCTCCATTTTTAGTGGCAGAAACTTAATTTCAAATCCAGCCTTTTAAACTCAAGAGTCATGCTCCTAACTCCTGCACATTTTGCTTTAGCACAGTTTGTAGAAAACAGTAGAAGTTTAGAGGGCCTCTACTACAGTCATTCTAGCTTTTAAAATTCATGTGGGATGGGTAGGACATTGCCATCCCTGTCCTAAAGTCAAAAATCAAATCTCAAAGGTAGTCATTGAAAAGTCCCCTCCCTCTCCCTCTCTCTTGACCTGGGAAGGTCACCAGTTTCTTTAAGGGATACATGTGAATATTTTTTTTTTTTTTTGGTCAGAGGGAGAGAGAGAGCACAAGCAGGGGGAGGGGCAGGCAGAGGGAGAAGCAGGGTCACCACTGAGCAAGGAGCCTGATGCAGGACTCTATCCCAGGACCCTGGGATCATGACCTGAGTCGTAGGCAGATGCTTAACACACTGAGTCACCCAGACGTCCCTACTTTTTACTTAACAAAACAAAATAAAACAAACCAAAACAGTAGTGAACCAAACATCTTGTTTTGTACTTTGCTTTTTCCCAAGGATCTTCTATCAGCATTCTCCATTTTTTTTTAAAGATTTTATTTTTTTATTTGACACAGAGAGAGAGATGACAAGTAGGCAGAGAGGCAGGCAGAGAGACAGGGAGAAGAGGAAGCAGGCTCCCTGCTGAGCAGAGAGCCCAGCCCGATGCGGGCCTCGATCCGAGGACGCTGAGATCATGACCTGAGCTGAAAGCAGAGGCTTTAACCCACTGAGCCACCCAGGTGCCCAGCATTCTCCTTTTTTAAAAGTGAGTTTACCTTTGTTCAAATTTAATTTTTAAGTTAACTTTTAAAATTTCTATTAATGCTCCCTGAACAGAGTAACAAAATCAACAGAGAGATGAGTTGTAAACACAGTGGAAAATCCTGCTTTTTCCTGATTCACTGAGGCTGTTTCCTTGGCTCCTGTGGCTCTCTGGGCCTGGGGCTCCGCCCTTCAAGGCCCAGAGCGGAGCCACCTTTCAATTCCCCAATCTTGGGCAAGTGGCCAAAAGGTTGGAACCTTTGCATCCTGGGTCTTCAACAAACCCTCTGGAGGGGAGATGGGGACAGGGATGTGAGGCGGCTGAGCCCTGCCAGGCAGAAGGAATAATCTGCCAACCTGTCAGCACTGAATACTCAGAGCCCTGGACCTCAGGACCTGGTAGAGGTCAGAACCTCGATGGTGATAGAGCACCTCGCTGGAGGAAGGCACCTCAATTGCTTTTGCAACTTTAATGGCTAGATATTGCATGTTGATACTGTGAGTAACAGAGAAGGAGAAGGTCTTTAAAGTCCCTTTCCCATGCAGGAGTGGCCACCATCCTTTATGAGAGTCGCCTGGGCTGCCTGGAGGACAGCATCCCGCAGCCCACCGTGGACTACATTGAGGCCCTGGGGCTCATGTTCAGCATGTTCAAGACCTCCATGTATGCCGGCGCCATCCCCAGGTGGCTCCGCCCCTTCATCCCGAAACCCTGGCGGGAGTTCTGCAGGTCCTGGGATGGACTCTTCAGATTCAGTAAGAGAAGAATCGAGGGGCCCCTGTTGTCTCCCCTATTGACCCAACTGCGGGGCTCGTGGTATATCTGAGGCTCATGCCGCTGGGGAGGGTGGCCTGACGCAGTTGTGTGCTGTTGCTTGGACCGGTTATTTGGCTCGGCTTCTCAGATGACAAGAGGCGTGTGGGTTGCTACTATCAGCAACATGACCGATTTCCCATTTTTAAATTCTTTTTATTGTGACAATCATGGTAGCGGTGATAGACACAAGTAAATGTTGTCTAAGGGAGATGATGTCTTTGGTCCAATAATTCTGTCAGTGCTTGAAGTGCAGACAGCATTTTGGGTCTATGCACTTTCACTCGTACATTCTCATTTGCAGCTTTTTGGAAAGAGACAAATTCTTCTGTTTCTTACCTGGCAAAACAAACTAGGAAACAATACTTTGTTCAAACCCAGCAAAACGAGATTAGTTTTCCTACATAGCTAACCAAGAATTTCCAAAAAGAAAAGATTTGCAAAACGTTTGTTAGAACAATGTTTTCAGAACAACACTAACGTTGAAAGAATTGTCCCATAGTGTCTTTTGAAGACCAACATTCATTTGAATATATAAGTTCTGGTGGATTGAATATGCCACTATCTTTTTATGGTAACATGGTCTTTACCCTCACTCCATTCTCCCTTCTGGAAACATAGCAGGAAAAAAAAAAGAAGGAAATAAAGAAAGAAAAAGAAAGAAAGAAAAAGAAAATTAAAAAAAGAGATCTGTAGTCTTGTTACTCCAAAGCTTTCTTGTCTCTTTGATGAGTAAAGCAAACATTTGCAAATATCTTCTGCATTATTTTCAGAGAGGAGGAGATGCTTAGGTTGTCTTTAACTTTCTTTTTTTAAGATTTTATTTATTTATTTGAGAGAGAGAGAGTGAGCGTGAACTGGGGGAGAGGGAGAAGCAGACTCCCTGCTGAACAAGGAGCCCGACTTGGGACTCAATCCTAGGACTCTGGGATCATATCTGGAATGGAAGGTAAACCACTGAGCCAGACAGCCACGCCCTTTCTTTAAGTTTTCATTCATTTATACAAACAAGCATGTGGATGAGCTTCCCAGGTTGACAGAAAATCAACCTGGGTTTCATTTCGCTTTGGAACCTGTCACAGATTAAGTTCCTGGGAAGATGAAGAGGTTATTCTCGACCAAAACTCCTTTCGAAAGAATAAACTCTTTTTAAACAGGCCAAATCCACGTTGACAACAAGCTGAGGGACATACAGTGCCACATGGACCGTGGGGAGAGTGTGAGAGGGGGGCTGCTCACATGCCTCTTCCTCAGTCAGGAGCTGACGCTGGAAGAGATCTACGCCAACATGACGGAGATGCTGCTCGCTGGCGTGGACACGGTGAGTGTCTTGGCCTTTCTTGCTTCTTGATAAGCAAAGCACAGCTAAAGCCAGGGGCCTTCCCAAATAATCTCATACGTGCATATGTGTTGGTGCTAACTGAACTTCTGCTTCATTGCTGAAAGTCTCCAGGAGAAAACTCCAACTTTTAAATGATATGTATGTATTTTAGAACATAAAACCATATCTGCAAAAAATGTAAGTTATCATGCACACAAAGTAACAATATGTTTTGAAGTTTAAAAATCATCCCCTATTGGCAAACATTGGTTCATTGCTTCATAATATCAAAATGAAGAAGGCACAAACGTTAGAAACCTTATTATTTATCATTTAAAGTATTACAGGTCCTGGAGGACTCCCCTGTTCCTTTTATAAAGCCGCCATCACTTTTAAGCCCAAACCTGCTAACGAGAGCATAAAGGAAGGAAAATTTAATAAACATTGACTTAAGAATATATGTGTCTACCGGTCTTAAGTAAGATGCCGATGAATAGATTTATTGTGGCAGATGGATAATCTACTCTGACTAAGGAAGGGTGACTATCAGAATGAACAAAGCATGGTCAATGGACTGGGTGGGAATTGCATCTCCAGTTGTTAAGTGAGAAATGAAGACGCAGAAAACTGTGTATGCTGTGCTCCTGTTGGTACAGGAGCCCTGCCTGTCTGTGTGCATGTCCGTATCTGTACATGACTTTATGAGTGTGGAGGAAGGTATGGAGGGAGAACACTGGGGTGTTAACATGGGTTATCTGCATGGGGGAATGGGAGCCACGTTTCCTCCCAAAACATATGTGTAATGGGATACATTTATTCATGTATGAAAAATGATATACAGGTGGGTATATGTACAGAGAAATTTTTAAATTTGCTAAAAAAGAAGTAGTGAAACAGGAAAAAGCAGGGCTAGGTTTTTAGTATTTGTGGAGGAAAGTTAGTTGCATGAAATATTTAAGATTTGCCTGGTGCTTTACTATTTCTAAAGCACTTCAAAACTAAACAACTAAGCTCATCACTTCAAAGCTTTTCCTTTACAGGAATGCTTGTTGAACTTGAATAAAGCACAAGGGAGAACCTCCCCCCTCCAGGGTTGACATTGTTTTTACTATAATGTAACATAAACATGTAAAAGCAAAAAACAGTATAAACTCCTTATTTCTATGGATCTTCTACAACAATAAAATAAAAACATGTATCAAACTAGCCAATGAAATCAATGTGCAATGAAAATTCTAATCAGCCACATGAATGTGATGGGTGGTGTGGGTTTGCTTGAATGGGGAAGGGATGAGTGAGTGGTTGGCCTTGCTTCTAAGTGGATTTGGGTGTGTTGTCCCTCCTGCCCTCTGGTGGTAACTAAGAGCATCACATGAGGTGAAGTGCAGAAGAGACCATTCCTGCTAGAAGCCCCTGAAGGGAACATCAGCAGAAAAGTTCTTACAATTCACATTCATTTTTTTTTATTGAAGATTTTATTTGTTTATTTGACACAGAGAGAGAGATTACAAGTAGGCAGAGAGGCAGGCAGACAGAGAGAGGGGGAAGCAGGCTCCCCGCTGAGCAGAGAGCCCGATGCAGGCCTCAATCCCAGGACGCTGAGATCATGACCTGAGCCGAAGGCAGGGACTTTAACCCACTGAGCCACCCAGGCGCCCTCATATTCATTTTCTAAAATATTAGTTAAAGAAACTTTATTGCAGTATAATTTATGCAAAAGAAATTGCATCCTTTTAAACCATACAATTTATTATAACTCGTTGGCAGATACAGAATAAGCACAAATGTGATCAATATGAAACCATCACCCCAATCAAGATCCTGAACAATTCTACCACCCCTGAAATTTCCTTACCCCCATTTCAGTCCATCTCTCCCAACACCCCCACCCCAGGCAACTGCTGATCTGCTTTCTTTTTTTCTTAATTTTTTTTTTTATTATTTGCCCCAGGGGTATAGGTCTGTGAATCATCAGGCTTACACCTTTCACAGCACTCAACGTAGCACAAACCCTCCCCATTGTCCATAACCCATCCACCCTATCACAACCCTCCCACCCCCCAATAACCCTCAGTTTGTTTTGTGAGATTAAAAGTCTCTTATGGTTTGT